>SJYV01022269.1:612246-622788 GCA_006410875.1 Neotragus pygmaeus | reverse complement strand
ACTTTCATGCATTGGAGAAGGAAATGGCAACCCATTCCAGTGTTCTTGCCTGGAGAAACCCAGGGACAGAGGAGCCTGGTGGGCTGCTATCTGTGTGGTCACACAGAGTTGGACACGACTGATGCGACTTAGCAGCAGCAGCAGAAATATGTTCCCAACTAGTTTACAACAATTGTTTAAGAGTAATGCTCTTTTCTAATTGAAGAAGTTCTTCACTTCGTTGAAAATAATTCACAGTTGTATCCTTTTCCTATGTGGGCAATATGTCCTAAGAATGATTCTCTAGTACTTAATACTAGGTTTATTAAAAAATTACTCATATCCTTTACAGTAAGTAAAAATGTAAGCAGAAACCAGGTAAGTCAGAAGAAGACAGATTAGTATTAAGCATGCTTTTAGTCTTTTAAATAAATGACAAAATATTATCAAATAAATGGTATGACACTTGATGATTAAAAAAATAATAAACCATTAGCACCATGGGGCAGTGGGATCACGGGGAGGACAGTTAAGAATATACAGAACTTCAAAATCATTCTATATTACAAGGGAAAAGGCTGATGAGATTCTTTCTCACATGTGAAATGAGTTAATAATATCTAGCAATATACCATTATTGCTAAAGTTAATCAAAGATTTCAATAGATAACCAGAGTAACACATGCAAGAAATTGCTCTCATGCCTTCAATCAAGTTTTTAATATTTCAAATTTTCAGTTGAAATGGGCACGACCATATTCACAAATATGGTATACAATTTTAAACCTACATTTTGACTTAATACACAGTCAAAAATTTTCAGTACTTCAATGTTTTCATTCAGCTATCAAGAACTTAATTTTATCTAAAAAAGAAAAAACAATCTATTAAGTAGATGTGCTACATATTTAGCAACAACAAATCTACTTACTTTTTTCTCTTTCTCATGATGTTTATCCTGAGAGTGAGAGGAAGAATCACTTAAACTTTGATCATATGACCTATTAGATCCCCGTTTGCTCTTTTTCTAAAAGAGAAAATATATACATACATATAGGCACATGTATATAAAGTTTTAAATCTTTTTTGTTAGGTTAAAACCAATTCATCATGTCGATGTATGGCAAAGCCAATAGAGTATTATAAAGTAAAATAAAGTAAAAAAAAAAAAAAAAAGACCAATTCAAGTGTGAAGTATTTTAAAATGTCTACTGAAGGAAAAAAAGGGCTATTTCAAACTACATAATCCAATTCAACACCATCCACATATTATCTATTTCATTATAAAGGAATATATAACCCTTAACCTAACATTAATGCCATGTTTTTGTACATTTATTAAAATGTGTGCAAACAGACAATATTTTCAACTAAGCAGTGGCTTATTTGTCATTTTATTACAAAACCACCTCATTACAGAGATCAACTACAGTTTTCAATGTCTGCTTTCAAATATAAAAGATATTTCAACAAAAAATAGAAAATACCATATTGAAGAAGGATGCCAAAACCAGAAGAAAAGAAAAATGTGTAGAGTTACTTTATGCCAGTAGGAAAAGTAAGAAGCCTTTTAATCTCACACTTTCAGTATTAAGGCATACTATTTTCTAAAAATTTCACTGCAGTTCATATAGAGGAAAAAAAAAGGAAATGTCAGCATAAGACTCATGCATTTTTCAAAGCAATACTAAAAGTAACACACATTTCTGTTTAAAAGACTTACACAGATTCATAATAAAGTATGACAGTGAGAGTTATTTCAGGTGTTAAAACTTGGTGGTACCATAACTAATTAGTTTAAACTAGATAAAAATGACTATAAAGGATCATCAAATTCCTTGCAAACATAGAGCTCATACAATCTTATTCAATTATTAAACAGACTTTTCCCCCATCACCAAATAGGATAACAGCACATTAATAACAATGAAAAAATTCTATTTGCACAAATTCCAAAACCCATTTTCATTATTTCTATATTTTATCTATATCATCTCTGATTTAGAAAATGAAGATTCCAATATGCTTTTAATATCCTAAGTAAACTTTCAGTTTTACTATCTCAAAATTTCTCCTAGAAGACTTTGATGTTCTTTGACAGTCATTAAAAAAATAAATCAGTAGGTATATGTTATTTGGTATCTTCAATATCAAATAATATATATACACTCAATACTTGATATGCAAGAGCCAGAATACTGGAGTCATAAGCTGCTCATTTCATAAAAAAGAGTTCCTTTTCTAAAAAGAAACAGCCCTATTCACAGAAGAAAAGGAACAATAAAAAATAACAAGAAGAAAAATAAGCCTTCAATTTTCAGTATACAAACCTGGTATCAACTAAAGACTGAGAAACAGACAATGGGGAATTAAAGGAATATTGATCCTTCAAAGGAACACAGACATAAAATATACAATGATTAATCAAACAGTACTAACTTACCCATGCTATGTGACAATACAGACTAACCAAATCTAAAATATTCCCAAAGTTGTATTTAAATATTTCTTTCTAAGACCTTTAATGAAGAAGTTACAAAAGAGCCTTGTTTCAGTGTTACTATCCTCCAAGAAAATAAAAATGAAAACAAGTAATAAAACCAGTAATAGTAATAAAGCAAAAAGATGTGAAACAAAGTGACAGGGAATCAAAAATTACATAATCAAATGTCAAAAATTAAGTTAACTGAAAACAGTGGTAAATTTATAGAGAGCTCTTTACACATTTTTATTTTCTACTAAATGTATACCAACATTTGCTATTAACAATTAATATATATTCTATAGTAGTATATTTTAGAACAGTCACCTTTGTAAATGAACTCAAGCAAAGCAAAATCTTCTAAAACTACTACAGCTTTTAATCCCCAACAAACAACACACTAAGAAAACTCAATCTGGAGCAAAAGCAACCCCCAAAAGAGGGATGCCTTATAAAGACTCAATTCAAACCTAATTATTATAATCGTAAATTAAATTCAAGACAGATTCTTACCAGCTTACTAAAATGGTATTTACAGTAGCCACAATATTGGACGTTATCTGCACCATTACCTTCTTCTTCACAAAGCAGTCCAGCAAACTGAGCACTGAAAATAAAAGCCAAGTATATCAACAAAATTTAAACCATAGTATATACATGTGTATGTGTATAAAACACTTTGTATGTATTTATGTATTTGTGCATGTGTGTGTATATATATACATAAAATTCAATTCCAAGCATGTAGGTTTCTCATAAGAGAAAAGGAGAAAATAAAAGGCTTTATTCTCGCTAAGACTAAGAACATCCCACCCCATCTTTTGATTGCTATATACTTAAAGCTATATACATGGTTTAAAATAAACTAATTATCCATCTCTAATAAGGAGAGAGATTTTTGCATGCTTTAAGTCACCAAATAGACATTAAATTTCTTGAAAGATATCCTCACGACCCCAAGCTTAACACTTCATTTGACTTTCCCATCTGTATCACAGGTACAATTAGAAAAGGCCAGGTATCTGAAGGGCTTACATGACATGTGATGGTATTCACCCATGAACACAGATTATATTGTTAGAAGTAAAATGCTTCAAGTTATAACATAGTAGAGTAGGCAAGAAAAACAGAAGCTGTGTTTTTCTAGTCAAAAACAAGGGAAGAAATAAAATTAAAGCCTAAAGCTATGATAATTTTTTTAATGAAGTGTTAATGTTTATAACCATCATATTGTCAATTTGACCTTCCACTTTCAACATTCCAAAATAATAGGACTAGTATGCATCTCACAGCCAAAAAAGGTCTTTCATCTTTGGAAAATTAAATACAATATTAAGGAAATTTTTAAAATTTATTTTTTACTGAGGTATAGTTGAATACAATGTTGTGTTAATTACTGCTGTACAGCAAAGTGACTAAGTTATACATACATATATACACACACACTTTTTCAAATTCTTTTCCACTACAGTTTATCACAGGATACTGAATGCAGTTCCCTGTGCTCTAACAGTAGGACTCTGTTGTTTATCCATCCCCTATTTATTAGTCTGCATCTACAACTACTAGTCCCAAACTCTCAATCCTGCCCTCTCCCATCCCACTCCCCTTTAGCAACCACAACTCTATTTTCTACGTCCCTGATTAGGGAACTAGATCTAGAACCCACATGCCACAGCTAAGTATTTCCATGTCACAACTACAAGATTCTGTATGCTACAACTAACACCAGGTGCAGTCAAGTAAATAAATATTTTTATTTAAAAAAAAAAAAAAACCTGCCCATTTCATTGTAAACACTCAATGTGTATTAGTCATTCAGTCATGCCCAACTCTTTGTGACCCCATGGACTGTACCTGCCAGGCTCCACTGTCCGTGGAATTCTCCGGGCAGAATACTGGAGTGGGTTGCCATTTCCTTCTCCAGAGTATCTTCCCAACCCAGGGATCAAACCAGGGTCTCCTGTACTGCAGGCAGAACTCTTTGCCACCTGAGCCACCAGGGAAACCCAAATACTCAATACATGACAGTTACTATCATTAATTAGTATTCTAAGGAAGTTAAATTTATGTTTGTTAAATGCACAAAATGTTCCTTACAGTAGCACGTATTACAAAACAATTTGGAAACAAAGTGTCTGAAAATCTGTGAAATGTTAATTAAATACCAATATCTGATAGGATATAATGTAGTCATTTCCATGCTGCGATGGACTGTATTTCTATCATCTCATCAAAATTTTTTTGTGAAAGAAATTATCAGAAAACAATGTTTCATTTAAACTGCTATTAAAATTATGCAATGAATATGTACATGGATAAAAATAAAAGGAAGCATGAACAAAATAAAAATAGAGGGTCATTTAAAAATTCAAGAAACTTTCTAAGGAATAGCCACTATAATACAGAGAATGATAGTGATTGCTTTTTTTCCCCTCTTGAAATTCAGGCAGTGAAAAAAAACACGATCATTCACTAAATTCTTACTAGTATTTCAGGCTCTGCACTAAGTTTATCTGCATCAGCTCTTGTAACCCTAATAACAAATCAAAGGGTAGGTGAACAACAGAAATATCTTAGGCAAAATAAAGCTGAATAAGGCACCAGAACCAGGGTTACTTACTGGAAATTCACTCTGGTAAATACACTCAATTATTAGAATTACTTTTATTACAGTAAGTAAATATAAACATAGAAACTATACCAACAAAATTTAGTTTAAGTAATATTTGGGTACCTAAGTCTTTAACTTACAAGGTATTCCCAATTTCAGTTCTTTAACATGACAAAATCTTATTTACCATGTCACGTGGAAAGCTTGTCGACATCCATGCTTATTACATGTCATGCAAGCACCAGTGGCTGCTTTGCTTTCTCTTCCTTGTTCATCACAAATATAGCAAGTCTTGGGGTAAAGAAAAAAAAAAAAGAAAGAAAGAAAGAAAAACCTTATAAGTCCTTTATACAGATATGGGTTTTATAGTTATCTTCACAGCTCAAAATCAGGTTTACTAACTAATCTAATCCAAAATATAAATCTATTTTTTCTATTTATATCTATTTTACAAGCAAAACAAACATAAAAACATCAATACAGACATAAATAGTCCTTATAGGATTTCACAAGGCACAGTTTCCTAGACTCAAAAATCCCACAAGATATGAGGAATCTTTACAGGCACTGAGGCCAGGGTGAAGAATATAGCTTACGCCACCTCGGTATTAAAATCTCCTCTCCACTATGTAACTGATTCCTGTAACAAAAATGTAAAATGAGGTTTGTCTTTTTTTTCTGCTGGAAGTGAGCATACAGAAAGGAGTTGGATATAAGGAGCTGGGACTCAATGGGTGAAGGACAGTCCTTAATGAACGAGCAAAGTTTAGGTCATTCCTTCACAAAAATCCCTTCCACATGAGCTATCAATCAGCCCTGCTAACCTGACATACTAGTTCTGGGAGGAAACGCTTTTAGCAGATCACAGGTGGCCCCAAGAGCTACTGGCCAATGAATACTCCCAGCAACTTTGACATCTACCTGGTCCTTTTTCTCAGGTGAAAATAGCTGATAATGAAAGGCTAAATTATAAATATGGCAATCTACAAGTATATAAAAAATTAATGCCTAATTACATATAATCAGATGATGTAATTCTAAAAATAAACCAATCTGAATAAGGTATAACCTAGCCAACTTCAATAGGACATCTATTTTTTAACTTGGAAAAGTTACTCCCACAATGCACTGTGGTGGCAAATATTTACAAGAACAGTTTCCAAAAGCCTAATATTTAGACAAGTAGGTAAATGAATTTCAACTTCTCTGCTGAAAGATAGAGACTGAACTGAATTACAAAAATTACTTTGTATGTCTAAAAAGGAAAAACCCAAATTACAACAAAACTAACCTAGACACACTTACAATCCTAAGAGCATCTCTAACTGTTCATATTACCAGAAGGCAGTATCAAACAATTATAATGGAATAATTTAACATACATATTTTAGCCTATAAATAATCAACTAAATTTTTAAAAGAAAAGTACAAAGCAGGTTGAAATTTAGGGGCAAAATGCAAACAGACCTCAAAGAATATGTCAGTAACTTCCAAAACAGTTGACAGTGAAAAGACACCATCATTTCACCATTCAATAAAACTAAAAATTATGACGGATTTTACTTTTAAGGAGTTAGGCCTTCCAGACATATGGAATAGCAGAGTGAAGAAGTCCAGGGATCCTCTCCTCAGTGAATTAAATACTTCATAGGTGAAAAAGAACCACTTAAAAATCTCTGTATAGAATAAGCTGTGCCTGAGTGTGTGTGCTCAGTCATGTCTGACTCTTTACAACCACATGGATTGCAGCCCACCAGGCTCCTCTATCCATGGAATTTTCCAGACAAGAATAATAGAGTGGGTTGCCATTTCCTATTCCAAGGGATTTTCCCAACCCAGGTATTGAATCTACATCACTCATGTCTCCTGCACTGGCAGGCAGATGCTTTACCACTGTGCCATCTAGAATAAGCTACAAGGATATACAGTACAAACACAGATGATAACTAATATTTTATAATAACTATAATGGAATATAACCTCTAAAAATTATGCTACTATACTATATACCTGTACCTATACAATACTGTATGTCAACTTGAAGTCTCTGAAAACTATCCTAATGGCATGCAGCAGGATATTTTATCAAAGACAATCTACTAAATCTCATTAAGAACAGTGAGCATCTGTGGCACTTGAGCCATGGTCTGTCCCCATCACCACCCTCACCCCCATAGCTCCCTGTGATGGTAGTTCCTTTCTGGGTAGTGCTGTCAAGAAGGTGAGGGCTCCCTTTCTCCCCTATCCAAGACTAGAGTTTTATCCAAGGAGGATCAGGTCTCCAGTGACTCATACCACTATTCATCCTGATAGCTCCTACTCATAGATTCCCAACCCTAACAATAGGCCAAGACTCCCGGTGTTCTATCAGCTTGCTTGCAGAATGGAAGCTACATGCTAGGAAGGACAAGCTGGGCTACTTATACCCTTCCCTCCTACCAGGACCTGTGAGAGTACAGATGTCTGTGCAGAAGAAGCAGGGTGCTGTCTCTACCCCCAGCTCCAGAGAAAGCACTAGTGCAGAGGTTCTGTCTCCACAGGGAGGGGAAGGGAGAAACATTCTCTAGAGTGGCTACATTACCTAACATGCTTACTTTTTAACAAAAAATTATAAGACATGAAAAGAAAAAGTATGACTCAGTCATAGGAAAAAAAAAAAAAAGCAGGTAAAGGTAACTACCTTCAAAGGGAGTCAAGATGCTGGACCTAGGCGACAAAGACCAATGACCAATAGAATTCTCGAGTTTGAAACTCACTAAAAGCACTGAACAGCATGATTTGCGTTGGCAGTAGGTAAAGAACCAATAACTTTAAAGACAGATCAACAGAGATAGAAAGCAGTGGAATAACATTTAAAATGCTCAAAGAATAAGAATCCTATATCCAGAAAAAGCTATATTGCAAAAATAAAGATAAAATAACAACAATATTCTCAGACCCCCCAAAAACTGAGATACTTTGTTTCCCCAAATCTGAGTAACAAGAACTACAAAAAGAAATTCCTTAAGCTAAAATCAAGTAACACTAGACAACTGCAATGTACATATAAAAACAAAGAACTCCAATCACTTACACCTCAATAAAGCTGAAATTTTTAAAAACATACATATAGACCAATTTAAAAACACACAGAAAGAGCTCTGTAGGAAATGATAAAGACAGTATTTTTTTTAACCAATAAAATCCATTGTTTGTGGATAATGAACATATATCCAGAATTTTCCACTGGGTCAAAATCTCCTTTTCTCAGTGGAGTTTCTCTGTTCCAGGGCACAGTTTATCACTCTATACATAGGAACTTAACTAAAAACAGCAAAAGAAAACTCTGGGGATTAAAGCTCAATAAGGACTCAATACATTTTTACATCACTGATGTTTCAAAATGGCACAAGGTCATTCACACAGGCAGCTGTGGACCATTACACGCTAGAAGGCAAGCACTGGCAGGAATGAATATGGACTGTGAAGGAGTGGAGACTGCAGTGACACTGCAGAGCTTTCAGAGCCATCCATAAAGTGAGTCTTACCTTTTAAGAAAAACACAGATATTTCTTTCTTACTTTATTAACTTAAAAAGCAATTACCTAAAACCATGTCCATAAATGGTACTGTTGGGACTATAACATATAGAAATGCAATATATGTGACAATGACAACACAATGAAAGAGAATGGGAATAAAGCTATTCTAGAGTAAGGAAATAACATCAGATGGTAACTAGAACCCACAGGAAGAAATTAAGAGAAACAAAAATGGTAAACAGAAAAACACACACTCTATAAATATATTTGTGGGCATCTTCTCTTAGCTTCTTTAAAACGTGTAAGATTATATAGAGCAATAATTTTAACTATTTTGGGGCTTTACACTATTATATAGAGACAAAATATCTATAATAGTAATAACACAAAAGTGGGAGCAAAGAAAAAAAATGTCATGAATTTTTTAAATCTTACTGGAGGTTAAGCAGATTCTATAAATTAAGATGAGTATTATAAACCCACGAGCAACCACTAAGAAAATAATCCAAGAAAATATAATTTAAAAGTAAAATGGAAGATGTAAACCCAACCATATTAACAGCACTGAATATGAAGAGACTGATAAAAGCAGAGATTGATAAATGGGGCAGGGTCGGGGGGGAGTTCCATATGCTGCCGATAGGATATATTAGGTTTGAAGACAAGAAAGTTAAAAGGATGAAAAAAAGATATACCATGCAAAAGGCAATCAAACACACAGCTGAAGAGGTTCATTATATCAGATAAAAAATAGTCTTTGAGAGATTCTATAACAATAAAAAGGATGTAAAAGCATATATATATGCAACAAACAAGAGCTTCCAAAACACATAAAGTAGGAAAAAAGTGACTAGAAAGTTTTTATTTTCTCCTTAAATAGCTGTTGGATTGAGAAGAAAAATTATAAACTAAAGAATTATTGAGAAAACAATACCAAACAACAAAACTACACCTAAATAAAACATCAAGTATGTGAATAAAGTTATAATCAGAGGCAAATTCATAGCCTAAAAGTTTTCATTTTAAGTAGGGAAAAAAGTCATAGTTTGACCTAACATTTTTAATAAGAGAAACAATGTTTATAAATCAAAAGGATTTAAGGCTAGAGTCCAACTCTACCTTAAAACTAGAGAGCTGAGAGAACATCACTCCAAATCTATTAACAAAAAGCCATTTTAAATTTTTTTTAAAAATCATAACTTTTCTTGAAACTATGAAAGATTTGCAGTTGCAAAGGCAACCAATTAGCCTGAAAGGGGACGCCTTCTCCTCTTCAGCCACCTGAAAACCACAAGACATTCGGAGACTATCCAATAATAATACAGCAACGGAAGATGTGGAGGAAGAGGTGCAGCTAAGAAATCAGCTAAAATTTTAACAAACTGTTAAAGGCTGATTATGGTTTACTGCAATAGAACAGAACCAGTGGAACCACAGACAGGAGTTTACTCACAGGCTCTACTCCATGAAGACTCATAAGAAGCTCTTAGGGAAAACTGGAAGCAAGGAGGCCAAACAACCAGAAACAATCTCTCTTGGTTGTGCAGGCATAAAGGACAGGATTAGGTGACACTTAGGGAAAGACATGAAATCCCACCTCTTGACCAGACACGTCTTTCAAAAGCCCTGAGCCTCTGGGGGACTGGCAGCCAACCCTGTCACACCCAGGGCATGAGTAGACTCATGACTGGTTAGGAAGACAGAGAAGAAAATTACCCCTGAACAAGGCACAAGAAAAATTCCTGACCGCAGGCTCTGTTGATCTTGCATTTTAGGAGAGGCAGGAAGCTTCTCCCTCACAAGTCCTTCTAGAGATGTAAAGCAAAGTCAACCAAAGGGAGGAGGCAATAAAATATTAAAACCCTGAGGTCCAGGTATACAGAAGCCTCCCCATGAGTCTGAACCAAAGAACTCAAAAGCCCAGAACATCAAATCATAACAGCAAT
>SJYV01022269.1:568179-610857 GCA_006410875.1 Neotragus pygmaeus | reverse complement strand
GTGTGTGTGTGTGTGTGTGTACACAACAGAATATCAGTCATTAAAAAGAATGAAATAACACCATTTAGAGCAACATGGATGGACCTAGATATTATCATGCTAAGTGGAGTAAGTCATAAAAAACAAATATATACTTACACATGGAATCTAAAAAAAAATATCAAGTGAACTCATTTAAAAAGAGAAACAGATATACAGACATAGAAAACAAATCTATGGTTACCAAAGGGGAATGGTGGGATAAATTTGGAATCTGAGAGTAACATATACATAGTACTATATATAAAGCAGGTAAACAACAAAGCCTTATTATATAGCATAGGGAACTATCTTCATATCTTTGATAACCTACAATATAAAATAATCTCTAAAAGTGTGTGTGTGTGTGTATATATATATATGTATTTATGTATTATATAGATAGAACTGAATCACTTTTCTGAACACCTGAAACTAACACAACTTTGTGAATCAACTATACTTCAAGAAAAATAAAACAAACACTGCTCTTAATAGCCATCCACATATGTATGGCTGAGTCCCTTCGTTTGCTCACCTGAAAATATCACAACACTGTTAACTGATTATACCCCAATACAAAATAAAAAACAGCTATCTACCACTAATCCTTTGGAAAAAAGATAAACGGAAGCAGGGTCAGCAATTTCTAAATTTTCCTGTACTGTTATCTTCTTATAATTCAATGACACCACATTTTATGGTGGTTTTGGTTTGTTTGGTTGGCCCATTATGATCCTTCCTAAACTTATAAACACTCATTCCTTCATGGCCATTCAATAAATAAAAACTATTCAAGAGAATAAACTCAGGATATACATAGCATCTGCCAACTACTCTCTATGGAAATTGCAGCTTTCTAAAATAAAAGCTTCTCTGACTAAAAAAGGTCCCAAATCCCTATGTTGCCCCAATCTTCCCGTTTCTTAAAAATTACTGAAAGGTAATTAAAGGTAACATGCCATTTATGTTTTTTAACAAAATGCGTCAGTGAAATGAGAGACTGATACAGAAAATATGAGAGGTCAAAAATAAGAATCTGATGACAAATGGTTCAGAAGAAACTGGCCACTCTATTTTATTGACATGTGGAAAATTTAGCAACATAACTCAACACAGTGAATCATCTGCAAGTGGATATACTACACAGGCAAGTCTAGAAATCATCCTTTTATTTCCCTTCTAAATCTCACAATGTTCCAGGATTATTTATTATTCTTTGCACTGATTATGATAAATTCTCTGAACTATTAGCATCTTCTCTTTGCACCTATTATTCTAGTTTATGTTACTTTCTCTGAAACTATTATTTGATCTTTCTTCCAAAGTCAAATTCCCTATTATTGTACACAGACCTTATCTTTGTGTGCCTTACTCAATTCCTTAGACAAAAATAATACCTCCTTTCATTATGTTCTATAATACTTCATTCAGCTGTTTCATTATTTGTAAACTATCATTATTATTTTTTTACACTGTAGTTATATATTAAATTGAGTGTCTATGTGTCACATGGAGATAAACTCTATATGTCTTACACAACTTTCAAGATCTAGCACATGTAAAGCAGGTCCGTGCAAAGCAGGTCCATTTCAAGTGGCCAATACATTTAAAAATAATCTCTACATTATCCTTTACCACCACCCATTAAGGACTGGTAACTTCCAAGGGCGTTCCCTGGTAGTACAGAGGTTAGGACTTTGCACTTTCACTGCTACAGCACGAGTTCAGTCCCTGGTTGGGGAACTAAGATCCCACGGGCCATGTGACATGACCAAAAAAAAAGACTGATGTCTTCCAAACTCTACAAACCATTTTTCCAATTATTCCTATCATTTCAGAATTACATGTCCCCTGTTAACCATACTAAATATTCATGAACCGGATATTATTGTTTTTAAGGTTTACTATACTACAGATTATGCAGTCACAAAGAGTCAAACATGACTTAGCAACCAAACCACCAAACAGACCAACAACCATAAAAGCCCAAGAAACATACGCAGCAACTACATTTAAGGAAAACTACAAAAAGGAAAAATATATGACAGGGAGAAATGCCATATTTCTGGAAGCGGAGATTCAACATTGTAAAAAGATCAATTCTCCCCTAAAATGTTTCACTGTAATACAAATAAAATCAAAATTGTATTGTTAGTAATACAATATATGCATGGTAATATTTGTTCTAACACATACAAACATGTATTTAAAGTCATAGTAAATTAAAATAGTGTGCTACTAGAATAAGACTACAAAGATAGATCAGGGGGTACACAAGAAGTCAGGAAGAGCCAAGAATTTAATGATCATTCAAACAGTATTCCAAATCACTCTGCAAAACGTAGTGCTGAAAAAGCTGACTAAACCATGTGGGAGGGGGAAAAATTAGACCTATATCTCAACATATTCTAAAATTAACCTAACTGGATAGAAGATTTGTATCTGAATAATTCATTCTTCTTTCTATACTCCCTTGAATACTTTCTATACTCCTTGAATATTTAAGTCTTAAAGCCATGAGGTGGAGTAAAGCATGGCAGCATCTATCCTGCAAAGGAAGGGATAGCCCAACTCTAGTATCAGAGCCCCAGTAGGGTGGTTCTCATGAAAGTGTTGGGGGTAGGGGTAGAAATAGTATCAGAATCAGTTGTCGGAACCTGTGCAAAGTGGGGAAACCAACCATGGAAGGGAAAGAGGGGAGTTGTGGACTGAAGCTGAGCATTAAGCCCCCAAAATGGTTTAAAAAGAAAAAAGGCAGCCATGCAGGGAATCAGCAGCAACCCAGAGTGAAGTTTGAGCCTAAACAAAGTTAGGATGGCCTCTGTATTATGGGATGGCTTGTTAATAAAAGAGAGAGAATAATCAAATAAATATACTGAGGATAAAAGGAGTGAGGTTTCTCACTGTCTCACATGACAGTCATGGTTTTTCCTGTGGTCATGTACAGATGTGAGAGTTGGACTGTGAAGAAGGCTGAGCGCCGAAGAATTNCCATGCAGGGAATCAGCAGCAACCCAGAGTGAAGTTTGAGCCTAAACAAAGTTAGGATGGCCTCTGTATTATGGGATGGCTTGTTAATAAAAGAGAGAGAATAATCAAATAAATATACTGAGGATAAAAGGAGTGAGGTTTCTCACTGTCTCACATGACAGTCATGGTTTTTCCTGTGGTCATGTACAGATGTGAGAGTTGGACTGTGAAGAAGGCTGAGCGCCGAAGAATTGATGCTTTTGAACTGTGGTGTTGTGGAGAAGACTCTTGAGAGTCCCTTGGACTGCCAGGAGATCCAACCAGTCCATTCTGAAGGAGATCAACCCTGGGATTTCTTTGGAAGGAATGATGCTAAAGCTGAAACTCCAGTACTCTGGCCACCTCATGAGAAGAGCTGACTCATTGGAAAAGACTCTGATGCTGGGAGGGATTGGGAGCAGGAGGAGAAGGTGACGACAGAGGATGAGATGGCTGGATGGCATCACTGACTCGATGGATGTGAGTCTGAGTGAACTCCGGGGGATGGTGATGAACTGGGAGGCCTGACGTGCTGCGATTCACGGGATCGCAGAGAGTCGGACACGACTGAGCTGAACTGAACTGAAGTCGTTATTAGTCCATGCTGATAGAAATAATTGGGAAGTGATGAAAGCATCTCCTTAAAATGGAATGCCAACTGATGAATGTAAACGATGGAATTAGAATACCACCAGTTCCCATCAATCGTAGTAATAGATTCATTCAGCAAAGAAACAACAGTGGATGCTAAAATTAGTGAATAAAAGGCACAAGAAACAAGGTATTTACATACAAGGTACTTCACTATAAAATGCTTGCTAATTATAATGGAAATAAAGATTAACCTCCCAGTGGAGAAATCTTGCAGACACCACCTTAACCAAGTGACCAAGGTAACATCACCAGTATTGGGAAAAACTGAAATCATGTACCACCTGACAGGATGCAATGAGAGGAACACAGCATCAACTCTGTGACATTCCTGCCAAAAACACATAATCTTAATTTAATAATGAGGAAACATTATTAAAAAACCATTCTACAAATAATCTTCAGAAGTACCAAGGTTATATAAGTCAGGAGACTTAAGGGACAAAAAGCAGACTGTGATCTTTTTGCTATGAAAAGACTCTACTTGAAAACAAAAAATATGAATGAAAATTAGACAAATGATAACACTTCTGGATTAGACAAATAACGCATAAATGTTAATTTCCTGATTCTGATGGGTGTATTCTGGTCATGCAGAAGAAAGTCCTTCTTTATTGGAAATACATACTAGAAAATAGATATACTTTAGAGAAAGATTCTGTGTGGCAACAAAAGCAGAAACAATAAAGAGTAGTTGTATAAATTATAAAAAAAATTTTTAATTAAAACTAGAAAAAATTAACATGCTAGAATACCAACAATAATGACAATCATAAAGACAAAATAAAAGTTAAAAAAAAATATTAAATTATGAGCAAAAGCACGGACAGCAAGTATATAAGAAAAAAGAATAATTATCTTCAGTATAAAAAACATTTCATAAGAAAAAAAAATAAAACATTACAATATTAAAATGAACAAAGAGCTATTCAAGTTCAATTAACAAATAAGAATAACCTTTTCTCAAAGAAACTTCAAAATATTTAATGTTATCAATATAGAAAGAAAATCATTCAATACTTTCAATACATTCAATACTGCAATACTTTCACTAAAGAGAATAGCAAAGATTGTCCTACTTACTGGTAATGCACAGTGCATTTAATAGGACACAAGATTATGTCCAACCTCATATGCCACTAACGTGATTAGTCAACTAGAAGTATATAGTATTTGCAAAATGCAAACAAAAATAAATCTAGGAGGATCTTAATGGAAAGATTTTACATGAGTTTTGTCCTACACTTTTCTATTTCTCTGCATTTTCCAAATAAATATTAATAATCTACATTACAAAATGTTTAATATTTTGAAATCTTAGCATTGGCTGCCATGATGCTTTCTCCACAGACGAAATAAATCAACAAGTACCTTCAGTTAAAAATGATAATAGTATGTTTAAAGGCACAGTAAGGTAATTAAAAAAATAATAACCCAATACGCAACAGAATGAAACAGTAATATAAATGTACTAAATTAAAAAGATACAAGAGAAAAAAGCAAACATTAAGATTATTTTTAAGGGCAAAAAAAAAAAAGAATGCTGTCTTGAGAGCAAAAAAATCATTTGGAGAGATGAATAAATAATATTCTGTGATAAGATTATTTTTTAAAACAGAATGTGTATCACCATAATGAATATTATGTCAAATAATGATTAATTAAAATCTAATACAGCCTTAATATGTGAAAGAACATGAAAGTCAATAATTATTTTTTTGTTTTGTTTTTTTTTTTTAAGTCAGTAATTCTTAAAGAACAATCTGTAAGGATTAAAATGTTAGGACCTTAAATACCTAGGTTAATATAAAAGGTAATATAGCTTTGCTTGTGTGCATTTGTTTTATACTCCTGTGACTTTAGTATTTTAATAACTGTACTTTACCACAGTAATTATATTTTTTCCAAATCAATGGAGGCATTTAAATTTTTTAATGAAGGGCTATAATAAAACAAAATTTAACAATTCCTGCACACTTACCAGTTTTAAAACAAAAAGTTATATTCAAACATCAATAAAATAATATATACTGTACCTTATTATAACGATCATGTGGAACAGACTGCAAAACAATTGGTTCCATTGTAGAAACATTGGCAAACTGTACCTCTGGAATATATAGGGCACAAACCACATGAGCCCAACCTAAAAATAAGTAAATAAAAATAATGTCATTCTCCAGCTTCAACAAAGGTTTTTAAAACGTAAATTATTAACTTTCTGAGCAGATCCCTTAATTGCCCATTTGAGCAAACACATAACAGAAAACATTAACAAATTGGCACTACTAATAGTCGAGCCACTAATGATAAAAGACTCTTAGTCATTTCCGCAGTTACTGTGTGCAGTAACACAAATAAAGGGAAACTTTATTTTTTTGGCTGCTGCACCCATCCATCTGGAATCTCAGTTCCCGGACCAAGGACTGACTGAACCTGGGCCATGGAAGTGAAAGCCCAGAATCCTAACCACAGAGGCTCCAGGGAACTCCCCAAGGCAAACACTTTAAAATTCAGAGGCTGGCACTGACACTGTCCTTTAAGAGTAAACTAAATATTTCAGATTAATACTTTCTCTGAGAACCACAGAAAAGTATAAGTTTTATAGCTGAAAACCTAAAATAAAAACTTAAATACTTTAAATGTTAAACATCAATATTAAATTTGCAATTGCTATACTAATGTTGATATTTTAAATACTAACATTCATTGTTTTACTATTTTAATATTTCACTTCAAATAACTGATCTTAAATGTTGCATCTCTCAAGTTTTCAAACTGTGACTCAGTCGGCTCAGTTCAGTCGTGTTTGATTCTTTGCGACTCCATGAATCGCAGCATGCCAGGCCTCCCTGTCCATCACCAAATCCCGGAGTTCACTCAAACTCACGTCCATTGAGTCGGTGATGCCATCCAGCCATCTCATGCTCTATCGTCCCCTTCTCCTNTCGTGTTTGATTCTTTGCGACTCCATGAATCGCAGCACGCCAGGCCTCCCTGTCCATCACCAAATCCCGGAGTTCACTCAAACTCACGTCCATTGAGTCGGTGATGCCATCCAGCCATCTCATGCTCTATCGTCCCCTTCTCCTCCTGCCCCCAATCCTTCCCGACATCAGGGTCTTTTCCAATGAGTCAACTCTTCGCAGGAGGTGGCCAAGTATTCTAGTTTTCGAGCCTCAGCATCAGTCCTTCCAATGAGCACCCAGTGTTGGGTCTCCTTTAGGATGGACTCATTGGATCTCCTTTCAGTCCAAGGGACTCACAAGAGTCTTCTACAGCGCTACAGTTCAGAAGCATCAATTCTTCGGTGCTCAGCTTTCTTCACAGTCCAACTCTCACATCTGCACATGACCACAGGAAAAACCACAGCCTTGACTAGACGGACCTTTGTTGGCAAAGTAATGTCTCTGCTTTTCAATATGCTATCTAGGTTGGTCATAGCTTTCCTTCCAAGTAGTAAGCGTCTTTTAATTTCATGGCTGCAGTCACCATCTGCAATGATTTTGGAGCCCCCCCCAAAAAAGTCTGACACTGCTATTTTCCCATGAAGTAATGGGACCAGATGCCATGATCTTACTTTTCTGAATGTTGAGCTTTAAGCCAACTTTGTCACTCTCCTCTTTCACTTTCATCAAGAGGCTCTTTAGTTCTTCTTCACTTTCTGCCATAAGGGTGGTGTCATCTGCATATCTGAGGTTATTGATATTTCTCCCGGCAATCTTGATTNTGTTTCCCCATCTATTTGCCATGAAGTGATGGGACTGGATGCCATGATCTTCATTTTCTGAATGTTGAGCATTAGACCAACTTTTTCACTCTCCTCTTTCACTTTCATCAAGAGGCTCTTTAGTTCTTCACTGTCCGCCACAAGGGTAGTGTCATCTGCATGTCTGAGGTTAATGATATTTCTCCTGGCAATCTTGATTCCAGCTTGTGCTTCCTCCAGCCCAACATTTCTCATGATGTTCATGATGGACTTAAGATGGTGCAAAAATAGCTGCTTTAAACTTTAACATCAAAAACACATCAAGGTCCTCCCAGGCCCCAAAGCTGACATTTGGACTGATAGTGTTTGAACAAATGGAGCTGGCTTTACCTGGTAGTGATCCTGGTCTATGCTTTGGTTTTCAAGGTGCTCCAGCATTCACAGGAGGAACATGGCAGAGGAGAGATAGGAAGACATAACGAGCTTTAATAATAATAGGTACTTGATCAGGGACTTCCTTGGTGGTACAGTGGATAAGAATCCGCCTGCCAGTGCAGAGGACGTGAGTTCAATCCCTGGTCCAGGAAGATTCCACATGCCAAAGGGCAACTAAAGCCCGAGTCACAATTACTGAATCCTTGTGCTGCAACTAGTGACGCCTGTGTGCCTAGAACTGTGCTGCCTGTGCTCTGCAACAGCAGAAGTCACCGCAATGAGATGCCTACACACGGTAACGAAGAGTACTCCCTGCTCATTACAGCTAGAGAAAGCCCACAGAAAGCTACGAAGACCTAGTGCAGCCAAAAATAAATAAATAAACAAATACGTAGACTGGGGGGGGGAAAAAAACTTACTTTGGTCAAAAAGAACTACAATTACACATATTTTCCCATTCAACCTTGGGTCTCCTGAGTTGCAAGCAGACTCTTTACCATCTGAGTCAGCAGGGAAGACGTGGCAGGAACCTAAGTGGAGTCTCCTGCATTGCAGTCAGATTCTTTACCATCTGAGCTACCAGAGAATCCCATCTGAAGTATCAGTTAAGTTCAGTGTCTCAGTCATGTCTGACTCTTTCCAACCCCATGGACTGCAGCAGGCCAGGCTTCCCTGTCCATCACCAACTCCTGGAGCTTGCTCAAACTCATATCCATTGAGTTGGTGATGCCATCCAACCATCTCATCCTCTGTCATCCCCTTCTCCTCCTGCCTGCAATCTCTCCCAGCATCAGGGTCTTTTCCAATGAGTCAGTTCTTCGAATCAGGTGACTGAAGTATAAGGATGCTAAAGAGTGATAGCAAAGTCCAGCAAATTCTACATCAAAATATTTAATATTTTATTTTAAAATTTTAATCTATTTTTTGGCCACACCACACAGCTTGTGGGATCCTAGTTCCCTGACCAGGGACTGAACCCAGGCCGTTGGCAGTGAAAGTGTGGACTCCTAACCACTGGTCCACCAGGGAATTCCTCTAAAATACCTAATATTTTAAATATTTAATGTAATAATACCTAAATTATAAATATTCTTATATTTTAAAAAAGCAAACAGTAAATCACCAGGGAGTAAAATAAATAATTCAAAGCTTCTGAAACAAAATCAAATGCAGAATTTTGAGCAAGGCAATGTCCTTACATGAACTCACTGTTATTCTTGACAATCAAGATAACAAGACTGTCCCCTAAACCCTTCCTACCTGGCTTCCATTGCATCTTATTATCACACACACTCAGCAGTCACTGTTAGAACTGCTTTCAATTTGTATGCTGACAATTTGTTGGCTCGTAGGGGACTCAGAATAAAGAAAACAATGAGCCATTTCAATTATATTTCAACACAAAATGGGACACTGCTGTTTGTTTTTCCCTGTAAGCCAAATTCCAAGAGGCAATTCGAGGATGGGGTTTGAACATGGGCAAAAGCTGACTCAGTTTTTCTACTTAGTCAGGTCTTCTGATTCTGTATTAGGTGAGGACTGCCCCTGGGTCAACACCGGTTCTAAAACTTTTTAGGAACATGATTTTGGAGGCAGATCCATTCAAAACGACCTTTAGTAAGTTACTTCACTGATATGAGCCTGTGTTTTTTTGTTTTTCTTTCTTTTTAAAGATTTTCTTCCTTCTTTCTTAAAGAAATATTTATTTATCTGGCTGTGTCAAGTGTTTGTTGCGTGTGGGCTTATTTACCCAATGGGATCCTAGTTGCCAAATCCACATCCCCTGCGTTGGAAGGTGGATTCTTAACCCCTGACCACCAAGGAGGTCCTTCCATTTCTTTTCTTAAAATAAGACATAATAATATGAGCCCAGGGATGTTTAGGGATTAAGTGAGATATTACTCAAAACCATTTAGCACAATATCTGTACATAGGATGATCTCAATAATTGATAGCAATGATAATAATTTCCCATCATATCCATCATAATATGTTTGTAAAAGTCTTGGGTACCCTGAGTCAGGTCTGAATCTTCCCAGAGTTCATTGAATATCCTGGAGGAGGCAGAAAACTGCCTCCTGGTTGACCTCTTTCACCTGTTTGAGTTTGGGGTTCTAGAGAGACTCAGAAACAGAAAGAAAACGAAAGATTAAAGAAATCATTTCATCAGATGTCTGAAACTAAGTAAAGAGATTTCACTGTTCATCAACAGTTGTCTTTGTCCAGTCTCACAGTGGTGTCCGAATCTTCGTGACCCCATGGACTGCAGCACACCAAGCTTCCCTGTTCCTCACCATCTCCAGAAATTTGCCCAAGTTCATGTCCATTGCATCAGTGATGCTATCCAGCCATCTCCTCCTCAACAATAACCTTCCTTAATAATCTAGATGTTATTGTGGGACTACTCAAAATGACTTCTCCTAGATCTTCAGTGTTAAGGACACTGAATAAATAAATAAATTTCTATTTTCTATTGAGTCTGATTGAAGCTTTTCATTGGGAATATTGTTTTTAATGAGGTCCCAGGTGGCTCAGTGGTAAAGAATCCATCTGCCAAGTGGGTTTGATCCCTGAGTCAGAAAGCNTAAATAAATTTCTATTTTCTATTGAGTCTGATTGAAGCTTTTCATTGGGAATATTGTTTTTAATGAGGTCCCAGGTGGCTCAGTGGTAAAGAATCCATCTGCCAAGTGGGTTTGATCCCTGAGTCAGAAAGCTTCCCTGAAGAAGGAAATGGCAACCCACTCCAGTATTCTTGCCTGGGAAATCCCATGGACAGAGGAGCCTGGTAGTCCATGTGGTCACAAAAAATTGGACGTGACTTAGCACCTAAACAAAAACAACAACATTGGTTCTAATGGTATACCAGAGACTTCAAAATAGTAGTAATTGTTGAATGAAGAAAAATACACAAAATAAAAGTTGCCAGTTAAACTTTATTTGGGACTTTACTGAGGGCTATACCCTCGGAGAAGGCAATGGCAACCCACTCCAGTACTCTTGCCTGGAAAATCCCATGGATGGAGGAGCCTGGTGGGCTGTAGTCCATGCGGTCTTGAAGAGTCGGACACGACTGAGTGACTTCACTTTCACTTTTCACTTTCATGCATTGGAGAAGGAAATGGCAACCCACTCCAGTGTACTTGCTTGGAGAATCCCAGGGACGGGGGAGCCTACTGCTGTCTATGGGGTTGCACAGAGTCGGACAAGACTGAAGCGACTTAGCAGCAGCAGCAGCAACTGAGGGCTATAGCCTAAGAGCCTCTCATTTAGCTTTGAGGAACTGCTCTGGAGAAGTAAGGGAGTAGCCAGCATGTATAGGAGGTTTTCTTTTTTTTTTTTAAGTCAAATAGTTGAATATCAATAGATTACTACTAGCTGCAAAAACCAACATCTTGAGTTAACGTTTTTCTATGTATGGGAAGATGCAAGAGTCTGGGTTCGTTGCATATTCCTTAAATATGCATCTTAACTGTCTAGGGCCAGTATCCAGCACAGTGTTTCCCATTTCTCACCAGCCTGAATTCCTCTCAGTGCACACTGTTAGGGAGCAACTGCCATGGCTGTTGGCTTGATTTTCATTCTTAGGTTAGACAGGAATGAGAGGTTGTTGGACCACTCTGTGCTATTCTTGGATTAGACCCTGTTGCTAACCTAAAATTCTCTGAATTGTCTGTCTTGTCTACTAAGATCCAGGAGATGTTTTCCCTTGCTACCATATCTGAGTGAGTGATAGTCTCTCAGTCATACCCAACTCTTTGTAACCCCATGGACTGCAGCCCACCAGGGTCCTCTGTCCATGGGATTTTCCAGACAATGATACTGGAGTGGATTGCCATTTGCTTCTCCAGGGGATCTTCCCAACCCAGAGATTGAACTCGGGTCTCCTGCACTGCAGGCAGATTCTTTCCCGACTGAGCTACCATATCTAGAATTGTACTATTACAATTATTTTATATAGAGTTGTCTACATGATCAATTGTCTCAAGATGTTTAGCCATCATTAATTTTTTCTGAGGCTTGATTACACATTGGCTTATGCAAGAGACAACAGTCTTATAAAATAGACTGATTATAAGTAATATAGCTAGTAATATTAATAAGGTCATAGTACTCAGAGAGAGACAAGGCATAAACCATTTGAAAATAACTAATTGTTATTTAAGAGAACAACTTTAAAAATGATTAGTATAGCTAGTTGTAATCTGGTCACAATAAGCCATTAAGTCCAGAGGAGAGCCAGTTGGAGAAGCCAAATTCTGGATGGATCAGGAAGAGAGAAAAAGACAAATGTTTCATTTTTATTTACAAATGTATACTTTATCAGTTGGTTGTAGGTCATAGTATAAGAGTAAATGTTTTATGAAAAAAAAAGATATAAAGGCCCGTTAAATTTCAGACAAAATTTACAAAATTATAAATCATATTTATTATCTCATTCAGTCCTATGTAATTGATTTCTATTGATGTGGGTGAAGCCATCAGATTTTCCATTAGTTTTGCAATTTCTTACGCAGTTCAATGGTATGTTCTAAGTCATCAAAAGGTCTTTTTTTTATGAATCTTCTTGAAAATCTTCATTTTGTAAAAGCATCAGAGTAAAATGATGATTGTCTATAAGTGACAGAAGACTTGAAATGGCATAAAGATCTGATTACAATGCAATTGACAAGAAGTGTGGTTATTTCCATGACATACAACATTTTAAGATAATAACTAGAGTTATAACAGATAACATTACATCAGGACGAAACAGAGTTTTAGAAATTCCATGCAATTATTTGGAATATCTCTATCAATGGCATTTACCTATATAATATAAACTAAGGAGGTTTCTGGGCTTCCCCAGTGGCTCAGTGGTAAAGAACCCTTCTGTAATACAGGAGACCAGAGGTTCGATCCCTGGGTAGGGAAGATCCTCTGGGGGAGAGCATGGCACTAAGTACTCTTGCCTGGAGAATCCCGTGGACTGAGGAGCCCGGTTAGCTATGGTTCACAGGGTTGCAAACAGTCCAACACAACCGAAGGGACTGAGCACGCATGTAAGAAGGCTTATACTGTTTATCTGACAATGTTTCCCATGCAATCTAACTCACCAAATTAATCTAGTCGGTGTAATGTTTCTCTTTGGGATGTCTCAGGGGCCCTTTGAAATATCTCAAAGTTAGCTAGAGGTCAAAAGAACTTCATTTAGAATTTGACTTGGGGAAGTTTGTCTAAGGTATCAAAAAGTTTTAGAATATTTGGTCAAAAAGGGTCATAGGTCATTGTGAAACAATACTTATTAATTCAAAGTGACAATAAAACATTTTAAAGGCACAGAAAGTTGCAATGGATTATTTAAAAGGAGGTAAAGAAAATTTACAATCTGTTTTTAAAAGCAGATTGATAGTCCATGAAAACTTTGTTCTCTTAACACAGAAAACTAAATTCGATTTTTGTACCAGCTTTACTATAAATATTAAAATTCATTTACTCAATTAAATTTTATTTTAATCATAGCCAGTGCTAATCATGTTCAAAACTCATTTTTAAGGGTTTCTTTCCTACAAAACTTCTATAATTTCCTTTTTACTTTCAGACTTTGTCTTATGCTTTTTCTTTCTTTCTCTCTCTCCAGGACAAAATTAGTTTCCTTGCTCTTAATTAACAAAATGTATTTTCATTCCCTGTGAGTTTTTTTTTTTTTTAAATTTTATTCAAAGATGTCTTTATTAATTTTAGTAGTTTTAATTACATATATTAATTAGAATTCTTAACTCTTAAAAACTTTAATTTCTAGTGAAAACTAAGAAGTAAGTAACTATGAACTGTCTTTTACGTTGCATTCTGTACACTGGCAAACTTATAAACGTTGTTTATGATTTCTAAAAAACGTGTTTTTTTACAGAAAAAGTTTCAGTTTGGCATCAAACATTTTTAACCGAGATCTATCATATATATAATGTACACAGGGACAAATAAACAGGCCTAACTAGAGAATGTCATGACTTCACTTTAAAATTCAGTGATTGTTATGCCCAAACTGGGTTCACCTCTTGGTGAGTGTTGAGAAAAAACACAACCAAGTCAAAAATCTGGAGAAGGAAGAATTTTATTATCTGCAAGAAGTAAAGAAAACACCGAGAATATTTCCCAAAGCAGTGTCTCCCTGAACAGCAAAATTGGAATTTTAAGCTATGGGTGTATGCATATTCATGAAGGGGCTTGAGTGGTGTATGCATATTCATGAGAGTACTCCAGCAGAGGAAAATTTGGCACAGAATTGGAGCAAAGGTGAACAGAGTCCAGGCTCTAGTCGACTGAAGTGACCAGGGTCAGTAAAGGTCAGTATCACCGTTTCTTAAGGTTTCGGTTAGTCTGGGTGTTGAATGCTTGAGGGGGCTTGGATGCTGCAGGAAAACAGCTCAAGAATGTGCTTCAGGTTAATCTTTACCTTTCAAACAGAGCTGGGAATCTTTATTGTCTTGATATGATTAAGTCATTTCTCCTGACTGGTAATAGCTATTTATTCTTTGATGCTTTTGTTCCTTTAAAACTATTAACTACTGAGGCTATTCTTCAGCAAGGCAAGCCTTGTGACCAGGCTTGGATCACAAAATGGCTTAGGTCTATGCCTTATTTTCTTCCTCTGGGGACTCCTCCTATACCCTTTCTGCCTGTATTGTGAATCAGATATTATAATATAAATTGACCAGTTTATAAATTGTAGTTGTATTAAGTCCAATTTATTTGCTCAGCTGACTAAGGCTTTACTATTTGTGGGAAAAACCTGTTGGATTTGTATTTGTCCTTGATAAATTTTAAGGAGGCCCATGAATTAGATTTTGGGTGAGAGAGCCTTTCAGGTGTTCTCCTTGATCAGCTGCTTTGGCTCAGCCTCAAGTCATTGTGGGCTGTATTTACATTTCTGATTTGTAGAGATTTGCAAGACAAAGACAGTTGCTCTTAATTCCTTAAAGAACTACTCTCCTGCTTAAATGATTTCAAAAGATCGATTTGCCCAACCACATTTGCTTGAATTTGTTGTTTTATATCAGTGAGATTTCCAACTAAACTAAGACCCAAAAGTTCTATGTTCTAGAACTTCAGGGTTCAATTTATCATGTATTTGAAAGTTTGCACAAGGCGTTCAACAAAGGCACTCTTTTAAAAAAAATTTTATTGAAGTACAGTTGATTTAGTGTTAATTTCTGCTGTACAGCAAAATAATTCAGTTATACATATATATCGCTTCCCCTGGTGGTGCAGAGGTTAAAGCGTCTGCCTGCAATGTTATTCTTTTCCATTATGGTTTATTACAGGATACTGAATATAGTTCCCTGTGCTATACAGTAGGACCTTGTTGTTTATCCATTGTATATGTACCAGTTTGTACCTGGTAATCCCAAATTCCCAATCCATCCCTTCCCTCACCCCAGCAACCATGAGCCTGTTCTTTGTATCTGTGAGTCTGTTTAATAGATATTAATAAGTTCATTAATATCTGAGCACCGAGAATTGATGCTTTTGAACTATGGTGCTGGAGAACACTCTTGAGAGTCCCTTGGACTACAAGGAGATCCAACCAGTCCATCCTAAAGGAAAATCAGTCCTGAATATTCATTGGAAGGACTGATGCTGAATCTGAAACTCCAATACTTTGGCCACCTGATGTGAGAAATGGACTCCTTGGGAAAGACCCTGACGATGGGAAAGATTGAAGGCGGGAGGAGAAGGGGACGATAGAGGATGAAATGGTTGGATGGCACCATCAACTCAATGGACATGAGTTTGAGCAAGCTCCAGGAGTTGGTGATGGACAGGGAGGTCTTGCATGCTGCAGTCCTTGGGGTTGCAAAGATTTGGACATGACTGAGTGACTGAACTAAACTGAATATGTTCATTTCTGTCATAGCTTTGATTCCACATATGCTAAATTGCTTTAGTCGTGTTAGTAGCCTGCCAGGGTCCTCTGTCCACAGAATTCTCCAGGGAAGAATACTGGAGTGACTTGCTCTGCCCTTCGCCAGGGGATCTTCCTGAATTGAATAGGTTTCTTTTCGGTCCCCTACATTGGTGGGAAGTTCTTTACCACTGAAGCATCTGGGAAGCCCGATTCCACATATAAGTGATATCATACAGTATTTGTTTTTCTCTTTTTGACTTACTTTAGGATGATAATCTCTGGTTGTACCCATGTGCTGCAAATTGCGTGGTTTTTTTTTTTTTTTTTTTTACAGTGGAATAGTATTCCATTTTGTCTATGGACCACATCCTCTTTATCCATTCATCTTTTAATGAACATTTGGGTTGTTTCCATATCTTGACTATTGTAAATAGTGCTGTTATGAACATAAGAGTTCATCTATCTTTTTGAATTAGTTTTCTCTCGATATATGCCCAGAAGTCAATTGCTGGATCATAGGACAACTCTAGTTTTTAGTTTTTTGAGGAACCTCTATATAGTTTTCCATAGTGGCTGCACCAATTTACATTTCCAGCAACAAGTTCCCTTTTCTTCATACCTTTTCCAGCATTCGTTATTGTAGACTTTTTAATAATGGCCATATACAAAGGCCATTTTTCTGAGGGTACAAGTTAAACCCACAACAATTTACCCTGGAGGTAATAAAATCTCCATTATTATTTTTATTAGCAACTGAATATTAGCTCCCAGTGTTTATTCTATATTTTGTGAGCTCAGGTAATCATATTAGCTTTTTCCAGTGTGTTCAATTATATTATGTTATATTATATTAATTTATATGCCCTGTCTTATAATACCAGGCAAGGGAAGCCTTCCCCATTGAGTCATAGTGTCTATCCCACAATACAATCAGGCAAAAGAGATGGAATCACCTTATATAAAGCCTGTTCAAATATACCAACTTTTATAATTTTTCATTTCAATTTTATCAACTCTTATACCTTTAACTTTAGCCTCCATTAAGACTCTGTCAATAAGACTTGTTCTTACAAGGAATCCCAGAAACTTTTCCTTTTATTTCCCAGCCATTGTATCCATCTTTGTATAAAATACTTTGAGGTTCCAGAGAAAGGTTGAGCCAAGGGACTCCATCCCTTTTGTCAATTTTGTAACTTGATTAATTGGCCTATTACCCCAAGTAATTGTTGATCAGGGATTTTTCAAAAAGATACATGTAATTCAAAAAGATACATGCCTCTTTTGTTCATAACGCCACTATTTACAATAGCCAAGATATGGAAAAAACCCAAATGTCCATTGACAGATTAATGGATAAAGAAAATGTGGTATATAGACACAATGGAATACTACTCAGCCATGAAACAAAGCCATTTGCAGCACATGGATACAACTAAAGATTATCATCCTAATTGAAGTAAGTCAAAAAGAGACCGACAAATGCCACACGATATCACTTACATGTGAAATCTAAGATATGACACAAAGGTTTCTTCCAGTGCTTTAAACCTGGGTAAAGAAAATTTCAGGGCCTTTTATTGTTGGAGACCCATAGAGGGTCCCTTTAGCCCATCTAGCCTTAGCCAAAATCCCATTACAATCCAGTTATTTCTGTGAGTCCCCAGTTGGCACCTTAACACGTGGCCATAAGCGACACTCCAGTGGCAGTTACCACAGAGGATGTGCTGCGTCCCTCTTCTCCAGCTTCTCAGCACCCACTGCCCGTGAAAGGGGCGAGGAGCCTAATACCTGCTTCCACCTGGACCCTGCCAAGGTCCTCAAGCAGCCCAGGACCATGCAGATAATGGGAGGAGGGGTCTTCTCCCAGCACTGTGTCTCTCCCTACCACCTGTGATGCAAAGCGGGTCAGCCTATGCTCAGAATCTCAAAAGTCCCTCCTGAAAGTTATTTCACTTGCTTATGGCTCTTAAATCTCTAATTGAGGGCTTCAACCCCAGGCTAGGAGGCCGAGACAGAAGCAGATTCAGACTCTGTGCTTTTTCTCATTTGTCCTGGACTTCCCAGATAGCTCAGCGGTAAAGAATCCACATGCCAGTGAAGGAGACTCAAGAGACTTGGGTTCGATCCCAGGGTCAGGAAGATCCCCTAGAGAAGAAAATGGCAACCCATTCCAGTATTCCTGCCTAGGAGAATCCCCATGGACAGAGGCGCCTGGCGGGTTACAGTCCATAGGGTTGCAAAGAGTTGGAACTGACTGAGCATGCCATCATATGACACCTTTAGACAAGCAAATGTATGCTTCCATTGTGGAGATTCTGCCAGTCTTCTTGCTTTAGTAAGAGGACCATGGCACAAGTGTGTGTGTGTGTGTGTGTGTGTGTGTGTGTATGCAGGTGCATATGTGCTCACTAGGAGGTGGAGGAATAGGAACCAGAGTTTAAGAACAGCATAAAGGTGGGCATAGAACTGCTGGAGTCATCCATCTGCAACGGGACCCAGTTCACTGATGGTTTGAAAATGAGGCATTCATTCATTCCAGGTCTCTGTTAAGAGGTCCATTAATCTGTTTAATAAGCTTTGCTGTGTTCCTTCATTGTTTCAGACAGTGGGGTTGCCAAGAGGGATAGATTACAGTCCTTGGCCCCAAGTGCCTCGGAGTCTAGAGAGACATGCAAACCCCAACAACATGCACAATCCCTCCACACAGCTGAGTTCTCCTTCTGCACATATTCCATGCCTGAAATTTAAGGCATCTCCTAGAACTCACTCCCCATAAGCAGAAGAGCCAAGAATTTTTCACTCTTTTGCTGCCTGAGGCCTTGCCCGGGTCTCTCAAGCTTCTACAAGCCACATGTCTTTCTTCTCAGTCTTTTCTTAGGCTTCATCTCTCCCCCTTTATGAAACTTGAGAAGTGGTCTTCCCCATTACAGAATCTTGCCTTGGCCTCTCTTATGGACTGCATTGTGATTCCCCCCCCAAAATCTATATTTTGAAATACCAACCCCACGGTATGTAAAAATGTAACCATATTTGGAGATAAAATCTGTGAAAAGGTAATTATGCTAAAATACAGCCCTTAGATTGGGAATTCTATAGTACTGCTGTCCTTATAAGAAGAGGAAGAGATAGTGATACCATCAGATATTGTGAGAGCAAATTATTACTAATAAAGGCCTCTGGTCACAGGCAAAAAGTACTTCACAATGAAATATAATATTCATAGTTCCTAGCGCTTAGATTTTTACAATTGTATAGCTTAGACCTTTACAGTATTTCTTATGTATGTCTTCTCAACAGTTCCAGGAGAGACAAAAACAGGTATCGTAATTTCCATGATTATGGACTGAATTATGTCCTCCCCAAATTCGTACATTAAAGTCCTAAACCCTAGTACTGCAAAATATGACTGTAATTAGAGATAAGACCTTTATAGAGATAAAGTGAAAATGAGTCTACTAGCACTGGCCCTATACCAGTCTAGAAGAGGTGAGGGAGTTCGCTAGTGGCCCAATGGATAAGAATCCACCTGCTGATGCAGGAGACACAGGTTTGAACCCTTATCTGGGAAGACTCCACATGCCTTGGAGCAACTAAACCTGTGCGTCACAACTACTGAACTCTAGTGCCCACGAGCCACAACTACTGAAGCCTGCCTAGAGCCTGTGCTCTGCAACGAGGAGGAGCCCCCTGTCTCTGCAACTAGAGAGAGTTTTCACAAAGCCGTGAAGACCCAGCACAGACAAAAAAAGAAAAAAAGAGGTGATTAGGACAAATTGCAGCACACAAAAAGAGGAGGAAATGTGAGGGATGTGAGCTCACAGACAGAAGGCCATTTGAGGACACCGCAAGAAAGCGGCCATCCGCCAATCAAGGAGAGAGACCTCAGGAGAAACCAAAACTTTTGACACCTTGATCTTGGACTTCTAGGCTCCAGGACTGTGAGAAAATAAATTTATGTTTAAGGTTTCAGACATCCAGTGTGTGGTGCTTTGATATGGCAGCCCTAGAAGACTAGTACTCTCAGTCTTAAGCCAATAAATCCCCAAGCCCTGCATGCTCGCCCTGTGACCTGGGCATCAATGAGCTATTATTCCTAGCCTGGAAGGCCTAGCAGTAACACAGAAAGAGATTGTAATCGGTGTACATTTCCTCCTAAACACAAAATAAATGTATCTACAACTCACCCTTCCCCTGACTCAGCTGGAGACTTCAAATGCCTGTGATCATTCCCAGCACCACATGAGCCAAGGAAGGTTTGACGGAGGGTAAATTGGAATGTGAAGCAACAGCAGACAAAAATGCCTTACATTTGAAAATCTTGGATAAACCTAGAGACTATTTTGCAGAGTGAATTAAGTCAGAAAGAGAAAAACAAATATCGCATATGAACACATACATAATATATACACTCTAGAAAGACGGTATGGAGAAGCCTATTTGCAGGGCATCAGTGGAGACACAGAAAACAGACTTATGAACACAGCGTGGGAAGGAGTGGCTGGGACAAACTGAGAGAGTAGCATTGAAACATATAGATTACCACATGAAACATAGATAGCCAGTGGGAATTTGCTGTATGGTGCAGGGAGCTCAAACCCAGTGCTCTGNAGGAGTAAAAAGTTTCACATCAATTAGGACGTTCTTGACTGAAAATGACACAAAACTTAAACTGGTTTAAATTCTCAAGATTTTTTGGCTCATATGACTGACAACACAAGTCTCAAGAAGATCACCCCTAAAATTTGCTGTATGATGTAGGGAGCTCAAGCATGGTGCTCTGTGACAACCCAGAGGCGTGGGATGGGGTGGGAGGTTCGAGAGGGAGGGGACATATGTATACCTATGGTTGATTCATGTTGATGTATAGCAGAAACCAACACAACATTGTAAAGCAATTATCCTCCAATTAAAAATAAATAAATTTAAATTAAAACAAACAAAAAAGAAAATCTTACCAAACCATTTGCACATGTGAACTTTGCCTAGACCTAACCAGGGCCTCGGAAGGGGACACTATAAATGATATTGGATGAAGATAAACAATTACTACCCTTATGGTAAATCTACCTCTCCTTCTTCCACTGGGAAACATGGCAAGAGATCAGAGAGTGGGAAGAGAAAGAAACTGAGGTGTCTATTGTCCTGTCTTCCTGCCTGTAGGTTGCTGCAGGCTGGCTGAATCCTTCAGTTGAAGGTCACTGCTCCAGGTCCTATTAATAGTAACTACTCCCCTCCTCGACCCCTCAGGCCTAAGGCTGGATCACTGGCCCCCTAAATTATCCTTGTGGTTTCTCTACACCATCACTGAGCTTTAAGTCATCTCTTTATTAATCTCGCCTCAAGATACCTATTTTAATTGTTCTACGTGTTCTTTAGAGTCTTTGGTTTAGACAGGGCTATAGAGAGTTCTGAAATGTTATTAAATGAATGAATGAATGAGCAGTAAAGGAAGCATGGACTTTGGTGTGGGACCAGAGTTTAAAACCAGCTTAGGCGGGTAAAGTCAAGGGAATCTAATCTATTTTCTGCTGAGACAGGCTGGGACCTGCGACCGTATGGGACTAAAAATAACTACTGTGTGCATGAGCGGTTAGGACAAATTCTGGACAAAATATACAAAGAGAGAAAAAAAAAAACACAAACCAACAACAACACCCAACTGTCACTTTTGAAGAGTCTGGAACAAAAGCAGGGCCCCTGCACACAATACCACCTAAGGGATGGGCAAACCACTTAAGCCACCCCTCTGGTCTTACTCCTGGAGACACCCCTACTCTCACCCCATATAAGGAACAAGTTGGCTCTCCTCCCTCCCCTGGAATGAGCAAGCAAGGGACCTTGTTATTTGTTCTCCCTCCTTCCTGTGGCATTTGTTGTGTTCAGTTTCTAAGTTATGTCCGCCTCTCTGTGACCCCATGGACTGCAGCACGCCAGGCCTCCCTTTCCATCACCAACTCTCTTACTCAAACTCACATCCATCGAGTTGGTGATGCCATCCAAGCATCTCATCCTCTGTCATCCCCTTCTCCCGCCTCAATCTTTCCCAGCATCAGGATCTTTTCCAATGAGTTGGTCCTTCACATCAGGTGGCCAAGGTATTGGAGTTTCAGCTTCAGCATCAGTCCTTCCAACGAAGACTCAGGACTGATTTCCTTTAGGATGGATTGGTTGGATCTCCTTGCAGTCCAAGGGACTCTCAAGAGTCTTCTCCAACTCCACAGTTCAAAAGCATCAATTCTTCAGTGCTCTGCCTTCTTTGTGGTCCAACTTCAGGTCCCTGCTTCAGTAGGGGACCCAATAAAGCTTTGCCTGAATTTCTTACCTGGTCTCTAGGCAGTTTCTATTGATTGGGGGAGGCCAAGAACTCTGGTCAGTAACACCATCATCCTCATACATCTCCTGTGACATCTTGACATCCAGAAGGAAAACAAAATTTGATGAGTCAAAAGTAGAATAGGTTTTAAAAGTGTATGGTATCAGCCAACTGAACTGAGATGCACAAGTCATGGACTATGAAGATGGTTAAGAAGGCTAGCGATGTCTGGTGAGTCAGGAACCTGTCCCCAAAGTGAATATGGGGTCTGTGACCTCAAAAACGTGTGAATTTATTGTTGGGACAGTTGTTACTATTTCCCCACCTCCCACCAACTCTCAAACCAGCCTGTTCAAGTTTTTACAAACTGAGGGGTCATCATATGCTTCTCTGACCAACAATTGTCAAGGTTACAGCTATGAGTATTTACCTTCTTAGGCTGCCTTTGAAGAGATTTTCTTAAAGCTGTGAGTAATACTGCTAAGATCCTTTAGAGAAAGACTTTGGTTTTCTTTGGTCTTTATTCTTGGTAACAATGTCAACAAAATACTATACCAAAATACACTCCCACGCTAGAAATTCCCCAGTGGAATATAACTTGTCTCCAAACAAGAACCAGAAATGATACTTATGTTATCAAACCAGTGACTGCTATTGCAGAAAATATGGCAGTCAGATTTGAAGAAATGCTGGTCTGCTATCAGGGAGAAAGTTGCTGTGTCAGCATAGTCTTGTTTATTTAGAGAAAATTTCCCTAAGTTGGCAGCTTCACACCTGTTAGCCCTGCTTCCCGCATATTTCGATGTTGATGTCCAGTACTGATGAAGGAAATCTCTTTTAGTGCTATCTTATTAATATTTCCTAACTCAGTTAACTTACATGGTGTGCAGTAGACCTTGACAGCAGATGAGATATAGATTGACTTGCTGGCCAATATGCTGAGCATTGTAAGAAATGTTTCTTTGAAGGTTATGTGTTTTGAGCTCTGACTATAGTTGTGGAGACAGATTTTGTTCTCATTCAGTTATTAATTCCTTCAAGATCGCTCAGATTTATTCTCTTGTGATTAGTAGCATTCATAATGGAAAATTGAGGTTATAAGTAAAATCAAGATCATAAAACAGCCAAAGGTTCTCATCAGTTCAATTCAGTTCAGTCTCTCAGTTGTGTCTGACTCTTTGTGATCCCATGGACTGCAGCACGCCAGGCCTCCCTGTCCATCACCAACTCCTGGAGCTTCCTCAGACTTATGTTTATTGAGTCAGAGATGTCATCCAACCATCTCATCCTCTGTCATCCCCTTCTCCTCCTGCCTTCAATCTTTTCCAGCATTAGGGTCTTTTCAAATGAATCAGTCCTTCGCATCGAAGTATTGGAGTATTTCGTAGCCAAAGTATTGGAGTTTCAGCTTCAGCATCAGTCCTTCAATGAATATTCAGGACTGATTTCCTTTAGGATGGACTGGTTGGATCTCCTTGCAGTCCAAGGGACTCTCAAGAGTCTTCTCCAACTCCACAGTTCAAAAGCATCAATTCTTCTGCGCTCAGCTTTCTTTATAGTCCAACTCTCACATCCATACATGACTACTGGAAAAACCATAGTTTTGATAAGATGGACCTTTGTTGGCAAAGTAATGTCTCTGCTTTTTAATATGCTAAGTTGGTCATAGCTTCTCTTCCAAGGAGCAAGCGTCTTTTAATTTCATGGCTGCAGTCACCATCTGCAGTGATTTTTGGAGCCCCCCCTCCCCGCCACCAAATAAAGTCGGTTACTGTCTCCATTGTTTCTCCATCCATTTGCCATGAAGTGATGGGACCAGGATGCCATGATCTTAGTTTTCTGAATGTTGAATTTTAAGCCAATTTTGTCATTCTCCTCTTTCACTTTCATCAAGAGGCTCTTTAGTTCTTCGCTTTCTACCATAAGGTGGTGTCATCTGCATATCTACCCAGAAAGCTGTGACTGTTAATAGAATGTGCTTCCTGCATGTATGTGTGCTCACTCAGTCACACCTAACTCTTTGCGACCCTCAGGACTGTCACCTACCAGGCTCCTCTGTCCAGTGTGTTGGCCAGCAAGTCAATCTGTTTCTCATCTGCTGTCAGGATATATAGAATACTGGAGTGGGTTGCTGTTTTCTTCTCCAGGGGATCTTCCTGATACAGGAATAGAACTCATATCTCCTGCATTGGCAGGTGGATTCTTTACCCCTCAGCCACCAGGGAAGCCCCAGGATCTTTACATAAATACTTAATTTATAATGAGGCCCTAACCCCAAATGACTGGTGTGCTTATAAAAATGGAAAATTTGGTTACAGAGACAGACAAACAAAAATTTGGTTACAGAGAAGACAGCCATGGGATGGGAGTGATGCATGTGAAGCCAAGGATTACTGGCAGTCACCAGAATCTAGAAGAGGTGAGGAAGGCTTCTTCCTAGAGTCATTAAAGAGAACATGGCTTTGCCCACATCTTGATTTCAGGCTTTTAACTTTCAGAACTGAGAGACAACAAATGTGTGTTGTTTTAAGCCACGCAGTTTTGGATACATGGTGCCTTTGCTAATTGGTTCCTAGGAGTTCTGGGAAACTAACAAACCCAAAGTCATCATTTTAAAGGAAAAATGATGACACAACACATTTCATTATTTTTTTTTCATATAGGTGATTAATTTAAAACTGTTGGAACTTCCCTGGTGGTTCACTGGCTAGGATTTGATGCTCCCAATTCAGGGGGCTGGGGTTTAATTCCTGATCAGAGAACTAGATCCCACATGCCACAACTAAGAGTTCCCAAGCCATAGGTAAAGACCCAGAGAGGCCAAATAAATAAATAGTGTCATAACGTTTAATGTGGTTAGAGCCAATGTTAATGGTTAAAAGTAACTGAATGTTGGGTTTAGGTTACCTAGATTGACTTTTAATGTTAATTCTTACAGAAATAATTTTTCTTCATAAGTCTTTTTGAAATAAACTGTATTTTCTGAATATGACTGATGTATAACATCATCGACACTTGGATCTCCTCTGGGCTGAGTGCTTCACATTAATGGCCTATATCAGTGATGCAGTTATCAAGAACATTCTCTGAAAATATGGGAATAAGTTTAAAAATGTTAGCTTGCCCAAGATCACATAGCTGATAAATGATAAAGTCAGTCATGCCAACTAACTGCCATCTTAAAACAAAGTCCACCTTTCAACTCCACAGTGTCATGATTATAGAAAGTAATTACAAAGCTCAACTTACAGTAAGGGGCCCAAGGTCCTTGGATCAGTGCCCAAGGTCATGGAAGAGGAGAGCTGCCTTGGAAAATTAAGGCCTCGGTGACTGAGGTGTTTTCTCCCTCCTTGCTGGGGGAAAGGGGCCTACTCTCTAGTTGCAGTGAGTGGGCTTCGCATTGTGGTGGCTTTTCTGGTTTGGAGCACAGACTGGGCACTCGGGCTCGGTGGTTGCAGTGCCCAGGCTGAGATGCGCCATGGCATGTGGCATCTTCCTGGACCAGGGATTGAAACCTTGTCCCCTGCACTGGCAGGCAGATTCTTGACCACTGAGCCACCTGGGAAATCCTCCTCCTCCCTTTCAAGCAATAGTGTGTACCTGATTATTTACTCCAGAAAGATTTAAATTAAAATATACTAGGTGTCAGATCCTGAGCTAGGTACTTTCATTGATAATTACTTTCAATTCTCATACCAACAGAAAAAATCTATTATTAAATATTAATATTACAAAGTGGAAGTCACTTAGTCGTGTCCAACTCTTTGTGACCCCATGGACTATACAGTCCATGGAATTCTCCAGGCCAGAATACTGGAATGGGTAGCTTTTCTCTTCTCCAAGGGATCTTCCCAACCCAGGGATCAAACCCAGGTCTCCCGCATTGCAGGTGGATTCTTTACTAGCTGAGCCACAAGGGAAGCCCAAGAATACTGAAGTGGGTAGCCTATCCCTTTTCAGGCAGATCTTCCCAACCCAGGAATTGAACTGGGGTTTCCTGCACTGCAAGTAGATTCTTTACCAACTGAGCTATCAGGGAAGCACAAAGGGTTCATATTAAAACAACACAAATTAAAGTTTACTGACAAGCAGGGATAATTTAGAAATCTCCAAGATTCCCTCATTCACTGTTGGAGGTGGATTTGATAAAATGTTGTCAGTGTTCTAAGATGGGCTTCCTCTGTAACATAGTCTGTTTCAGTGGTTCTTGATCTTTCATGATAGAAGAAAGATTACCATACAAGACTGCGCATGGCAAACCAGACATACTACACTTTGTGAGTCGTTTAATGGATCTTCAAAGATAACTTTAATTACATATAATTTTACCTTTGTGCTAATCCTGGGTTTAATGTGCAATTTTATAGCAGTTCCTGTGATTCAGCTCCAAATTTTGTGCTGAATTTCCAGTATGTAGCATAAAGAGAGAAACATGATCATAAAAGTTCTAGATTATGTAATGATTAATTTGAAGAACTCCAAAGAGGAATTAGTGCTGTCTAGGAACTAATATGGATTCATCGGGAAAACTCCTTCCAGTAAAGTTTGCCAACTTTCTAAGTTATTTGATCAGGAGACTGATCATAGATCATAATTTCTATAAAGAAGTTGAAAGAAGATCTCATATCATCCTTAGGACAAAAGGTGAAATGTGGGCTGAATGACCATGACGTAAATTCATAATGTTGAAATCCACAATTCATGGTGTTCAAAGAGTCTATCTCAGTGTTGAGCAACTTCACCTTAGAAAGAAGTCATCAGTGGCAGGTTGAAAGAGTCTATTCTGATTTTCTTTTTTTTGTAATATATTTGTTTGTTTGTTTAGTTTTTGGCAGCACCAAAAGGCATGTGGGATTTTAGTTCCCTAACCAGAGACTGAACCTATGATCCCTGCAGCGGAACTGGAGTCTTAGCCACTGGACCACCAGGGAAATCCCTATCCTGACTTTCTTGTTGTAAATACTTAATGGGAAACAATATGGGGTCAGGGTAGTGTTAGTCACTCAGTCGTGTCCAACTCTTTGTGACCCTGTGGGCCATAGCCCACCAGGCTCCTCTGTCCATGGGATTTTCCAGGCAAGAATATTGGAGTGAATTTTTATTCCTTCCTCCAGGGAATCTTCCCAACCCAGGGATGGAACCTGGGTCTTTTTTATTACAGGTAGATTCTTTACTGTTTGAGCGACAGGGAAAAAGTATAAATTTGTCTCATTTGCAAATAATGTGATTCTGAGAGGAATAACTGATGCCTGGATAAATGAACTGAAATCTGGAAAGAACTCAATAAACTAGAACTACAAGTCAAATCAAGCACTATAAAATATACTCCTAATAAACATATATTCTTCTCTGGGGATCCTCAGACCAATTACATAAGTAAAGGAAGATGAAAAGTTGGAAAAGATTTATGATCTTTAGTTGGCTAGATTATCAGCAGGTAGATGAGCACAGATGATAATACAAATTTGAGCTGCCTTAGTGATAACCTGGAACAATGGAGATAATCTTCTGACTTCTCTGGTTTTGCTCAGGCCACCCTTTGACCAGTGATGTCATCTGGGGCAACAAAGTCTAATAGTAATGTCAATAAACTGAAATAGACCTAGAGGAGAGAAAACCAAAGGTGAGAACAATTAAGTCTTGTCACATGACCATCCAGCTGGAGATGCTTCATGTGGATTAGAGGAGAATTAGGGCAGAGATGACAGGTGTCTTCAAATATTTTTATGGCTGTCCTCAGGAAGTATTCAAATTCATCTGCGTAGCCACCAGGGTGGAACTGGAGGCTACAGGGACAAGTAGCAGGGAGGTAGGTTCTGGTTGAAAATAAAAAGCTTTTTATAGCTGCCGAAAATGGGACAGGCTGTCTCTCTTCCCTGAAGATATTCCTGCAAGGATTAGTGGTCCCTGGTTGAGGAATCTGGCCATTGCTTACAATTGTCTATTTAATATCCATTTCCTAGTTTTTCCTTTTCTAACCATACCTCAGTTTTATTTGGCTAAATAAATGACCAAGTTCTAACCTTAGAAGGCCATAGACCTTAGAGAAATTTCCTAAAATATTGGAGCATTTTAGTAAGCTTTTGATTTTCTAATAAGAAAAGAGAGATATGACTGGTGGTCACCTCCCCACTTTATTCGGCCTTGAATGCAGATGTGATGTTAGGAGCTGCAGAAGACATCTTGAAAGCATGAGGAGAAGGCCAGGAGAGTCAGGAAGAATCAGTTCTTACATCACTGAGCTGCTTACTTCCAGACCCCTTACTGTGTGAGAAAAAGACATCCTCGTTTGTTTAAGCTGTGTCAGTGAGATCTTTTTCTTTTACTTGCAGCCAAAGTCATTTCTAACTAATCCAGCAAAGTGGAAGCAAATAGCAATGATACTGGATTAGATTAATTCTAAGAGTCCTTCCAACCTTAAGGTTTTTTTAGTTCATAAACTATGTTAATGTTCTTAATATTTTCTATATTTAACCAATAACCATCCTTCTAAATGGGCTTCCCTAGACGATCCGTGATATTAATGTACTTTACGATTAGATTGAGTTTTTGTTGCTGTCTCCTTAGTTGTATTTGAAATAGCGTCGGACACGACTGAGCGACTTCACTTTCACTTTTCACTTTCATGCATTGGAGAAGGAAATGGCAACCCACTCCAGTGTTCTTGCCTGGAGAATCCCAGGGACGGGGGAGCCTGTTGGGCTGCCGTCTATGGGGTCTCACAGAGTCAGACACGACTGAAGCGACTTAGCAGCAGCAGCAGCAGTAGCTCAGGAGGCAAAGAATCTGCCTGCAAAGCAGGAGATTCAATCTCTGTGTTGGGAAGATTCCCTGGAGAAGGAAATGGCAACCCACTCCAGTATTCTTGTCTGGAGAATCCTATGGACAGAGGAGCCTGGCAGACTACAGTCTATGAGATTGCAAGAGTCGGATATGACTTGGCGACAGTAGACTAGACTAGATCCTTCTAAGTACTCAGAATAAATGATAGTATGCTCAGAGCATGGCAACCCACTCCAGTACTCTTGCCTGGAGAATCCCATGGAGGGAGGAGCCTGGTAGGCTACAGTCCATGAGGTCGCAAAGAGTCAGACACGACTGAGCGAATTTACTTACTTACTTATGCTCAGAGCACTAAAGAACCCCCTTACCTGTGTAACGTACCAAACACTCGGACTTTATACTGAGGATTCAACAGTACACTGAAGCCCCTCAACAATGTCATTGTGAGAAAAGATGAGTTGATTTGTGAATGAGTTTTTTTTAATTTGTGCTTTTTGGCTGTGAGGCACGTGGGATCTAAATTCTCTTACTGGGGATCAAACCTGCTCCCCCTGCACTGGAAGCTCGGAGTCTTAACCACTAAACTTCCAGGGAAGTCCCATGAATGCGTTTTATATAGCGACCTTAATATAATTTTGTAACCAATGGCCACTGTTTCATACTCAGATCCATATTTGGTTCAAATGCCCACTGCTTATGACATCCTGTGATTTATGCTCTTTGGGCAAAGGTCTGTGATGATGATGCTGAGAATTTTTAATCAATCTCACACATTTAGGTCAATATCTTCCCTCTATTCAGATCTCTCTTTCTCTGGGAGGGAGAAAACGTCACATAGAAACTACTAGGGAAAGGAAATCCTAGGGAAACAAAGGGACCCTCAGCCAAGGGGGATGTCTTAGTCCATGTCCTCCTTTGGGTCATGAGGAAGACTTCTGAAATGTTGAGTCTCTAATGTCAGCGCTTTGGATGTAATTCCTGTCCTCACCACCTCACTAAGCTTCCTTTGAGGATGGCACCTCTTTTTCAGTTCAATTAGACCAGCACAGTCCTGATTGTCTGAAGATCAGGAACTAACCCTCAGATTGAGAGGTCCTCTGCACACCAGTATAACCTCAGAGACGGGGTGGACAGTGGTTCAGAAGTCAGATGGACCCACCTCTGTGAGACGGAAGGGGTGCCCGAGAGAGATGCTGAGGTCAGCAGTAGAATTAGATGAGTGTCTGGCAGAATGAGTGGAGTCAAAGCTAAGGCCTACTGTGACCACAAGTGGACTCAGACCGTATCCTTGTTGTCTAAGGGAAGATGGGTGAGGAGAGAGAGCAGTCATCCTGAGGCCATGGTCCTGCTGCGCCAAGAGCACTGGTTTCCCGGGCAATTTGGAGAGAGGACAGGAACCACATCTCCCTAAGAGATGGCAGAAAAACCACTGGAAAGACAGCTGAGAAGTGTAGTTCACATTCCAGGAACTCTGGCTGTGGGCTTGAGTTGAAGAAAGCATCCATTGTAACTGAGGTCTGAGATTTCTCAAAAGCAGCAGCAGCAGGTATGGCTTTAAGAATTAGGATATTTTATAACAGGCCATTTAATACATGTTTTTCAAAACGTGAACTGCACTCCGTAGTGAACATGAAATAAACTTAGTGGGCCTTTAACAGCATTAAAAAATGAAAAATAAGAAAGAACACACACACACAAATGTGTGTTAATTAAGCACTCATTTAAACATTAATTAAACAAATAAGAAAGAAAATATTAGGGTGCTTGCCTGTAGTAAAGGTAATGTGAAATTTTTATGAGAGAGGGAAAGTGTATACATTTGTGTGTATATGTTTGTACATTATATTTTTGGTCCAAATATATCTCTTACTGTGAGTCAGGGTCAAAAATGTTCGACAGCCACTTATTAAGAGGCTTATTGCTTAGATAAATACTTAATTTGAAAAATATCACCTTTAGAACATTTTTTATCCTGTTTCAGCTTTATGACTTAACTAATAGGAAGTAAAGTCATTCCAGGCATTGACCGATAATTAAACAAATGTCACCTGATTTGAGAATGACATGTTTCTTATTCCTGGTTTCTTATCCCTCTTTTGGCTCCTACAAATGTTCATACTTTATGAGGCTTGTTTGTTTTTTCACTGCACTTACTTCCTTCTTTCTCACTGATAGTGATTTATTTCCTGGTACATTCTCTACCTCTATTTCCATAATTTTGATCATTAGTTCCAACATTCCTCCTTTCAACTGGATACAACTTCTCTGGTTTTTGTTTGCTCATTTTATGTGTTGGGTTTTTTTTTTTTTTTTTCAGCATACAGGATCTTAGTTCCTTAATAAGGGATGGAACCCATGCCCCCTGCAGTGAAGCATGGAGTCCTAACTGTTGGACCACCAGGGAATTCCACAACTTTTGTTTTTTAAAATTAAACCACCTGTTTTCTTGAAATGTTCAAGAGCCATTGTAGCCGTTGTTCTCCACTCTTCTCTTTCTCACTTGGACATGGTGGAGACTGCTTTATTTCTCTTAGTTTTACTAAGTGCTTGTTGAGGATGCCAAGCAAGAACACAGTTGCCAGAACCAATTGACATACTTGTTCTAGAGGGGAAAGATGCTGATGAAGAGGGGAATGAAATGGTCTGATTGAATATATAATTGTCTAATATATAATTAGAGTATGCCTACAAAATAATTAGAATCATATCATAAAACAAAGAGATCCCAAGAATCTTCCTCAGTTCAGTTCAGTTCAATTCAGTCGCTCAGTCGTGTCCGACTCTGCGACACCATGCACGCCAGGCCTCCCTGTTCATCACCATCTCTTGGAGTTCACTTAGACTCACGTCCATCGAGTCTGTGATACCACCCATCCATCTCATCCTCTGTTGTCCCCTTCTCCACCTGCCCCCAATCCCTCCCAGCATCAGAGTCTTTTCCAATGAGTCAACTCTTCGCATGAGGTGGCCGAAGTACTAGAGCTTCAACTTTAGCATCATTCCTTCCAAATAAATCCCCAAGTTGATCTCCTTCAGANTGGCTATAGATTAGTGATCACATCATCATGATTATCTGGGTCGTGAAGATCTTTTTTGTACAGTTCTTTCGTGTATTCTTGCCACCTCTTCTTAATATTTTCTGCTTCTGTTAGGTCCATACCATTTCTCCGACTGATTATATTCTATGCAGCCAAAGATGGAGAAGCTCTATACAGTCAACAAAAACAAGACCAGGAGCTGACTGTGGCTCAGATCATGAACTCCTTATTACCAAATTCAGACTTAAATTGAAGAAAGTCAGGAAAACTCTTAGACCATTCAGGTTATGACCTAAATCAAATCCCTTATGATTATACAGTGGAAGTGAGAAATAGATTTAAGGGCCTAGATCTGATAGATAGAGTGCCCGATGAACTATGGATGTAGGTTTGTGACACTGTACAGGAGACAGGGATCAAGACCATCCCCATGGAAAAGAAATGCAAAAGAGCAAAATGGCTGTCTGGGGAGGCCTTACAAATAGCTGTGAAAAGGAGAGGCGAAAAGCAAAGGAGAAAAGGAAAGATATAAGCATCTGAATGCAGAGTTCCAAAGAATAGCAAGAAGAGATAAGAAAGCCTTCCTCAGTGATCAATGCAAAGAAACAGAGGAAAACAACAGAATGGGAAAGACTAGAGATCTCTTCAAGAAAATTAGAGATACCAAGGGAACATTTCATGCAAGAATCCTCCTAGCTGATCTAAATTTTGTCTGGAAGGAGCACTGGCAATTCCTGATTGAGTGATGCCCTCAATGCTCAGTCTCAGGTCTTTGAACACTTAGTACAACCTCACAGATGAGGCTGAGAAGAAGATCTGAAGTTATTTTTGATTTAAAAAAAAATTAGCAAGGGACTGACTCAAGCTTCCATTGGACCACAAGATTCACTGGGGTCTAACCTTCATAACATATCAGACTCTCAACTCCAGTAAGAGTCTCATCCTCTGCTTTGACCCTTGCTATGGACTGAATGTGTCTCCATCAAAATTCTTATGTTGAAACCTAATTTCCAATGTTGTGGCATTTGCAGAAGGGTCTTTGGGAGGTCATTAGAACATAGGCAGGGTCCTTATGAATAGGATTAATATCCTTATTTAGAAAAAGAAAGACCCCAGGGACATCCCTACTTTCTTCCACCATGTGAGAACAAAGTGAGAAGACAGTCATCTATGAATCAGGAAGTAGGTTCTCACCAGATACTGAATATGCCAGCACTTTGATCTGGGTTCCTAACTTCCAGAACTGTAAGAAATAAATTTCTGTTGTTTATAAGCTCATCTATGATGATATTCTATTATAGAGGCCTGAATGCATTAAGACAGCCTCATCTCTGCCCACTGATCATGTTTGAGCTTACCTTGCCCCAGTTCTGCCCTGACACTCTATTATAACTTCTGTCTTTAGCTCCTTCTAGTGATGGTGCCGGGTCACACCTCTGCCCCCTTTGGCTTGTCTGATTGCCAATGTCATGATTCCCTTTCCTGCAGCCCAGTGGATTTTGTTTTTTGCTCTACTTTGGGTTCATCTGCCAAGTAACTTGCTGTCTCTGCTCCCTACCAATATCGTTACTAACACATAAATATTTGGTGGTGTGTGGTAAGAGAATCTGGGTTTCCCTGGTGGCTCAGACTGTAAAGAATCTGCCTGCAATCTGGGAGACTTGGGTTCAGTCTCTGGGTTGGGAAGATCCCCTGGAGAGGGAAATGGCAACCCACTCCAGTATTCTTGCCTGGAGAATTCCATGGATAGAGAAGCCTAGCAGACTACAGTCCAAGGGGTCAAAAGGAATCAGACAGGACTGAGTGACTAACACTTTTACTTTCACCTTTTCAGTAAGAAAATTTTGGTAACTAATGTGGCTGTTAATGTGTTCTGCCAGTGATCTCTTGTGCTTAAATTAGTTTGGGATTTTTTTCCTGATATTTGTAACCAAAATAATCCTGACTGATAATATATTAATTCCTATTCCGGTATGGATATTAATTGACATATTAATTCCAGCTAGCTGTGAAACATATGCCAGTCTTTCTGGTCCTCAGTTTCCTAATCTGAAGAATGAGGGAATTGCATTAGATTATTTGTTTTCTTTCTTTCTTTCTTTTTTTTTTTTTTCTTTTTTGTGTGTCACACCACACAGCATATGGAATCTTAGTTCCCTGACTGACCAAGGATGGAACCCTCACTCCATGTATCAGTAGCTCAGAGTCTTAACAACTGGATTGCCAGGGAAGTCTCCATGAATTACATTATTTCTGCGGTCTTCTTTCATATCCAAAATTATCTGAGCATACTTTTTCTGGAGTTCAAAAAAGGCAAAGCAGTCAGAAGATGATTAAAATGTCCAGAATGAGAGGCCATCAAAATCATAAAAATCCAAAGAATGAGAGGAGTTTTTTTTTGTAAATTATGTATCTGATAAACAACTTGTCTCTAGGACATATAAAGAGCAATTGTTGTTTAGTCGTGTCTGTCTTTGTGACCCTGTAGACTGAACTGAGACTGTAACACACCAGGCTCTCCTCTACCCATGGGATTTCCCAGGAAAGCATATTGGAGTAGGTTGCCATTTCCTCCCCTAGGAGATCTTCCCAACCCAAGGATTGAACCCTTGTCTCCTGCATTGGTAGGCTGAATGTCCTGGGAAGCCCATAAAGAGCACTTACCACTCAATAAGTAAAAGACAAGCAACCTAATTTAAAAATTGATGAAGGCTCCGAATAAACATTTCTTCAAAAGAAGATATACAAATAGTCATTAAGCACACAAAAAGATTCTCAACATCATTAACCATCAGGGGAATACAAATCAAAGACACAGTGAAATACCATTCATACCCACTAGGATGTTTATAACCAGAAAGACAACTAATACCAAGTACTGACAAGGATGTAGGGAGTTTGGCTGCCTCCTATACTGTTGATGGGGGCATAAAAGAGTGCAGCTATTATGGAAAATAGCCCGTCTTCCTCAAAAGGTTAAACATAGAATTATCATATGACCTAAAAATTCCACTCCTAGATGTATATACTCAAATGAACATGTATCTTCACATTAAGCTTGTACAGAAATGTTGATAGCAGTATTATTTATAATAGCCCTAAGGCAGAAAAAATCCAAACGTCCATCAACTAATAACTAGATTAAAAAATGTGGTATATCCATATAAGGGAAAATTATTCAACCATATAAAGGAATGAAGTACGAATATATGCTATCATATGGGTGATTCTTGAAAATATTGTGTGAAGTGAAATAAGGCAAACACAAAATGACAAATACTGTATGATTCCATTCGTATGAAATGTCTTGTTGTTGTTCAGCTACAAAGAGTTGTGTCTGACTCTTTGAGACCTCATGGATGGACCATAGCATGCCAGGCTTCTCTCTCCATCACTATCTTCCTGAGTTTGCTCAAACTCATGTCTATTGAGTCAGTGATACCTTCCAACCATCTCATCCTCTGTCATCCCCTTCTCCTCCTGCCTTTAATCTTTCCCAGTGTCAGGGTCTTTTCTAATGAATCAGCTCTTCTCATCAGGTGGCCAAAGTATGGGAGCATAAGCTTCAGCGTCAGTCATTCCAGTGAAAATTCAGGATTGGTTTCTTTTAGGATTGACTGGTTGGATCTCCTTGCCATCCAAGGGACTCTCAGGGGACTTCTCCAGCACGATAATTAGAAAGCATCAATTCTTTGGCACTCAGCCTTCTTCTTGGTCCAACTCTCACATCTGTATATAACTACTGGAAAAACCATAGCTTTGACTATGTGGATCTTTGTCAGCAAAGTGATATCTCTGCTTTTTAAACCATTGTCTAAGTTTGACATAGCTCTTCTTCAAAGGAGCAAGCATCTTTCAATTTCGTGGCTGCAGTCACTGTCCGTATTGATATTGGAACCCNGTTTCCTAATCTGAAGAATGAGGGAATTGCATTAGATTATTTGTTTTCTTTCTTTCTTTCTTTTTTTTTTTTTTCTTTTTTGTGTGTCACACCACACAGCATATGGAATCTTAGTTCCCTGACTGACCAAGGATGGAACCCTCACTCCATGTATCAGTAGCTCAGAGTCTTAACAACTGGATTGCCAGGGAAGTCTCCATGAATTACATTATTTCTGCGGTCTTCTTTCATATCCAAAATTATCTGAGCATACTTTTTCTGGAGTTCAAAAAAGGCAAAGCAGTCAGAAGATGATTAAAATGTCCAGAATGAGAGGCCATCAAAATCATAAAAATCCAAAGAATGAGAGGAGTTTTTTTTTGTAAATTATGTATCTGATAAACAACTTGTCTCTAGGACATATAAAGAGCAATTGTTGTTTAGTCGTGTCTGTCTTTGTGACCCTGTAGACTGAACTGAGACTGTAACACACCAGGCTCTCCTCTACCCATGGGATTTCCCAGGAAAGCATATTGGAGTAGGTTGCCATTTCCTCCCCTAGGAGATCTTCCCAACCCAAGGATTGAACCCTTGTCTCCTGCATTGGTAGGCTGAATGTCCTGGGAAGCCCATAAAGAGCACTTACCACTCAATAAGTAAAAGACAAGCAACCTAATTTAAAAATTGATGAAGGCTCCGAATAAACATTTCTTCAAAAGAAGATATACAAATAGTCATTAAGCACACAAAAAGATTCTCAACATCATTAACCATCAGGGGAATACAAATCAAAGACACAGTGAAATACCATTCATACCCACTAGGATGTTTATAACCAGAAAGACAACTAATACCAAGTACTGACAAGGATGTAGGGAGTTTGGCTGCCTCCTATACTGTTGATGGGGGCATAAAAGAGTGCAGCTATTATGGAAAATAGCCCGTCTTCCTCAAAAGGTTAAACATAGAATTATCATATGACCTAAAAATTCCACTCCTAGATGTATATACTCAAATGAACATGTATCTTCACATTAAGCTTGTACAGAAATGTTGATAGCAGTATTATTTATAATAGCCCTAAGGCAGAAAAAATCCAAACGTCCATCAACTAATAACTAGATTAAAAAATGTGGTATATCCATATAAGGGAAAATTATTCAACCATATAAAGGAATGAAGTACGAATATATGCTATCATATGGGTGATTCTTGAAAATATTGTGTGAAGTGAAATAAGGCAAACACAAAATGACAAATACTGTATGATTCCATTCGTATGAAATGTCTTGTTGTTGTTCAGCTACAAAGAGTTGTGTCTGACTCTTTGAGACCTCATGGATGGACCATAGCATGCCAGGCTTCTCTCTCCATCACTATCTTCCTGAGTTTGCTCAAACTCATGTCTATTGAGTCAGTGATACCTTCCAACCATCTCATCCTCTGTCATCCCCTTCTCCTCCTGCCTTTAATCTTTCCCAGTGTCAGGGTCTTTTCTAATGAATCAGCTCTTCTCATCAGGTGGCCAAAGTATGGGAGCATAAGCTTCAGCGTCAGTCATTCCAGTGAAAATTCAGGATTGGTTTCTTTTAGGATTGACTGGTTGGATCTCCTTGCCATCCAAGGGACTCTCAGGGGACTTCTCCAGCACGATAATTAGAAAGCATCAATTCTTTGGCACTCAGCCTTCTTCTTGGTCCAACTCTCACATCTGTATATAACTACTGGAAAAACCATAGCTTTGACTATGTGGATCTTTGTCAGCAAAGTGATATCTCTGCTTTTTAAACCATTGTCTAAGTTTGACATAGCTCTTCTTCAAAGGAGCAAGCATCTTTCAATTTCGTGGCTGCAGTCACTGTCCGTATTGATATTGGAACCCAAGAAAATGAAATCTGACACTGTTTCCACATTTTCCCCATCTATTTGCCATGAAGTGATAGGACTGGATGTCATGATCTTAGTTTCTTGAATGTTGAGTTTTAAACCAGCATTTTCACTCTCCTCTTTCATTTTCATCAAGAGGCTCTTTAGTTCCTCTTCACTTTCTGCCATTAAAGTGGTATTATCTGCATATTCGAGGTTGTTGGTATTTCTCCCAGCAAATGTGATTTTAGCTTGTGATTCATCTAGCATGGCATTTCACATGATGTACTTTACATATAAGTTGAATAAACACGGTGACAATATACAGCTTTGATGTACTACTTTCCCAATCTGGGACCTGTCTGTTGTTCCATGTCCAGTTCTAACAGGTGCTTCTTGTCCTGCACATAGGACGAAGTGTCTAGAGGAGGCAAATCTGTAGATGGCAATTGTCTAGGATAGGGGGATGGGAGAGGGAGGAAGAGTTGGGGAGAAAAAAGGGAGAATGACAGGTAATGGGTTTCTTTGGGGGATGATTAAGATGCTCTAAAGTAGACTGGGATATGTTAACTGCGAAGCTCTGTGACTATACTAAAAACCATTGAATTGTTAAATGAGTAGATTTTATGGTGAGTGAATTAGATCTCAATAAAACTCTTTTTTAAAAAGCTCAGGTAGAGAGATGAGTCCTCAAACAGAGGGTAAAACTCTTGGAGGTGATGGGAAGGTTGTGTACCTTGATTATTGTGGTGGCTACTGTGATGTATCAACTTCCTAAGCTTCATTGAAATGGATGTAAATTAATCCTTGATAAAGTTGATTTTTCAAAATGTCCCAAATCTAGACAACAAGGCCCGGCTGTGGCTAAGAACTTGTGATCAGACAAGTAAAGGCCTCTTTACTTCCCATATGGAAGGAGACCGACCCCAGTGTGTGATGTGAGTGACATGACAGGGCCAGTTGGGCAGAGAGATGTGACTGTGATGAGACGGCCTTGGAGCAGGAGGCTCTAACAGGCTCTGGGAGCAAATACAAACCACTCAGAATTAAGTCAGTCCTTTTCTCAAGGATCCCTAGGAACCCTGAGTCATATGAGAGCTCCTTCTGTGCCACACTCTGGTCACCTTGGGCAGATCCTTCTTACTGCCCGGGCCCCCGTGTTACAAACAGCCCTCTGATGCCCCCAGAATACAGTTTCCTAGTTCTAGTCCATCCCCACGGGATTCCTTCTCAGTTGTGTAGACTTGACCTTCACGGGGCTCTGCCCTGTTCTGTTCCTTGTTTAGATTACTTTCTTCAGTTTACTCAGATGGGGTTCTCAGTAAACAGAGACAAGTCCTCTTTGTGTGACCTTTATGTCTTTCAACCTGTGAGAGAGCTGCCAGAACACACCCCTGGTACATACTCCAAGGAACCGAACTCCAGGGTGCGTATTCTGAGCTTCCTATGTAGCAGGAGCCTTGAGAAACTGTTGTTGATAATGATAATTCATACCCCAAAGGGATCTGGGCTTACAAGTGTTATTTTACGTAACTTTTACAATAATCTTTTTGGCACATTATTTTTCTTATCTCACGGATGTGTCTTAAAGGCTTAGGGAGTTGAAGTAATCGGCCTGAGGAATACTGGCACGTTTTAAAACTGGATGCAACGCCACGGCAGCAGCCAGAGCCCTGAACCCTATTCCAACTAGGGAAATGCATGTGAACTTTGTCAAGGAGGATAGTCGTTCAAAATGTGTTTTGGTTCCATATCCTCTAAACTTCATTCCTCTGTTGGCCTCCCACCCACGGAAACTGTACATTTCAAAGATTTAGGAAAAAGGCTAACATTCAGCAGAGCAACACAGTGACTATCTCACATTTGACTATTACGTTAGAGAACTGCATTCAAAAGCCACAGGAGGATAGGTCTGACTACCAGACTTGCCAAAGTGTGCGGTTGAGAAAAAGGCTTGTTAAATTCCTTTCTTTACTGAACTTAGTATAGCAAGAACCAAGCCTTGTTGACCACACTCCATGCACACTGCCATGCATTCATATCAGCACCAGGAGGGTTAAGCATTCTGAAGACAATAGAAGTTTGCATCTGGAACCCTTCCATACTCTTCCCTCTGTATCTCTTCTTCCGACTAATTTTAATCTGTATCCTTTCCCAGAAGGAAACTGTAATCATGAGTATATACATACATACATATACACATAAAAGAACCAAGCTTTCATAGTGGAGTTTCTTCCTTAAAAATTAAAAAAATTAACAGCCCTTTTGCCTCTGATGGCTAAGGGGATATTAGGAAGAAAAAGAGTAAAACCCACCTCTTCTTGCAAGTGGAAGACAGGAGAAAAAGGGAAAGCAGCAGGGCCCGCGGCACGCCGTGATTGTCTAGTGGTCTGCTCTGTGGCCTCAGCAACTTCGGTTCCAGTCTGAGGCACGGCACTCTTCTCTGCCTCTCCCGGTGGCTGCTCCCCTGGGCTTCCCAGGTTGCACTCGTGGTGAAGAACCTGCCTGCCAGTGCTGGAGATGTAAGAGACGAGCGTTCTGTCCCTGGGCAGGGAAGATCCCCTGGAGAAGGGCATGGCAGTCCACTCCAGTGTTCTTGCCTGGAGAATCCCATGGACAGAGGAGCCTGGTGGGTCCATAGGGTTGCAGAGAGTCGGACACGACTGAAGCGACTTAGCACATGAGCAAAGAGGTCAAAATAAGGATTCTTATCTCCTGTTCCTTGAAGGCAGGCAGAGCTGTGTGTGTGTGTGAGAGAGAGAGAGACAGAGAAAGAGAGAGCGAGAGAGTGTGGTGTGTGTGTGTGTGAAAGAGATGATTAAGAGAGAAAGAGCCCAGAGCAGAGCTGGGTATAACCTAAAACAACTATGATGGAAGTGGAAAAAGGTCTACTGAGAACCTGGGACTGAAAGAACCCGAGACACTGCTCCCACTGCCCTCAAGCCTTCAAGTGGCACAAAGGAAAAAGACCTTCCCGCCTGCCTGGAAGACACGGTGTGGACTTTCTGAGTGTGCAGGTGGACAGCAGAGGCCTGGGGCTGGACAGGCAGGGCTCCCAAAACCAGGGCCCCCAAGACCACAGGTGCCTACTGGAGGAGCCAGCGGACCATCCAAATCCAAGATGGGATCAGGCACATCCCAGCTCTCAACTGACCCGGGAGGACACCAGTCCAAATGCCCACAGAGGGATGAGTGTGGATCCACTGGACACAGAACGGGCCATGTGCCACCCACAGGAAGAGCAAAATACAAACAGGCAGTAACCCCAGAGTCCCTTCTGGAGAGGAGCAGACAGGAGAAGTGTGAAAGACCTAAAGGGACTCAGCCTTTGTCTAACTGGGCTTCCCTGATGACTCAGTGGTAAAGAATCCACCTACAACACGGAAGACGCAGGAGACGAGGATTCAACCCCTGGGTGGGGAAGATCCCCTGGAGGAAGGCATGGCAACCCACTCCAGTATTTTTGCCTGGAGAAATCCCATGGACAGAGGAACCTGGTGGTTTACAGTTCATAGGGGTCTCTAAGAGTTTGACATGTCTGAACAACACCAACAAATTTGTCTAAAGGAACTGTTTAAATTATTGAATTGGAGTAAGTTGGACTAACACATAAATGTTTCCTTCTGATGGGGGCTGAACTGGACTCTCCCAAAGTTCATAGGAAGTAGCTAATTGAATTAAAAAAAATTATGTCAGCACAATTTACTCCAAATTAACAAACTGTATCCTATTTTGATTTCCAAGTCAGTCTTATAGAATTTTGGTTTCATTTTTTTCTCCTATTCAGTAAAAATAAAAGCACACATTTTCTCACCTTAAAGGCTCCTGAAATTGACTTTAGAAATATTTCCCCACCACTGATATTTGAATGAGTATTGTTGTTTTGTTCTCTGTGGTCCACAGTTCTATTTTATGTGTCAAAATTTAAAACTGAGTCCTCATCACAAGGAGAAAATTTTCTTTCCTTTCTTTTTTTTTATTGTATCTGTATGAAAAGATGGATGTTAGCTGAACTAATGTGGTCATCGTTTCACACTATGTATAAATGAAATCATCACTCTGTCCCCTCGAGCTTCTATGGGGATGTCAATTACTTCTCAATAAAACTGGAAAAAATTGAAATAGAGACAAGGAATTTCCTCATGAATATTTCTAAACAGGGACATTATGTGAAGAGAACTGGGACGAATGTGGCCAGCCCTCGATTGGGACCGCCTTCCTTTTTTTCAGGCACAGGGCTCTCCCTTCTCATTGTAAGTAGGACAGTTGGTGCCTTAGCCTGTCGCCTCATTCAAGCTGAATTGTGCAGAACAAAACTGCTGCCTTTGACTGGGAACACGGTGCGTGGACACTGTGTGCTCCCAACTCTGCACATTTCCATTTGTTTTCCGTGGAAATTCTTGCCAAGTCTTTAACTGATGGAGCCGATGAAACACCATTTCCTAACGTTCGCAACTTCCATTTGTAAGAGTTTAATTGAACCCAGGCGTTTCTGACAAGGGTCAGGATTGAAGCCAAATGCTGTCTGAACATCTGAAAAGAGGCGTTTCTGAGCACTTGCTTCTTCCCCCGCAGACCACTCTGGCCACCTCTCACAGCAGATCAAACAGCCATAAAGCAGGACCTTGACTTTGACCAGGAGGATTTGTCTGGTTAGTCACAGTCCCTCCTCTTTTCCGAGCAGAGAGTTAATCATTCTTAGAGCGGTGAAAGTATGGATTCAGCACGAGGTTCCCCCAGAGATGTGCAAATACAGGGGGCAGGATGACTACATTGTCAAGTCAGTGAGGATGTTTCAAGGATGAGCCAGGCAAGGTGAAGATCTGAGCAAAGGCAGAAAGCAAGTCACCCAGGAACCGACAGGCAGCTGTGTTTCTCTTCTTGTAAAACCTATTGCTCTTCCAAAAATGATTTCCAACTAGTGGGTAAGAAGCCGCAAATGTGAAAAATGTGAACCCTTGTTAAATTGCTGTGTCATCTTTTTGGAAACCCTGTTTTCTCTTTGTTTCCAAAAGAAGTCTTTGCCTCCCACTCTTCCTCTCTACTCCCCTGCCTCCCTCCCCCTCCCCCTACTCTTCATCTCCT
>SJYV01022269.1:545985-565060 GCA_006410875.1 Neotragus pygmaeus | reverse complement strand
AACTTCCAGATGTTCAAACTGGATTTAGAAAAGGCAGAGGAACCAGAGATCAAATTGCCAACATCCACTGGATCATGGAAAAAGCAAGAGAGGTCCAGAAAAACATCTACTTCTGCTTTATTGACTACCCCAAAGCCTGACTGTGTGGACTACAACAAACTTTGGAAAATTCTTAAAGAGAAGGGAATACCAGACCACCTGATCCCCCTCTTGAGAAATTTGTATGCAGGTCAGGAAGCAATAGTTATAACTAGACATGAATCAGAAGACTGGTTCCAAATTGGGAAAGGAGTATGTCAAGGCTGTATATTGTCACCCTGCTTATTTAACTTATATGCAGACTACATCATGAGAAATGCTGGGCTGGAGGAAGCACAAGCTGGAATCAAGATTGCCAGGAAAAATATCAATAACCTAAGATATGCAGATGACATCACCCTTATGGCAGAGAGTGAAGAACAAAAGAACCTCTTGATGAAAGTGAAAGAAGAGTGATAAAGTTGGCTTAAAGCTCAACATTCAAAAAACTAAGATCATTGCGTCTGGTTCCATCACTTCATGGCAAATAGATGGCGAAGCAGTGGAAACAGGGGCAGACTTAATTTTTTTTAGCTCCCAAATCACTGCAGATGGTGACTAGAGCCATGAAATGAAAAGATGCTTGCTCCTTGGAAGAAAAGTTATGAGCAGTCTAGATAGCGTATTAAAAAGCAGAGACATTACTTTGCCAACAAAGGTACATCTAGTCAAGGCTATGTTTTTTCCAGTGGTCATGAATGGATGTTAGTNAGATGTGTATAAGAGACAGTCTCCACCCTTCCCCCCACCTTCTCCCTTCCTCCTTTTTTCCTTCTTCCCTCCTTCATTTTCAGTAAAATCTAATTTCTGGACATGGTCAAAATTCAAGAGGTACAAAAAGAAATATGGTATAACAGTATTTTCTTAAACTTTTGAAATACTTGCCTAAAGCATAAAGAAAAGTACAGAAATATTATTTTTTTTAAAATCCACTTTTGTCTTCCATTTCCCCTCTGAAGACAGTCAGTATTACCAGTTTTTTGGGTATATTTGCAGAAATATTCTACATATAAATGTATTCTAACATGTTATCTTGAGCCCTGCAGAAACAAAACAAGATATGCAACCCAGTAAAAGATCATCCTTATTGTTCCCAAGGAGAAAGATGTGGCCATTGTGTGGAGTGTGTGATCATGAAAGCTTCTTCCTAGACTTTCTGATTCATGTAGAATTCCATACAGAAGGATTGTCCAGCTTTCAATCAATTGATTAGAAGACAGACCCCATCTCTGCTTGGATTAGACACAATAAGATAAAATTTCACTCAGAGTATTTCCATTTCTAAATTGCAAGACATGAATGAGTTGATTATTTTGCCAGCAGCAACTATAATGGAGTTCATCTTTGGTCTGCAAACGTGAATCTCTCAGTCTGTGCATTAGCTTGGGCTGCTGCAATAGAATACTATACTAGATGGCTTAAACAGCAGACATTTATTTTCTCACCGTTCTGGGGGGCTTCCTTGGTGGCTCAGATGGTGAAGAATCTGCCTGCAATATAGGAGACTCGGGTGTGATCCCCTGAGTTGAGAAGATCCCCTCGAGAAGGGAATGGCAACCCACTCCAGTATTCTTGCCTGGAGAATTCCGTGGACAGAGGAGCCTGGAGGAATGCAGTCCATGGGGTTGCAAAGAGCTGGACATGACAGAGTGACTAACACTTTCACTTTCTGGAAGTTGGAAGCATAAGATCAAAGTGCCTGCCGGGTTGGTCCCCTGGTGAGACCTCTTTTCTTGGCTTGTAGATAGATGGCTGCTTTCTCATCGTGCCTTCCTATGGACATGGCTTTTCCCCTGTGTGAGGGTGGAAGGAGAGAGAACTCTCTCCTGTCTCATCCTTTTCTTGCAAGGGCACCAATCTTATCAATTAGAGTCCCATCGTTATGGGCTCATTTAACCCTAATAATTTTCTTTAAAACTCTGGCTCCAAATACAGTCACACTGGGGTTTAGAGCCTTAGCATATGAATTTGTAAGGGGGGGCTATTCAGTTCACAACAGTTAGCAATGGTGAGAGCTATTTTAATAAAATAATAACAGCTACTATTCTTTTGGCTTCCCTGGTGACTCAGATGGTAAAGAATCCACCTGTTATGCAGGAAACCCAGGTTCAGTCCTTGGGTTTGGAAGATCCCCTGTAGAAGGGAATGGCTACCCACTCCAGTATTCTTGCCTGGAGAATTCCATGGACAGAGGAGCCTGGTGGGCTACAGTCCATTGGGAAGCAAAGAGTTAGACATGACTAAGCGTGCATGCACTCTGCTCCTCTCTGATCTGCCCCAGACCTTGGTGTAAGGATCTTCCCTTCCTTCCAGTCTTTTGCTCATACCTGACAGTATTGCAAGGTTAATGAATCTGGGCCTTTGTATTGGGCCTAACTTGTCTTTCCCAAACATATATCCTTCGCTTTTTTCCCCATTAATTTGACCTCCACTGTGTGTTAGGTGTGGACTACTTTTAGTACAGATAACATGTTTGTTTATCTGAGCTGGTATCAGGGCTGTGACTTCAGCCTGATTATCCAACATGAAGTACCAAACACCAAATACACTTCCTCAGGGCTTTATTTCTGGGCTAAGTCCTTTCTTTGAGCCATTGCTGCTGCTGTTGCTAAGTCCCTTCAGTCGTGTCCGACTCTGTGCAACCCCATAGATGTCAGCCCACCAGGCTCCACTCCATAAAGCTACTGCTACTCCATAAAGCTTTTCTTCATAAGCCTCTGCCCAATAAACTCTCCCTATTCTCAGTACTCCTCATTCTCTCTCCTTTAAAAAATTTTTTTGTTGTGTTCACATTTCTCTTTACCCTCTTCCTTTTTCTATTTTCCCCTCTGATTTAGGTCTGTGCTTGCACAGAGTCAAATAAGCAGCCTTCACTCTTAACCCAGGGTTAAGAACACACTTGTCTCCTGGGCTGTTGGGGGCTCTGTGTATTTGTGGGACATTCTGTAAGATCTTCTGTTCATCAGTCAGTCAGTGATATCTACAAGCAACCTGGAGTTAGTCCAAGTTCAAGGCACTTTCATTGAAGATTAAAAGGCAGCCTTGCTCATCCCAGACTCTAACATCCTTCCCCGAAATGTGACTGTGTCCAAAGGAAAAAGGAAAATCTGTTATCCATGAATTTGCTATGACATTCAAACTTCACCTGGATACATCCCCTATTTCTTCAGCCACATCCTGCTCTACTCATTGTTACTAGCATCAATATTTGCAATTCAAGCAGAACTTTGTTCTGAGGGTAAATCCAAAGATACTTAGTGCTCTGACAAATGAAAAAGACTTTTTTTTTAAGCTTCCCTGTGTCTGATACTCACGAAATGCTGCATTTCCTTTTAAGTTATGTATAATATGCATATTCCAGGCGCTCTTTGACAAGAGCTTGTAATAACCCTCTCCCTCTTGAGACCCTCCTCCTTGAAAAGTATCCCTCCACAGCCCCAAAGTTCTCAGTCTAAGGGTGAAGCCCAGTCGCTTTTCTTTTGGGGCTGTGAATGAAATGATGACACCCACACACAAACCTGTAGTCATTCAGCTTTGCCCGCCATATTGGAAAGCTGCCTCGTGAGGAAGGGGTGATGTCCACACGACAAAACGCCCTCCAAGAGGTGTGCTGTGCATGCTCAGGCCCGAGAGTTGCTCGGGGAAAGGACTCACTTCCCACAGTTGCACTTCTGCAGTCAGTACCCAGAGACCAAGTGACATCTGGGTAAGAGCAGTACAGATCCTGAACCAGAGACCTCAGAAGCAGTTCCCGAGTTCCCAGTTCCTCAAGAGCTGAGGTTTGTTCTTTCGTTTGTCACTCAGCAAATACTGAGTGCAAACCTTGAGCCAGACCCTAGGGTGGGGGTGGGGGCGGCCGGTGAGTGTCCTGCAGTGGAGGAGAGAGGCCCCAGGAAGCTGACAGTCAGTCCCACAGAGGTGGCCTTGGCTCCCTGCTGTGGTCTGTCACCTGGGCAGCGGTGGGAACTTCTGAGCCAGAGAGAGGTGGCCCTGCTCCTGCGATGCCCAGTCATCAGGCCCCCGACAGCCTCCTATGCAGCATCTGAACCTCAGCTTTTGATATCTGCTTTGAAAGTGTCAAAGACATTGGCCTTTTCTGGTTGGGGAAATTTTACCAAGGATTTAGCATAGGAACCAGACAAGTAGTTCCTATGCCTAATATTAAAGGGAAGGCAGCCTGGGGTCCATGCTTCAGAGAGCAGATTTCAAGAATGTTTAATCTCATTAGGATGGATTTATGACTGCTGCCAGGGTCTCTGAACCCAGGACAAATAAATGCAGATGACATTTGCTCAAGTTGATGCTACCTCAAATGAGTGTGAAAGGGTCACTGGCTCACCTCTAAGCTCCCTCCCCACTGCAAGTTATCTTTCCTGCTTCTTATCTTGTTTGACTCTGGGAGGGAAAGGTTTCTATTTAATCTTTCTTTCTTTTGAACTTCATGCCATCTACCTTCTGCAAAGAATTGTTCTAATATTGCTTTTGAAAGAAATTATTTGGTTTTTATTTATTTTTAATTTTATTTTTTAAATATAAATGTATTTCTTTTAATTGGGGGCTAATTACTTTACAATATTGTAGTGGTTTTGCCTGAGAGAGATTATTTGAAAAGTTCTAAAAATCAGCAGTTTGGGGCCTTGCTAAAAAACAAAACCATACACACACACAAACGTCTAGTCATTCAGTGACTCACTCTATGCATCAGTGCCATTTATTTGCTTTAAAATCATTTTGATTCTTCTTTTAAATATATAATCTTTTTTTTTTTTTAAAGAAATCTTTATTTATTTTTGGCCTCACTGGGTCTTCACTGCTGCTGCTTGCAGGCTTTTCTCTAGTTGCGGCGAGCCAGGGTCTACTCACCAGTTGCGGTGCATGGGCTTCTCATTATGGTGGCCTCTCTTGTTGATGTGCACGGACTCAGCAGCTTCGCAGCATGTGGGATCTTCCTGGACCAGGGATCTAACCTGTGTCCCTAGCAACAGCAAGTGGACTCCCAAGCACTGGACCAACAGGGAAGCCCCACTCTAATTCTTAAAAATGAGAAGACTTAGGCTTAGAAAGAGGCTGATGAATGACTTAACTCTGGTTATTAAAACACAGTAAACTTCCTGTCTCTTAGAGGCACTTACAAATGTAAGTCTTCCATTTCTTCTCTTTTTGAAGACTTTTTTTGATGTGGACCATTTTAAAAGTCTTGATTGACCTTGTTACAATATTGCTTCTGTTGTTTATGTTTTGGTATTTTGGTGGTGAGGCACGTGGAATCTTAGCTTCCTTACCACCTGCTTCAGAAGGTGAAGTCTTAACCACGGAACTTCCAGGAAACCCCCCTGTTTCTTTTTTATGATTCCAGTTTTCTAGACAGTATATAAAGAATGGGGAGGGTTGGTATTCTCCTGGGTCCTGGGAAAATCCCAGCCTGTCTACTGCCTAGCAAATACCTTTCAGATGATGCACTGAAGGGTGACTCAACGTGTTTACAGGGAGCTTGGTCTTGCCTCTGCCTCTGCTTGTCCTTGGGTCACAGGGGACTTTGGGATCTAAATGCAGCTCCAGAGGTGTAGGTGTGGCTCAGGATAGAATTAATTGAAACAAAGTTTCCCTTGGCTTGGCAGGTTTGCTCTTCTCAGAAACGGCCTATGCTATGATTGGAGGAATCAAATCATGATAACTTAGCAGGAAGATACTGGGCTCTACAGTGGGAATCTCTCAGAGGGACAGAATTTTCTGTTCAATCTGAATTCAGTTCCAAGAGCCTCAGGTGTGAGCTGGGATTTGAGTGTCAGGCAGGATGGTCCCAGGCCTAATGAAGTCTGCTAGCATTTATCCTAGATTCAAAGGCTCATAAAAAGTTCTCCAAATCAACTGTTCAGTTCAGTTCAGTCACTCAGTCGTGTCCGACTCTTTGCAACCGCATGGGCTACAGCACACCAGGCCTCCTTGTCCATCACCAACTCCTGGAGTTTACTCAAACTCATGTCCATAGAGTCAGTGATGCCATCCAACCATCTCATCCTCTGTTGTCCCCTTCTCCTCCTGTCTTCAGTCTTTTTAGCATCAGGGTCTTTTCCAATGAGTCAGCTCTTTATATCAGGTGGCCAAAGTATTGAAGTTTCAGCTTCAGCATCAGTCCTTCCAAAGAATATTCAGGACTGATTTCCTTTAGGATGGACTGGTTGGATCTCTTTGCAGTCCTTGAGACTCTCAAAAGTCTTCTCCAACACCGCAGTTCAAAAGCATCAATTCTTCAGCGCTCAGCTTTCTTTATAGTTCAACTCTCACATCCAAACATGACCACTGGAAAAACCATAGCCTTGACTAGATGGACTTTTGTTGACAAAGTGATGTCCCTGCTTTTTAATATGCTGTCTAGGTTGGTCATAACTTTCCTTCCAAGGAGTAAGCGTCTTTTAATTTCATGGCTGCAATCACCATCTGCAGTGATTTTTGGAGCCCAGAAAGATAAAGTTAGCCACTGTTTCCACTGTTTCCCATCTATTTGCCATGAAGTGATGGGACCTTGATTATACAGTAAAAGTGAGAAATAGATTCAAGGGATTAGATCTGATAGACAGAGTGCTTAAAGAACTATGGACGGAGGTTCCTGACATTTTACAGGAGGCAGGGATCAAGATCATCCCCAAGAAAAAGAAATGCAAAAAAGCAAAATGGCTGTCTGTGGAGGCCTTACAAATAGCTTTGGAAAGAAGAGAAGTGAAAGGCAAAGGAGAAAAGGAAAGAGATACCCATTTGAAGGTAGAATTCCAAAGAATAGTAAGGAGAGATAGGAAAGCCTTCCTCAGTGATCAATGCAAAGAAATAGAGGAAAACAATAGAGTGGGAAAGACTAGAAATTTCTTCAAGAAAACCAGACATACCAAGGGAATATTTCATGCAAAGATGGGCACAAAAATCAATTGTAGCAAGCACTTTAAAGGAAGCCACACATTCATAACTGATTCGCTTTGTTGTACAGCAGAAACTAACACAACATTATAAGTCAACTATATTCCAATAAAGCTTAATTTAAAATGTTACTAAAGGAAGCCGCATTACCAAGTCCTATGAATGAAAACTATGCCTGTCATCAGTACATTTTTGAGTAGTTCTCTCTCGAAGCTGTTGGCAAATTGTAGTCTACAGAGGAAATCCTCTCTGCTGCCCGGTTCAGGATTTCTCATTTCTAAATTCGGATCCCCGTGCTTCTATACTTTCAAGTGATTTAAGAACTGACATATTAAATATTGCTTCCTTGTATTGCCTGACAATGCAAATATAACTTTGGATTTCATATTGCTATACCAGATGATTGCATTCTTATTAGGAAGGACATTTCTTACAGGTTACAGGTTACAGTTTACTATTTGCAGGCAATTTTGTGATTACTTTCTTCAAGGTTTTTGTTGCTTTAAGCAAGAGAAATTAGTGATTTTCATCACTCAAGGAAGGATCAAGAGGTTTATTTAAAGAGAAATAATATTTTCTGAAACATTATATCGTAAGGGTACAATCGGCTGGTTGTAAAGGATCTGACCTAGAAATTTAACCTTGTCCTGGTGAGGTGGTGGGTGGTGCAGGTGATGAGAGAGGAGCACAGAACAGGTCAAGTACAGTTCAGTGCACAGACCAATCCAGCAGGACTGGGATCTAAGGCTGTTTAGACTTAATTGAGTCATGCAACTGGCTAATTGTGCTTGGCATGTGGTTTTTGTCTTCCTGAATGAAGGCAAATTGTATAGGCAAACATTCCTTGCACCCTTGCCATGTGAAAGCTGTGTCCTTGATAAGCTTTTTAGGGGAATACAAAGGAGACTCTAAGGCATAGTGTTTGCTCTCTTAAAGCCTTTGATTTAGTAAGAGTGAAGGTAAACAACAGGAAAGGCCATAGTGAAGATGTCATTGGTAGCAGTTAGGGAGTGGGGTTGGGGCCATCCCCTTCTAAACTCCTTCTTGGGAGTGTCTTACGTGTGCTCCAATGAAGGGAATAAAGTAGCAAGTCAGGCCAAGAGTACATGAGGCCCCTTCTTCCCAGTGAGGAGCTTCTCCCATAAGCAGTGCCTGGGCTTCAGGAGCATAAATGAGGACCCCTCACTTGCCTCCCAGCTATTGAGCTGAAGGCTGGCTGCACAGAGCCAACTCAAGGTCTATGTTCCACCAGTTTCAGAAAAAGAGGTTGGACCTGAGAGTCTGTGGATGGCTTACTTCAAAGGCAGTGGAGAAAAGGGACTCCTCTTACACTGCTGTTGGGGATGTAAAATGATATAGCCACTATGGAGAACAGTATGGAGGTTCCTTAAAAAACACAACATAGAGCTACCATGTGATTCAGCAGTCTCACTCTGTGGCACGTACCCAGAGACAATCAATTCAAAAACATATCTGCACCCCAATGTTCATTGCAGCACTAATTATAGTAGCCAGGGCCTGGTGGCTCAGAGGTTAAAGCATCTGCCTCCAATGCGGGAGACCCGGGTTCGATCCCTGGGTTGGGAAGATCCTCTGGAGAAGGAAATGGCAATCCACTCCAGTATTCTTGCCTGGAGAATCTCATGGATGGAGAAGCCTAGTAGGTTACAGTCCACAGGGTCGCAAAGAGTCGGACACGACTGAGCAACTTCACCTTCAGGGCCTCTAGAAAAATGGTACGAATGACCTTATCTGCAAAGCAGAAGTAGAGACACAGAAACAGGGGACAAATGTATGAATACCAAGGAGGGGAAAGTAGGGGGATGGGATGGATTGGGAGATTGGGATTCCCTTATATACACTACTGCTGCTGTTAAGTCGCTTCAGTCATGTCCAACTCTGTGAGACCTCATAGACGGCAGCCCACCAGGTTCCCCTGTCCCTGGGATTCTCCAGGCAAGAACACTGGAGTGGGTTGTCATTTCCTTCTCCAATGCATGAAAGTGGAAAATTGATAAGTAATGAGAATCTACTGTATAGTACAGGGAATTCTTTCTACTCAGTGCTCTGTGGTGACCTCAACAGGGGATATATGTGTATATAGAGCTGGTTCACTTTGCTGTACAGCAGAAGCTAATACGACATTGTAAAGCAACTATACTGCAATAAAAAGTAAATTTAAAGAACCAACCAACCCACAAACAAAGGCAGGGAACACCAGAGAGTTTTATTCACCACTCTCTCCCCAGGGCCAGGCATAACCTGTAGGTGTCCAACAGCTGCAGAGTAAATCAAGGCTCAAATGGTGCTTTATGAACCAACAAACTCTCATTCTATGTCAAGGAAACATGTACCATTGCTGTCTCTTAGGCTAAACATAAATGACTAGACATATGTGCTCCTTGCATTTAAATCACAGCCACCCCCACAGTAATTTTAATTTAGTAAACATTTTCCCTTTAAGTCATAAAAATTTCTTTCTTTTAAAAATTATTTTTCTAGAACTCTAGGATGTTGCTGTACAGTAAGAACATTAACCAAGGGCTAGACTGGGGCTAGCCCAAGAACAAAACTGGGACTACTGTTAAAAAAGATCTTTGGATAAGCTCTATTTTCTTTTACCTAATAATTAGGTATTTCCAATGGAATGTTGATAGTCTAGAATACAAAATATTAAGATTTTTAATATGCAACTAGGAAATTTAAAACATCAAGAAACTGCTGCAATGTGAAGAAAAGGATTCAGAGAAATGCACTCAGGTATTTGTATTTGATTGTCTTTAAGAACTGCTCAACTGTCAGGTATCTTAGTTGTATATCAGAATGCAAGTAAATTGATTTCTTGAAAGCATTCTTAAGAAATAATGACAAGAAATCAGTCATCAGTGTGCCATGCATAACGGGGTAATTTATTCATGCCTGACTACCCATTTTGATATAGATGAGGAAATTCAGTTTTGTCTTAAGACCATTTGTATGAGAAATCACGACTTCTCAAGGCTGTCTTCTGGTTTACGGGATATTTATGCCTGTCAATCTACTTTATGTTCCCTTAAGATTTCTTATCTGTTTTCTAAAACAGAATGTCTCTATCATTTTTTAGCATGATAGAAAAAAATATGCTAACTATGCAGATAACTGAAATGAAAAGTTATATATTATTCTTACTCCCCCAAGGTAATCACCATTAAGTCTTTGATATACATCTTCCTTCTAGTTTTTTTTTTTTTTTTTTAATATTTCTTTGGCCACATCAGGTCTTAGTTATGGCATGTGGGATCTTCGGTTGTGTCACACAGACTCTCTAGTTATGGTACTCAGGCTCATTTTCTCCCCAGCTGATGGGATCTTAGTTCTCTAACCAGAGATAGAACCCACATCTCCTGCATTGCAAGGTGGATTCTTAACCACTGGACGACCAGGGAAGTCCCTTTAATCTTTTTAAAAAGCATAATAAAACCCATATTTTTAGGAGACAACGTATTATACACACTATTTTTGCAATAGTCTTCTTAAATTTGATATTTTTCCATGTCAGTTATGCCTGGAATAAATGTATCACTCTAAATTATTTTGCAAGATTCAGATTATGGGCAATATTATGACATTTCGGGTGAATATCAGCAGAAAAAGTTCTGGACATAGTACATAAAAGACATAAAGGTGAAATTACTGCTAATATTCCCTAATCTAAGAATGGTGCATTTTTCTCAGACCCTGTGTGGTATAGTTTGGATTAAATAGAATGAATACATTAAAAATGACAACATCTTTGTTTAACGTCTTCCTTTCTCTCCTTGGGCTTCCCTTAGTGGTTCAGCTGGTAAAGAATATGCCTGCTTTGTGGGAGACCTGGGTTCGATCCCTGGGTTGGGAAGATCCCCTAGAGAAAGTAACAGCTACCCCACTTCAGTATTCTGGCTTGGAGAAGTTCATGGACTGTATAGTTCATGAGGTTGCAAAAAGTCCAACACAAGTGAGAGACTTTCACTTTCACTTTTCTCTCCTCTACTGGAGTTAAACAGGGTACATGCTAAGTTGCTTTTGTTGTGTCTACTCTCTGTGATCCTATGCACTGTAGCCTGCCAGTCTCCTCTGTTCTTGGGGTACAGTGACTTTTAAAAGATGGTTGATTCTATATATTTAATTTTCTAGCACTTATGTATTTTTTAAATATAAAAGATTTTATTATTACTGACAATTTGTCTCTGGAAAGAACACACTTCCTGTCAGTCCTTCATCATCATTTTTATTAGAATAATTTCTTTTGAATTTGTTTTCCTCTGACCCAAATATGGTAGGATCATTTGCACAATTTGCTGGGTTGTGGTCAAAGAGGAATGACATGCTTTGACATTTAAAGTTAGTGTTTTGAAGATGAGAATCCAAAGGAAAATCTAGAGACACATACAGCAAAATATAAATCCTGGGAGGCTGTTTGTTCAAGAATGACTTCATCAGGGAATTGCCCTCTCTGACTGGTGCATGTGAGGCAATGCCATGCCTCCCACCAGTTATAGACATGACAGTGGGCAGAGCCAGATTTTAATCTGTCTCCAGTATGGAGATGGATTAACACTGGTTGAAAGTGGAAGTGAAAGTTGCTTAGTCATGTCCGACTCTTTGTGACCCCATGGACTGTATAGTTCTCTAGACTAGAGTACTGGAATTGGTAGTGTATCCCTTCTCCAGTGGATCTTCTTGACCCAGGAATTGAACCGGGATCTCCTGCATTGCAGGCAGAGCAGATTCTTTACCAACTGAGCTATTAAGCACTGGTTGAAGGAACTGAGATTTTATTAATATTTTGAAATGTATGAATTATAACTTCCTTTGGTAAGTGTGGCTTGAGGTGGACTCGGCAGCTGCTGCTTCACCTTCAAAGCATCATCTGGAGACTTCCCTGGTGGTCCAGTGGTTAAGACTCCAAGCTCCCAATGCAGGGAACACAGGTTCCAATCCTGGTTGGGGAGCTAAGCTCCCACATGCCACCTAACATGGCCAAATAAATAAAGTGTGGGGTTTCAGTGGAGGTCTTTAAAAAAGAAGTGCTGTCTGCTGGTGAATATGTTCCCTACGTCACTTGCCCTCATCCCCCTTTCTGCTCACATCAGCAGACACATGGATGACAATCTGTGGAGCTGGCACCCTTACTGTGCTGTTGTCAGGGTCTTCCTTGGACACAAGCCCAGAAAATAGAATAGAGGTTGAAGGCCACCCTCTTTGGAGCTCAGGAACATGTGCTCAGTGAATTCAGTTCATCAGTTCACTCACCACCACCCTCACCCCCCACCCCCAACCCCTGCCACGCACACACGTCTTTGTATATTTCTGGCTGAACCTGAAGCTCGAATACTTTGGCTACCTTTGGCTACCTGACTCATTGGAAAAGACCCTGTTGCTGGGAAAGCTTGAGGGCAGGAGAAGTGGGTGAAAGAGGATGAGATGGTTGAATGGCATCATTGACTCAATGGACATGAGTTTGAACAAACTCTGGGAGATAGAGGAGAACAGGGAGGCCTGGCGTGCTACAGTCCATGGGATCACAAAGAGTTGGATACTACTTAGTGGCTGAACAACTTTTACCACCACGCTGAGGATCCCAAATGCAAACAGAATTCCTATTAGAACAAATAGGCACACCATTAGGATTGCTTAATAAAGCTGGCTGCCTAGGAAAAAATAAAGTTATATCTACATAATTAAGAATACTGTTCCAAGATTAAAATATGATGCTGCATGTGTATATTGGTTAAACAAATCCTATCAAATTAATATGCAGAACCAAGAAGTTCAGTGACAAATACATGGACACTTTAGCTTGGCCTAAACATTTTCTACCACTCCTATTCCAGGTGAGAATTTTAATTAATTTTATATCAAACTAGGCTTCCCAGATAGCTCAGCTTATAAAGAATCTGCCTGCAATGCAGGAGACAGAGACTCTGGTTTGATTCCTGGGTTGGGAACATCCCCTACAGAAGGGATAGTCTACCCACTCCAGTATCCTTGGGCTTCCTTGGTGGCTCAGACAATCCACCTGAAATGTGGGAGACCTGGATTTGACCCCTGAGTTGGGAAGATCCCCTGGAGGAGGGCATGGCAACCCACTCCAATATTCTTGCCTGGAGAATCCCCATGGACACAGGTGCCTGGTGGGCTACAGTCCATAATGTCACAAAGAGTTGGACATGACTGAGTAACTAAATGCACAGCACATATGTCTAACTTCCCAGTGCTTCATTATGGATAAGCAAAAAATAAACATTTTAATTTTACCCTTTTCCCACTTAAAATATTGTATAAGTTGACTGCTCCATGCTTTGCTTTTTTATTTAATACGTCTTAGTGTGCCAAAGCCTTTGACTGTGTGGATCACAATAAACTGTGGACAATTCTGAAAGAGATGGGAATACCAGACCACCTGACCTGCCTCTTGAGAAATCTGTATGCAGGTCAGGAAGCAACAGTTAGAACTGGACATGGAACCACAGACTGGTTCCAAATAGGAAAAGGAGTACGTCAAGGCTGTATATTGCCACCCTGATTATTTAACTTGTATGTGGAGGACATTATGAGAAACGCTAGACTGGAAGAAACACAAGCTGGAATCAAGATTGCCGGGAGAAATATCAATCACCTCAGATATGCAGATGACACCACCCTTACAGCAAAAGTGAAAAGGAACTAAAAAACCTCTTGATGAAAGTGAAAAAGGAGAGTGAAAAAGTTGGCTTAAAGCTAAACATTCAGAAAATGAAGATCATGGCCTCTGGTCCCATCACTTCATGGGAAACAGATAAGGAAACAGTGGAAACAGTGTCAGACTTTATTTTGGGGGGCTCCAAAATCACTGCAGGTGGTGACTGCAGCCATGAAATTAAAAGATGCTTACTCCTTGGAAAAAAAGTTATGACCAACCTAGGTAGCATATTCAAAAGCAGAGACATTACTTTGCCAACAAATGTCCGTCTAGTCAAGGCTATGGTTTTTCCTGTGGTCATGTATGGATGTGAGAGTTGGACTGTGAAGAAGGCTGAGCACTGAAGAAGTGATGCTTTTGAACTGTGGTGTTGGAGAAGATTCTTGAGAGTCCCTTGGACTGCAAGGAGATCCAACCAGTCCATTCTGAAGAAGATCAGCCCTGGGATTTCTTTGGAAGGAATGATACTAAAGCTGAAACTCCAGTACTTTCGCTACCTCATACAAAGAGTTGACTCATTGGAAAAGACTCTGATGCTGGCAGGGATTGGGGGCAGGAAGAGAAGGGGACGACCGAGGATGAGATGGCTGGATGGCATCAGTGACTCGATGGACGTGAGTCTGAGTGAACTCCGGGAGTTGGTGATGGACAGGGAGGCCTGGCGTGCTGCGATTCATGGGGTTGCAAAGAGTCAGACATGACTGAGCGACTGAACTGAACTGAACTGAGCATGCTTTCTGTACTAATATAAAGGGAACATATTTGTTCATTTATGAAGAACAGTTTATTGAGATATAATTCACAGACCACATGATTCACATATTTGAAGTGCACAATTCAATAGTTCTTAATAGATTCACAGAATTGTGAATCCATCACCATAGTCGGTTTTACAACATTTTTATTACCTTCAAATTAATCTTGTACCCTTTAGCTGTTCCCCATCGACCTTCCCATTGTCTCTTTGTCCAAGGCAACCACTAATCTACCTTCTGTCTCTATAGATGTCTGTTCTGGACATTTCATACAAATGGAATCATACAACATGTGTTTTTTTGTGACAGATTTTCTTTCATGAAATGTAATGTTTTCAAGGTTCATCCAAGTGTAGCATTGCCTTTTTTTTTCTTTTTGATAACAGCTGTATCATGCTTTATTGTGCAAAGGTACCACAGTCTGTTTACGCATTCCCTTATTAGATGCATATCTTTGCTCTTTCAAGCATTGCTGCAGTGAGTTACCTTGAGCACAAGTCATTTCCTGTGTGTGCTGGTGCATATGTTCCACCCATTCCCAGAACTGAGCTTTCTGGAGCAGGTAGTAAACACAATTGTTATTTTGTTTTATGTTGCAACTCACTCTACTGTCCTGCCACCCACAACCTGTGAGCTCCCGACCAGCACAATTCCTTTTGTGTTTACCGGTAGAGCATATCGCCAAACTCTGAAAGTTTGCCAATCTGGTGGGTTTAAAAAAGAAAGTATCTGAGTCTGTGTGGTTTTCATGTGTATTTTTCTGAATATGGTTGACATTGATATCCATATATATCTACAACTCTTGTGATTTTCTTGTCACAAGTACATTTTCTTGGCTTCATCAGAGTGGTGGTTAGAGTTTGTCAGCTACATAACTTGTTTTCCTGCAAGTGTTTGATTTTCACATCTTTTGCATTATCCAGCTGAGACTTTTGCACAGCAGAGAATCTTGCACACTTTATATGCATATTTTCTATGTAGAGAGTTGTTAAGGAAAGGCAGCCTTTTGACTCTCAAAGAACACTAGTCCTTGAGGTTTAATCTGCCTTGAGATTTAATCTGCATATCCACCTAAGACACCCTAGGGTGTCAAAACAGGACAGCAGAGATCCTCAGTGGGTGACCCTAGGTGTCCGAAAAGGAGCAATGGTGAAGGTAGAATTACTGGGCAGGCCCCCAGGACTCTGACATTATTGTTCTCAAAACAAAACCAGAATCAAGGCTGTCCTAAATTGTAAATGGACTGTGCTGTTGCTTCCAGAGAGCCAGCCATGATATAGGAGAGCTGGCTTTGGAATAATGATTAATTGCTAGCAGGGGCCAGATGTGCTCTTGTAGGGGCCCAGTGGTGATAAGGAAGTCCCCCCACCCCCAGAATCTGCAGTAGGAAGAAGTATAAACTAAAGGCCAGACCCTCTTTGGTCAGTCTCAAACGTTAAGTTGGAATTCTCTGAGAAGCCACACCACTTATTGTCAGGCAATAACAACTACAATAACAGCTGTAATAATAAGGCATTAATTCTACTTATTTGTGGTAGTCATGTTCTATGAAATCACTGCAAACAATGAATTAGCAAATACTGAAGCATTGCACCTAAGTGTAATACATGGTTAGGTTCCTATAGGCCTTTGCTCAATCCATGAATTCATAACTTTGTTTTATGTGTGAGCTCATGGCCAAGGGCAGTAACTCATGCCTGAAGGAAATATCACTAACACACATGCTTAGAAACACTAACTAGATAGCACTAGATAGTTTTTCAGTGCTACATTTGGGGGCCATTTTAAGTGGCAAAGTCACCAACAAAAGCACAAAAATGGACCACTAAATAGGACCACTAAAAAGACACTTGTTTCTAGTATGAAAGCTGACACAAGAAGATAAGGCATGACCTTGTTTGACTTCAGCTGAGAACAGTGAATAGAAGGTGACTTAAATCTTTGTTGCTGTGATCACGTCTATAAGAAGCATAAGCATAGCGAGTATTAACTTGGGGGTTACAACAAATTGTAGCTAGTAGGCAAACTTGCAAGTAGGGGAATCCTTGAATAAGGAGCAATGGTTATAACTGTTACTGAGTGAGTGAAGTCGCTCAGTCGTGTTCAACTCTTTGCAACCCCATGGACTGTAGCCTACCAGGCTCCTCCATCCATGGAATTTTCTAAGCAAGAGTACTGGAGTGGGTTGTCATTTCCTTCTCCAGGGGATCTTCCCGACCCGGGGATCGAACCTGGGCCTCCCACATTGCAGGCAGATGCTTTACGATCTGAGCTACCATTAGTGAGAGACAAAACTCCCCCCTATATTTGAGGAACACCAAGCTAGTCTGAGAAGCAATGGAGAAGTTAAGCTGACCTGTGACATAGGAGGGACCTTGAGCCACAGGTGGAACCAATTTGGGGACTGATGCTAACTTTTTGGGGATCTCTAGATCAAATTGCCAACATCCACTGGATCATGGAAAAAGCAAGAGAGTTCCAGAAAAACATCTATTTCTGCTTTATTGACTATGCCAAAGCCTTTGACTGTGTGGATCACAATAAACTGTGGAAAATTCTGAAAGAAATGGGAATATCAGACCACCTGACCTGCCTGAGAAATCTGTATGCAGGGGAGGAAGCAACAGTTAGAATTGGACATGGAACAACAGACTGGTTCCAAATAGGAAAAGGAGTACGTAAAGGCTGTATGTTGTCACCCTGCTTATTTAACTTCTATGCAGAGTACATCATGAGAAATGCTGGACTGGAAGAAAAACAAGCTGGAGTCAAGATTCCTGGGAGAGATATCAATCATCTCAGATATGCAGATGACACCACCCTTATGGCAGAAAGTGAAGAGGAACAAAAAAGCCTGTTGATGAAAGTGAAAGAGGAGAGTGAAAAAGTTGGCTTAAAGCTCAACATTTAGAAAACGACCATGATGGCATCCGGTCCCATCACTTCACGGGAAATAGAGGGGGAAACAGAGGAAACAGTGTCAGACTTTATTTTTGGGGGCTCCAAAATCACTGCAGATGGTGATTGCAGCCATGAAATAAAAAGATGCTTACTCCTTGGAAGAAAAGTTATGACCAACCTAGATAGCATATTCAAAAGCAGAGACATTACTTTGCCGACTAAGATCTGTCTAGTCAAGGCTATGGTTTTTCCTGTGGTCATGTATGGATGTGAGAGTTGGACTGTGAAGAAGGCTGAGTGCTGAAGAACTGATGCTTTTGAACTGTGGTGTTGGAGAAGACTCTTGAGAGTCCTTTGCACTGCAAGGAGATCCAACCAGACCATTCTGAAGGAGATCAACCCTGGGATTTCTTTGGAAGGAATGATGCTAGAGCTGAAACTCCAGTACTTCAGCCACCTCATGCAAAGAGTTGACTCATTGGAAAAGACTCTGATGCTGGGAGGGATTGAGGGCAGGAGGAAGAGGGGACGACAGAGGATGAGATGGCTGGATGGCATCACTGACTCAATGGATGTGAGTCTGAGTGAACTCCAGGAGTTGGTGATGGACAGGGAGGCCTGGTACACTGCAGTTCATGGGGTTAGAAAGAATCGGACATGACTGAGTGACTGAACTGAACTGAATTGAGACAGGTCATGGAAGTTCATTGTTCCTCAGTTTTCTCATCAGCAAAACTGACATAATTCCTGATCTACTTATTTCAAAGTGGTGGTTTGAAGCTAAAATGTATACAGGACATCCAGGGAACTAAATGAATTAGAATGAATTAGAAAATTTAAAAAATCCATGGGTGCTTTCTTTTGTGTGAGAGTAGTAGAGGCCATTTTTATTTTCTTCCTTGTATCCCTGAATTATTTCACGGTAATCTCTAGTAATGCAAGAAGGCAAAATGGTTGTCCGAGGAGCCTTTACAAATAGCTGTGAAAAGAAGAGAAGTGAAAGGCAAAGGAGAAAAGGAAAGATATACCTACTTGAATGCAGAGTTGTAAAGAATAGCAAGGAGAGATAAGAAAGCCTTCCTCAGTGATCAGTGCAAAGAAATAGAAGGAAAAAATAGAATGGGAAAGACTAGAGATCTCTTCAAGAAAATTAGAGATACCAAGGGAACATTTCATGCAAAGGTAGGCTCAATAAAAGACAGAAATGGTATAGACCCAACAGAAACAGAAGATATTAAGAAGAAGTGGCAAGAACACACAGAAAAACTATACAGAAAAAATCTTCACAACCCAGATAATCATGATGGTGTGATCACTCACCTAGAGCCAGACATCCTGGAATGCGAAGTCAAGTGAACCTTGGGAAGCTTCACTATGAACAAAGCTAGTGGAGGTGATGGAATGCCATTGAGCTATTTCAAATCCTGAAAGATGATGCTGTGAAAGTGCTGCACTCAATATGCCAGCAAATTTGGAAAACTCAGCAGTGGCCAGAGGCCTGGAAAATGTCAGTTTTCATTCCAATCCCAAAGAAATGGAATGCCAAAGAATGCTCAAACTATTGCATAATTGCACTCATCTCACATGCTAGTAAAGTAATGCTCAAAATTATCCAAGGTAGGGTTCAACAGTACGTGAACCAAGAACTTCCAGATGTTCAAGCTGGATTTAGAAAAGGCAGAGGAACCAGAGATCAAATGGCCAACATCTGTTGGATCATCAAAAAAAA
>SJYV01022269.1:460462-537058 GCA_006410875.1 Neotragus pygmaeus | reverse complement strand
AGGAAGAGGGGACAACAGAGGATGGGATGGCTGGATAGCATCACGGACTCAATGGACATGAGTCTGAGTGAACTCCGGGAGTTGGTGATGGACAGGGAGGCCTGGCGTGCTGTGACTCATGGGGTCGCAAAGAGTCAGACACGACTGAGTGACTGAACTGAACTTAACTGATATGTAAGTGTTAGTTGTTCAGTCGTGTCTTTTTGTGACCTCTTGGACTATAGCCTGGCAGGCTCCTGTGTCCATGGAATTCTCCAGGCTAAATACTGTAGTGGGTTTCCATTTCCTTTTCCAGGTGATCTTCCAGACCCAGCAATTGAACCCGGGCCTCCTGCATTGCAGGCAGATTCTTTCCCTGATGGCTCAGACGGTAAAGCGTCTGCCTGCAATGCGGGAGACCTGGGTTGGATTCCTGGGTCGGGAAAGTCCTCTGGAGAAGGAAATGGCAATCCACTCCAGCACTCTTGCCTGGAAAATCCCATGGACGGAGGAGCCTGATAGGCTACAGTCCATAGGGTCGCAAAGAGTTGGACATGACTGAACGACTTCACTTCACTTCATTTCAACTTAATAAAAGATGCTCCATGACCTAAATGTCCCAAATATTAATTAGCCAGAGGATGGATGCTTGTAAACTTGGAAGAAAGATTTAGAAGTCTTGAGCTTTAGCTTCAAATGTGTTTAACCTTGGGCATGTCATTGTTGTTGCAGCATCTCAGTCCATAAAAAGAATAATAAAATCACCTGCCGAAGTTACCTCAAAGAAGTGTTCTGATAATTAATGAGTTTATGATGGCTTACACATGTGCGGTGGAAGGCGGTGTATAAAAATGTAATGTCTTTGTTGTAATTATTGTTACTGCTCATACATGGGGAGCAGATATGTGAACTGGCAGTATATCATTCACAGCTAAAGACCAATCTGCCCAAGAAAAATAATGAGTACTTTTATGAACTGTGACTTCTTTTGCACTTTATTTTCGAAGTTCATTATTTTAGTGAGATACCCAGGTGGTACTAGTGGTAAAGAACCCGTCTGCCAATGCTGGAGATGTAAAAGACGCGTGTTTGATCCCTGGGTCAGGAAGATCCTCTGAAGGAGGAAACGGCAATGCTTTCCAATATTTTTGCCCAGAGAATGCCCATGGGCAGAGGAGCCTGGTGGGCTACAGTCCATAGGGTTACATAGAGTTCGACACAACTGAAGCGGCTTAGCACACACATCTAAACTTGAATAATTGGTGCAAAAGAACATTTTCACAACTTGATTTCTCAAGGAGGGGATATGAAGTATGTGGAATGTTCTTAGTAACAAGCAGTCTGACTTTCATAGCATCTATTGGATCTCAGTCTCCACTATAAAGTCCGGTTGTAGGATTAGATGATCTTCGAGTTTTCTGATAGCTCTGAGAGTTTACAATTAATTCTACCACTCCAAAATCCTCCAAGGCCGATCCTGCAGCTGATAAAAACAGAAGCCCAGATGCAGCCATCATCTCCAGTTGGAGAAAGTGTTAGTCACTCAGTTGTGTCCTACTCTTTGCGACCCTATGAACTATAGCCCACCACACTCCTCTGTCCATGGAATTCTCCAAGCAAGAATACTGGAATGGGTAGCCATTCCCTTCTCCAGGGGATCTTCCTGACCCAGGGATCGAACCTGAGTCTCCTGCATTCCACGCAGATTCTTTACTGTGAGCCACCAGGGAAGCCCCAGCTGGGGAAAGTTAGCTACAAAACTGAGGTGTACGGTGGAGAGGCTTACAGAAAGGTCTCTAGAGTCAGAGCTGGACTGGAATTCTTGACCTGTGACTTCATACTAGCTTGTGGGCAGGTTTTATCACTAGACAAAGGAGCTCAAATAGTACTTCCTTCAGCGGCTCACTGAGAAGGATGAGTGCAAGGATTAAGAGAGCACCCGGTATGTAGGAAATGCTCCATCCACGTCAGGTCCTATCACTGACCTCCAGACGAAGTCGTCAGCATGAACGTCATCCCTGAGGCACTCAGGAACGTTCATTAAGCACCTGCTCTGCTGCTAGTACGTTGCTCACCACCCAGTAAATGCTCATGAACAAGTAAAGCGTTTTTTTTTTTTTTTTCAAGGAAAGTTTGCATGACTTTATGAATTCAAGTCATTTTTCTAATTATTAGAAACTGTTTCTGTTGTTCAGTCACTAAGTAGTGTCTAACTCTTTGTCAGTCCATGGACCGCAGCGCACCAGGCTTCCGTGTCCTTCACCATCTCCTGGAATTAGGGACTATAGTGGACCAAAATATGACTGAAAGTATATTTCCCATCTGGGGGCCTGCGGCTACCCCAGATATAATAAAAATACTTTAAGTGAGGAGAACAGATTTCCTGGAACCAGACTAGGAGGAAGAGTGGTGACTGTTTGCCTTTTTGGGCTGACCAGGTGCCTGCCCCCACACAAAATGCGGAAAATTTCACATTGTGTCTTGTCTTTGTAGAAGTGGTGCCCCATCTTCAGAAACATTCATATCTTCTCTCCCTTTGCCTCCTTGCAGCCACTGATCAGGACAGTAGCTAGTCCCAGCCAGCGGTTGCTTCTGCCGGGGATTCTGAGTAGTAGGTTGCTGTTAGGTAATAAGGCAAGGGGCCTTATTAGGTAATTACCTTATTAGGTAATAAGGCAAGGGGTAAGGGAGGCTTCCCAGGTGGCACTAGTGGTAAAGAACCTGCCTGCCAATGTAGGAGACATGAAATGTGGGTTTGATCCCTGGGTCAGGAAGATCCCCTGAAGGAAGGCAGGGCAACCCACTCCAGTATTCTAGCCTGGAGAATCCCATGGACAGAGGAGCCTGGTGGGCTACAGTCCATGGGGTCACAAAGAATTAGATATGACTGAGCCACTAACACTTTCATACTTTCAAGGCAAAGAGGAGCTGGTTGAATTCATTCAAGGTTATGAGAGGTGGTCAGCAGCTCTGTAATTTCACGATTATTTCTGCTAAAAGAACATTCTTGTGTGTCTTGCCTCGTGGCTCTCTGGAGCTGCCCAGGTTTCTGAACTCTTGTCCAAATCTGGTCCTTAGCCCTCCTATCGATGTTGTGAGCCTCTGCTCCCTTCCAATCCATTTCTGATTACGATTAATTAAAAAAATAATAAGACTGCTGGGTCTCCTGCCATCCTATCAGCAGTTCCTTATGCCAAACCATCACTACCATCACTGATGAAAGCATGTTAACCCTGACACGTGATTGAATATGGATTAGATATTGTTTTTGTGGTATTGCTAATTTTCTGGGGTTTTGTATGGTTTTCCACAACTCCCGAGCTGCAGACTGTTAGGAACTGGGCGGCTCAGCAGGAAGTGAACCAAGGAAGGTAGTAGAGCTTGATCGCTGCTCCCTATCACTCCCTATTGCTCTCATTACTGTCTGAACCATTGTCTTCCACGAAACTAGTTGGTCACTGGTGCCAAAAAGATTGAGGGCCATTGGTGTAGGAGAACGTATTTATTCTTAAGAAATGCATGTTGAAGTTTCATGAAATCTGAAATTGAGTTTCAACTGGTTAGCAAAAACCCTACTACATAAAATATATCATGTATAGGTATATATGCTTATATGTGAACATTTAAATACGTTATCTATCTATCTAGGGTTCATCGCTTAGTCTTGTCTAACTCTTTGCAACCCTATGGACATAGCCCTCCAGGCTCCTCTTTCCATGGGAGTCTCCAGGTAAGAACATTGGAGTGGGTAGCCATTCCCTTCTCCAGGGGATCTTCTCCACCCAGGAAGTGAATCTAGGTCTCCTGGCTCAGAGGTTAAAGCGTCTGCCTCCAATGAGAGTAGACCTGGGTCGGGAAGATCCCCTGGAGAAGGAAATGGTAACCCACTCCAGTATTCTTGCCTGGAGAATCCCATGGATGGAGAAGCCTGGTAGTCTACAGTACACGGGATCGCAAAGAATCGGACATGACTGAACGACTTCACCTTTACCTTCACCTTCTCCTGCATTGCAGGCATATTCTTTGCTGTCTGAACCATGTATCTACCTAACTGTTGGGCAAATTGGTAAAGTGGTTGCAATTGATAGATCTAGGTGGAGGATATGTATTCTTTGTATTTTTTTTTCAATATTTCTATAAGTTTGAAAAATCTGAAAATAAAAATCAGAGGTGAAATAAAGTTACTGTATGTTATGAAATGAGAAACATGTCTTTATGCTTATGTGCAGTCATTAGGATGGATAAACAATTCCATTCTCCTTCCCACACCTAGGTGATAAAGTATTAGTTATGTTAAGTTTGTGTCACTTTGCACTGTCTCTTCTTTCTAGCAGCACATATATAGATGGGTTCCAGAGAGCTGCATCATGGATTGGAGAAGGAAACTTTCCCTGTTAGGGTAGTGTTGGTGTTAGTCACTCAGTCCTGCCTGACTCTTTGCGACTACATGGATCCTGCCAGGCTCCTCTGTCCATGGGATTCTCTAGACAAGAATATTGGAGTAGGTTTCTATTCCTTTTTCCATGATATCTTCCCAACCTGGATTGAACCCAGGCTTCCTGCATTGCAGGCATATTCTTTACTATCTGAGCCACCAGGAAAGCGCCCTTTATGTTAAGGGGTAGGTTTAATACTCAGGTCAGCCCTCTGCCCCAGTGCAGAGGAGTAAGACCCAGAGATCAGCTTTCTTGTAAAATAAATGAATGTTGTTGGAGTATACGGTCTTCACAGATATATAAAAAGCCTTGTATACCTCAAAATCTAACAGGCCTATAAAATGTGAAACAAGAATATATGTCCTTCAGGAGAAAGGGGATATAGAGAGATCACAGTAGAATGTACCAGAGATTCCAGGGCCCTTAAAGAAGCCAGGGAACCAGCACTCACCTTATGAATGATGAAGGATTTTGGACAGGATGGGAAAATACCTTTCTATCAGGTTTCTTAACATCACACTTCTCAATCTAAGAGCTATATACATGGGGGGGTTAGGAAGTACATTTAGATTAAAAATAAACTATTACAAATGTAGTGAAATAGTAAACATCAGAGCTCATAATCCATGATAAGTGTTGTTCTATGAAACCTTTTTTTATACATACATATGTGTATGTATGCTCTGAATTGTACTCCTTTCTTTCTGTGGGTTATTGTCAAAATATGCGAAAGTCATTGCTGATATCTTCCACAATGACCCAGAAAGTGAAAAAAAGTTTGTATTATAAAATTACTCTCCTGTGCCCAAAATGACAATGGATGCAGTTTAGCAGCTGCTGCTGCTGCCATTTTTTTCTTCTTTTTCCTTCCATTTTAAATACAATTTGCTTTTGTTCAACAGGGAGTTAATGGATGTAAGTTTCCTTTTATGAGACAATGGTTTTCTTTGCAAAGCTCATTTTTGTTTAATTTAGAAAAAAACTACAAATTTTGATTGAAGCATATAAAAGATGTGAATGAAGGGAGAGACTGCTCCATGTCCTTGCATGCAAAGACTAAATTGCATTTCAAGTGTATTGCAAACTGGATTTTCATTCCTTCATGGGTAAATTTCACTTTTTAGTTTTGTTCTACTAATGTTCAGTTCAGTTCAGTTGCTCAGTCATGTCCGACTCTTTGCAACCCCATGAACCACAGCATGCCAGACCTCCCTGTCCATCACCAACTCCCGGAGTTCACTCAGACTCATGTCCATTGAGTCGGTGATGGCATCCAGCCATCTCATCTTCTGTCATCTCCTTTTCCTCCTGCCCCCAATCCCTGCCAGCATCAGGGTCTTTTCCAATGAACCAACTCTTCACATGAAGCGGCCAAAGTATTGGAGTTTCAGCTTTAGCATCACTCCTTCCAAAGAACACCCAAAACTGATCCCCTTCAGAATGGACTGGTTGGATCTCCTTGCAGTGCAAGGGACTCTCAAAAGTCTTCTCCAACACCACAGTTTAAAAGCATCAATTCTTCGGCATTCAGCTTTCTTCACAGTCCAACTCTCACATCCATACATGACTACTAGAAAAACCATAGCCTTGACTAGACAGACCTTAGTTGGCAAAGTAATATCTCTGCTTTTCAATATGCTGTCTTTTGCTTATTACATTTAAAATGTCCAAGATATGTAGTTATTTCTTTTCTATGCTGCTGCTGCTGCTGCTGTTGCTGCTGTCGCTTCAATCGTGTCTGACTCTGTGCGACCCCATAGACAGCAGCCCACCAGGCTCCCCTGTCCCTGGGAGTCTCCAAGCAAGAACACTGGAGTGGGCTGCCATTTCCTTCTCCAGTGCATGAAAGTGAAAAGTGAAAGCGAAGTCGCTCAGCCATGTCCGACTCTTCGTGACCCCATGGACTGCAGCCCACCAGATTCCTCCGTTCATGGGATTTTCCAGGCAAGAGTACTGGAGTGGGGTGCCATTGCCTTCTCCATTCTTTTCTATGACATCCTCTCAAATCTTTCTGAAGATGTTAATTTATTATAAAATTAATATTTTGTCTGCCTAATTTTCTGTATTTCCTCAGGTGTTCATTCTTTTTTGTTGTTGTTGAATTTGGTGCTTTGTTAAAGTAGTTCTTGTTTAGTCACCAAATCATGTCTGACTCTTTGTGATCCCATGGACCGTAGCCTGCCAGACTCTCTGTCTTTGGGATTTCCCAGGTAAGAATACTGGAGTGACTTGCCATTTCCTTCTCCAGGAGATGTTCTCGACCCAGGGATTGAAACTGCATCTTCTGTATTGGTTCAGTACAGTTCAGTCGCTCAGTCGTATCTGACTCTTTGTGACCCCATGAATCGCAGCACGTCAGGCCTCCCTGTCTATCACCATCTCTCGGAGTTCACACAGACTCACGTCCATCGAGTCAGTGATGCCATCCAGCCATCTCATCNCCAACTTTTTCACTCTCCTCTTTCACTTTCATCAAGAGGCTTTTTAGTTCCCCTTCACTTTCTGCCATAAGGGTGGTGTCATCTGCATATCTGAAGCTATTGATATTTCTCCCAGCAATCTTGATTCCTGCTTGTGTTTCTTCCAGTCCAGCATTTCTCATGATGTACTTCATATAAGTTAAATAAGCAGGGTGACCGTATACAGCCTTGATGTTCTCCTTTCCCTATTTGGAACCAGTCTGTTGTTACATGTCCAGTTCTAACTGTTGCTGGCAGATTCTTTATTGCTGAGCTACTGAGGAAGCCCTTGTTACTGTAGTCCTTCTCCCTTAATACTTGGTAATATTTGGTTTCCTGATGATCTTTGTATTGAAAATTTCTGGCCACCTGTCAGTTATACCTAATGCTGTGGAGAGACATGAGAGTGAATAGGAAAAGGCTTGTCAGGAGAAATCTTCCTTTAGCTTCTCTAAGTCTGGACACCTACAGGGCCTGTGTGTGTGTGTGTGTGTGCATGTTCATGTGTGTGTGCACGCGTGTGCGTAAGTCCCTCAGTCATATCCAACTCTTTTCGACCCCATGGACTGTAGCCCACCAGGTTCCCTATCCATGGGATTCTCCAGGCAAGAATACTGGAGTGGGTTGCCATGCCCTCCTCCAGGGGATCTTCCTAACCCAGGGATCAAACCCAGGTCTCCTGCTTTTCAGGCAGCTTCTTTACCGTCTGAGCCACCAGGCAAGCCCTCCAGGGCCCATGGGGATGTGTAAATCACAGATCTTGCTTCTCCAGCTTTAGTGTCCACACTCAAGGTTCTTCCCACAAGTAAATGCCCCAGCTCTCCAAATAGCCAACTCGTTCTGGAACGTCTTTCAAATTTTCCACCCTCTGTGTATGCTGCTCGTTAGATCCATTGCCTTTCACCTGGGAGCTCTTCTGGGACTGCTCCCAGCAGGAAGCTTTGTTTTCCTCTGATGATTAATCCACAGTGCTGACCCCTAGGGCTCTTGATCGGCTTTCTGGTCCACTGAGAGCACTCTTGTTTTCCAAGACTATGTTAATTAATTGCTGATATTGATCAGGTTTAAAGTTTGCTTCAGCTCCAAAAACATGAACTATGACATCAAGCATATATTTTCTGACCCCGTCTTTTAACTATTCCTTTAAAGTTTAATATTAACTTTTCATATCTTAAATTACTACCTCTCCCAAAGTGGGTAAACAGTGTGTCCATTATCAATCCTCTCATTTTTAGTAAAGCAATAAAATGCTTTTAGTACTCTTTCAGCAAAGCAATTTAGGTTTTTTGCCTAGAAAAAGTAAGAGAGAGCAATCCCAAGCATAAAGAATTATCTTTTTCTGGTGGAATTATTTATATCATTGGTATAGGCTGGCTCACAGTTTATGCTTCATATATATATATATATCACCAAGTGAAGTGGAAAATTTCAACTCCAGCACATTGATGCATCTATATGATAAGTGTCATTTTACTTTCCACTGGAATATCAGGGCAGACACTTAAATGAAGTCCTTATCAAATTTTCCTTCTGCCCTCCAGTACAAAGAAAGAAAGACTTGAACAAATAGGGTCAAAAGACAAAAAAAAGCCTGTCTCCTGAAGGTTCAACTTACTTGGAGTGGAGCTTGTTGCTGCCATCTTTGTATTTCTGCAGTCTCCTTGCATCTTAGGTTAGTTGTACAAATTACAATCCATGTCTCATGCAGGGACAAGGGCAAAAGAACCTTCTAGGGCAGTTATTGAAGAAAAGACTGTTTCTCACACTAAAAGAAATGCTCACCTAGAATCAGACAAAAACTGTTAACAGGAGACCTTTTCCCTTAATAAATCAATAAGATCAATTGATCAGCTAGTCAACAAGATCAATAATTGTGCACTTCCCAAAAGTGAATAGGGGATTCCTTTAAGTTTCAACAGGCCTAATTTCAAGAAATAAGAGAAAACAAGGAGATCAGAGAAACTACCAAGAAATCCTGCAGTGGTTACCTGGGAGTCATTACAAGAGGGATTTGGGGATATTTGTGTTCATTTGTGCTGGAACGGTGGATGAACTGGGTCTGCTTTTTTTCTCGGCAGCCTTATATAACAGTCATACTTTTTTCTGGTTGAATGGAGTTCACAGTGATTCTTAACCTCATTCTCTTCTGGCTAAAATTATGACTCATTTTATATATGTAATTGCCTTGCAATTTCATTTTTTCAGTGGAGCTAAAGGGAGAGAAGGAGAGGGAAAAGAGAGGGGAGGCCAGGTCCTTCAGAATAAATTTGAAAGATGGGACAAAAGATACTAATGCTGGCAAAGAATCACAGGATTATATCTGCTTCATTTTCTGGAACTCAGCCTCCCTCCTTTTGCTTGAAATATTGTCTTCATTCTGTCTTTGTTTAAAAGTTATCTCTCGGCAACCTCTCCTGTCCCTCCAGGCTGAACATATCCTTAATTTTCTGTCTTATCTTTCTTCACATGCTCCTACTGGGCCTTAAGGTCACAAAGAACTGTGTCCTTGTTTTGCTCACAAGTGATACTGCCAAGATGTCACAGGATGCCTGGTGCATCCTGGGTTTTCAATAAACATTTGCTGAATGAGAATTTGATTGATCTTTTCCCACCATCTACGTGCTCAATTGTGCCTGACTCTTTGCAACTCTATGGACTGTAGCAGGGTCCTCTGTCCATGGAGTTTTTCAGGCAACAATAATAGAGCAGATTGCCATTTCCTACAGGATCTCCACAACCCATGGATCTAACCCAGGTCTCTTGAATCTCCTTGCATTGGCAGGCAGATTCTTTACCAACTGTGCCACATAGGAAGCACCTCCCTGACTCCACAACCATCTACACTGAAGTTGTAATTGGGTGTGGGAGTCTGAGAGGTTGGGAAAAGTAAAGCTTCCTTAGAAACCTCAGTGAAATATTTCCCTTTGTCCTCTTGCCTGTTTCAGTTTTCTTTTTCATTCGCCCATGCTTCCCTGATGGCTCAGTTGGTAAAAAATCTGCCTGCAATGCAAGAGATGCTGGTTTGATGCCTGGGTTGGGAAGATCCCATGGAGAAGGGATAGGCTACCCACTCCAGTTTTCTTGGGCTTCCCTTGTGGCTCAGCTGGTAAAGAATTCACCTGCAATGTGGGAGACCTGGGTTTGATCCTTGGGTTGGGAAGATCCCCTGGAGAAGGGAATGGCCACCCACTCCAGTATTCTGGCCTGGAGAAGTCCATGGACTATACAGTCCATGGGGTCACAAAGACACACACACATTCCCATCTCAAGCTTGGTATAAAAAGTGCTAAATAAGCCTTCAATATTTTGCGGAGAGGTTGTGTCTTCCTATTATCTGTCTGAATATCTTCTAGACCTCACATTAAATGCTTTGTTAAAAATACTAAGAACTCAGTTATAAAGCCTCTGGTATAAACTGGTTATAAATTAGGAATGAAATATTAATGATGTTGTATGAGTTCAAGCTGTTATACGGCTGTCATTGCTGGAAGTCATTTCTTGGGAAATCAAATCTGTGACTTGAAAGAAATGTATTTAATTATAGCAAAGGGGTGCAATTAGCTTTCAAAATAGAATTTGTCATTGATTATCTAATGTTATCAATGAGGCATCATTGCCACAAAATGTTTAAAATTGAGGGGAAATAAAAACGGTGTGAAGTAATTTAACCTAAATTATTAACTAAATGTAGTTTAATAAATAAGAAAGTTCAAAAAATTTTAACAATTACTTCAAATGCTAGAAAATGCAAGCAATATAACATACAATAGCAGATGTAGGCAACCAGAGAGAAAATTAAAACTATGTTAAATAAACTAATTTTAAAGTTAATAATTATGTTGTTACATAAATTAATTGTATAGATTTATTCTATTAATAAATGTTCAGTCAGTTCAATTCAGTCACTCAGTCATGTGCGACTCTTTGCGACCTCATGGACTTCAGTATGCCAGGCCTCCTTTCTGTCCATCAACAACTTCCAGAGCTTGCTCAAACTCATGTCCATTGAATCAGTGATTCCATCCAACCATCTCATCCTCTGTCATCCCCTTTCCTCCTGCCTTCAATCTTTTCTAGCATCAGGGTCTTTTCCAATGAGTCAGTTTTTCGCATCAGGTGCCCAAAGTATTGGAGCTTCAGCTTCAGCATCAGTCCTTCTAATTAATATTCAGGACTGATATTCTTTAGGATTGNCTGACCATTTAGAGGCTCTTAAGAATTTTTTCCTAAATGTCCTTTAAAACAAAAAACTTTGGTAACTAATTTAATCTCTTCTCACAAGAAATGAAAATCTCCCCATTAATCTTTTTAATCATGCAATGTAAGTTTTTGAAGGAGCAGCTAGGCACATTTTTATAACTAGGATAACATTTTTTGCACAGGTATAAAAGATTAATATGTTTTGTAGTAGATATTAGAATAAGTAGATTTCCCCATTTAATGACTGATTTTATAGTGAAAAAGCCCTTTGTCTTATGTATTTTGTACTTACCTCTTTGAATAATACTTCTCCTTCTCTAATGTAATTATTTGCTTGCTTGTTGTACAAAGCATGTAGCCCTCTAGGGAGACCTAGGTTTTATTCTTGTACAAACTATAGCAAAGTGGCTATGTGCACTACCCTGGAGGTAGAACACTTGAAATCTACCACTTTCACTGACCCCTCTGTGACCACTTTACCTCTCTAGGACTCAGTTTCTTGTTTATGAAATGAGAATGCAATTTATCATGTAAATAGTTGAGGATTAAGTTAATATAAGTGGAGCAATGACATCTCCCAATCATATAATAAATATCAATCATCATTATTTTAAGTATGTTCTTTTATAGAACACTGTACTTTTGGCAAAATGTTCAATAAGTACTTGATTAATGATAGATCAGCTATAATTATTCTAACACTGCCAAGCAATTGCATGGTGGAATGCTACATGCACTTTTTGAAGAGCAGAAATTTATTCTTGCAAACTGAGACAGTCCTCAAGGAATGGTATTGAAAGCAATTAATCTATTTTTAAAGTTGGTAACCTAAAAAACAAGTTACTTTCAATGAATGCTAAAGAACATATTAAAAACCCGTGACACTGATAGAAGTTTTCTTAAATTGCTTATGGATGTAATTAATGATATTCATTTTTGGATTGTATAAAGAGCTCATTGAAATATATTGCAGCTCTCTTCCATTTATTACAAGATTCACAGGATGCCAGGAAGTCTGTTATATTTAAGACTACATAGAAAGGTCTGGTTTCATGTAGTTAAAGTTCACATCTGATAAGTAGAATTAATTTTAGGCAATATCACACAAAACTTTTAAATGGCCATTTTATAATTTCCTTACCCTAGTACAGATATGTCTCAGGGAAAACAAAGAGAAAACCTTTCTCAGCACAAGTCACTCTTAGCTATTGTCCCATATTAAGCACAAACCATTCTCTTATCTAGTCAAACTATTTTTNTGGGGGGTGGGGGAGGGGTGGCTGGGAGAAATCGGCGCTTTCCCTCATGTGGGTCTACCTTGGGTGCCCACTCCTCCACATTCCCGCTCCCTTGGGACGGGCCTCTGTGGGCCCCACCCCTGGGCCCCAGGATCCATTTGTCTCTTAGCCTCAGATAGGTCTCTGCTTCCCCGTCTTGCTAATCTGTAGCTTTCCCCAACATCCACGTTTGGCTGCTCGGATTTTCCACCACCTGTATGGTATCACCAATTCCATGTGTTAAATTGTTACCTCTGTTTTAAATGTTTATTGTGGTTTCTGTTTTCCTGGTTGGATCCTGACGGATACATGGATATTGTGTTATGATTTTACTGAATTTTCGCCTCTGAGTTGGAAACTCACACGATATAATTTCAAAGCAGTGGATCCTTGGATTCCTTAGGTAAATGGGCTTAAAACCAAAAGAAGCCAAGTTAGCCTACGCAGCCTGGAGAATAGCTCTACCCATCAGCATAGAAGACGAGTGTGTGGTCTGTCCAGGTAGGACCTTTGCTTACCTTGGCCACAGACTGAGTGGAATTTGGAAGCTGAAACTCCTGGTGGAAGAACCGAGGGAGTGTCAGTGACCAGAGAACCCTTTCCTAAAACGAATGATTTATAGTCTGTGCTGGGTGAGGGGGCAGAATGTCGCATCAGGTTTAGGCTAAGTGCTCATAAACAACTTCTGTGTGCTTGCTGCAACTTACATCATAACATCAAGTGGCTGGTCCCCAAATAAAGAGAACGGTTCTTCACCAGCGCTGGTAGATTCCCTCCATTTCATAATCTTATCATAACAGGGACAGAATTATTGTTGCAGTATTCATAGCCTTCATCCACATAAATCCTCTTTCCTGCTCCCTCTAACCCCACCCACTTCTAGAAAGGAAGGAGGCTCTTGCTCAGTGGGTTGGCTCCAGCCTCCTTATTGCAGTGCAGACTTGGGGTGTTCAGTCAAAGAGAGGGAGTCGAGGGACTCAGAAAGGCTGAGTGAGTCTGCCACTGAGAAAAGGGCAAGGAGCAGATACCTACAAAGTAGGGGCCTGTCAGGTGAGGGGAAAGACTTGGGCATTGAGGGGGCAGGCTGCAGAGGAGTAAAGAGTACAAGAAGATGGGAAGGCAAAGAAAAGTGATTTTGTGAAATATTGCTGTTGAACATAAGTTACATCTCTTTTCAAGCTCTTTAAAAGATGCAGATAAAAATCTGATATAAAAGCACTGAGGAAAACACTTAGACTATATGGGTACCCAAAGTTTATTTTGCTTACACATTGTCCACTGTGCATAATTAACACTTTCAGTGATGATGTCCTGCTCTCTCATTGTTTCAGAGGTATGTTGTCTTTTCGGCTACGCAGGTAGCTGCTAACAACTGTGTTTTCATTTATTTATTCACATAACAAATATTTATTTGAGAGTCTACTCTGGGTAAAACTCCACTCTGCCTGTGAAGAGCTCACAGTCCAGGGAGGGAGACAGAAAACATAAGCACATATTACATTCTTGAGTAAATGCAGTGATGGAAAGGAGGATACAGGTGAGCACAGAGAGAGTTGATGCTTTAAACACCTGACACAGAGCCGGGTGCACAGCCGGTGCTCATACACGAGGCACACCCATTAAAAGAGGGCACCAGGCTGCAGGCCAAAGGCAGGGACACAGCCAAACCAGCTGTCAGGGGCCCAGCTCTCCAGGAAGCTATTGTTTATTATAAAATGGGAGCCAGTAGAAAAAGTGGCTCAACCCACAGCTTTCTACCTGACAGCTAAACCAGTTCCATCATTTGTCCCATGTTAATGGCACCAGGACACAGCAGTGGTATGGGGCAGGGACACACTGATCTCTACTCTAAAGACAACCTCCTTCTCTTTAGGGAGATAAGACAAATACAGAATATAATTAGCAAATATACAGGTGAGCCTTAAAATCATGAGCTAGCAGTGGCTCTGTATTGTGGGAATTGACTGCCAGGTAAGACTTTCCTACACCAAAGAATTCATGGAACAAAAATTAACACCCAGAAGAGTGTTTTGAGGACTTTCAGAGATATCATTTAGCTGGCAGAGGTCTATATTGCCAAAGCTATGGTTTTCCCAGTATTCACATAAGGATGTGACAGTTGGACCATAAAGAAGGCTGAGTGCCAAAGAATTGATGCGTTCTAACCATGGTGCTGGGGAAGACTCTTGAGAGTCCTTTGGACTGCAAGGAGATCAAACCAGTCAATCCTAAAGGAAATCAACCCTGAATATTCATTGGAAGGACTGATGCTGAAGATGAAGCTCCAATACTTGGCCACCTGATGCAAAGAGCCAACTCATTGGAAAAGACACTGATGCTGGGAAAGATTGAGGGCAGGAGGAGAAGGTGGTGACAGAGGATGATATGATTGCATGACATCACTGACTCAATGGAGCAAACTCTGCGAGATGATGAAGGACAGGGAAGCTAGGTGTGCTGCAGTCCATGGGGTTGCTAAGAGTCAGATATGATTTAGGACTGAACTGCAACAACTAGTGGTCCAGTGGTTAAGAATATGCCTGCCAATGCTGGGGACATAGGTTCAATCCCTGGTCTGGGAAGATCCCATGTGCCACAGGGCAACTGTGTCTGTGCACCAAACTACTGAGGCCCATGCACCCTGGAGCCCATGCTCTGCAACAAGAGAAGCCACTTAATGAGAAGTCCATGAACCACAACTGGAGAGTAGCCCCCACTCACCATAACTAGAAAAAGCCCATCTGCAGCAACAAAGACCTACTTTAACCAGTAAATAAATAAATGTTTTGAATATGTAAAGGTGACATATGGACCACCAGGAGGAAGGAATATGTGTCTGGATGATGTGTGTCTAGGTAATGATGGGTTGGTATTCATGGGCTATACCTTGGTTGGATTTCCACTAAAACAGAGTAGAATTGAGGTAAAGTATAAGAAGGAAGAAAGCAAAAATTCTTTTCTTATATCATGCGGTCTCCTGTTTGAAGCTAGATTCTGTCTAAGTAAACTTGTAAAAAATGTATTCACAGTGTGATAGGACCAGAGATATCAAATGATGGTATTTTAGCAGCTTAGACTCCAACTTCATGCAAAATAGAGTTGTATCAGATCTTTCAGCAGTCAAGCACAGAAAAGAGAGCTAGTCTGTGTACTCTGAGCTTATCTTTAAAAAAAGGAACCACATAAAATACACAGCACTGTCTGCTCTCTTCCATTTTTATACCCCAGAGAGTACTGAGTAAATATTTGTAGAATAAATGAGTAAGAGAATAGCATGGGGGTAGAAACCACTGCACTGAAAAGTCCACTGTCCCTTCTAATCACAAAGATATTCAGTTCAGCATTTAAGATGATTTTTTCCATTTGAAATGAAGCTACATGAGATTTGGGGTCAGGGTGCTGAAGAGCGAGTTCTGTTGGGTACAGAGCTTCTAAGAGGAGTGAGTGCTATTGGGTATAGTTTCTATGCAGGTGATAAAAATATTCTGCCATTCANTTTCCATTTGAAATGAAGCTACATGAGATTTGGGGTCAGGGTGCTGAAGAGCGAGTTCTGTTGGGTACAGAGCTTCTAAGAGGAGTGAGTGCTATTGGGTATAGTTTCTATGCAGGTGATAAAAATATTCTGCCATTCAACAGTGGTGATGGTCGGACAGCTCTGTGAATGTGCTACAACTCACTGACTTGGGCACTTAACAGGGGTTTATTTTATGGTATGTGAATTATATTTCAATGAAGTTGGTCTTTTTAATCATAGTTGAGATTCAGTCTTGATGAAATACATTATAACTCAAGAATCCAAATACAGCTCATTGTGCATAGTGTAATAAATTAGTTTTATCCTTGCAAATAAGGAGATTTATGTTATAATCCAATGAAAATTATGACCTTACAATAGAGAAAAAATTATTCTGATGAAATATGAGAGCACTTTAAACAGAAGACCAGCATGCAAATGAGTAGGAGCTCATTAGCTGAGAGCTGCAAATATTTTGTGTATCAGAGAATTGGTAGCTGGGTTATTGGTTCATTCAGTCTTTCATCCAATGAACATTTATTAAGAAATCTGAGCAGCAGTATTTCTCTAGAATCCTGAGGAGCTGTCTCATCCCTGGCTGAATCATTGAGCACTAAAGAGGCTTGAAATTCTCTAAGAAACATGAATATACTATCAATACATCATGGGCTGTATAATTCCATCTCCTACTCTGGGGCTCTCTCAGATGAAAATTGGGAGTTACATGGCTCTTAGCACAACTGAGTTCATCTTGACCACAAACTCTGACGCTTCTACAAACAGAGAAATGGAAGCTCTTTCCTAGATGTATTGACTTTCCTCTAACATGTGTGGTTCAGAGCTACAACCTGTTCTCTATCCACCTGCCATCCTCTGTTCAGCTCAGTTCAGTTGCTCAGTTGTGTCTGACTTTTGCGACCCCATGAACTGCAGCACGCCAGGCCTCCCTGTCCATCACCAACTCCGGAGTTCACTCAGACTCACGTCCATCAAGTCGGTGATGCCATTCAGCCATCTCATCCTCGGTCGTCCCCTTTCCTCCTGCCCCCAATCCCTCCCAACATTAGAGTCTTTTCCAATGAGTCAACTCTTCATATGAGATGGCCAAAGTATTGGAGTTTCAGCTTTAGCATCAGTCTTTCCAAAGAACACCCAGGACTGATCTCCTTTNTCTGTCTTATCTTTCTTCACATGCTCCTACTGGGCCTTAAGGTCACAAAGAACTGTGTCCTTGTTTTGCTCACAAGTGATACTGCCAAGATGTCACAGGATGCCTGGTGCATCCTGGGTTTTCAATAAACATTTGCTGAATGAGAATTTGATTGATCTTTTCCCACCATCTACGTGCTCAATTGTGCCTGACTCTTTGCAACTCTATGGACTGTAGCAGGGTCCTCTGTCCATGGAGTTTTTCAGGCAACAATAATAGAGCAGATTGCCATTTCCTACAGGATCTCCACAACCCATGGATCTAACCCAGGTCTCTTGAATCTCCTTGCATTGGCAGGCAGATTCTTTACCAACTGTGCCACATAGGAAGCACCTCCCTGACTCCACAACCATCTACACTGAAGTTGTAATTGGGTGTGGGAGTCTGAGAGGTTGGGAAAAGTAAAGCTTCCTTAGAAACCTCAGTGAAATATTTCCCTTTGTCCTCTTGCCTGTTTCAGTTTTCTTTTTCATTCGCCCATGCTTCCCTGATGGCTCAGTTGGTAAAAAATCTGCCTGCAATGCAAGAGATGCTGGTTTGATGCCTGGGTTGGGAAGATCCCATGGAGAAGGGATAGGCTACCCACTCCAGTTTTCTTGGGCTTCCCTTGTGGCTCAGCTGGTAAAGAATTCACCTGCAATGTGGGAGACCTGGGTTTGATCCTTGGGTTGGGAAGATCCCCTGGAGAAGGGAATGGCCACCCACTCCAGTATTCTGGCCTGGAGAAGTCCATGGACTATACAGTCCATGGGGTCACAAAGACACACACACATTCCCATCTCAAGCTTGGTATAAAAAGTGCTAAATAAGCCTTCAATATTTTGCGGAGAGGTTGTGTCTTCCTATTATCTGTCTGAATATCTTCTAGACCTCACATTAAATGCTTTGTTAAAAATACTAAGAACTCAGTTATAAAGCCTCTGGTATAAACTGGTTATAAATTAGGAATGAAATATTAATGATGTTGTATGAGTTCAAGCTGTTATACGGCTGTCATTGCTGGAAGTCATTTCTTGGGAAATCAAATCTGTGACTTGAAAGAAATGTATTTAATTATAGCAAAGGGGTGCAATTAGCTTTCAAAATAGAATTTGTCATTGATTATCTAATGTTATCAATGAGGCATCATTGCCACAAAATGTTTAAAATTGAGGGGAAATAAAAACGGTGTGAAGTAATTTAACCTAAATTATTAACTAAATGTAGTTTAATAAATAAGAAAGTTCAAAAAATTTTAACAATTACTTCAAATGCTAGAAAATGCAAGCAATATAACATACAATAGCAGATGTAGGCAACCAGAGAGAAAATTAAAACTATGTTAAATAAACTAATTTTAAAGTTAATAATTATGTTGTTACATAAATTAATTGTATAGATTTATTCTATTAATAAATGTTCAGTCAGTTCAATTCAGTCACTCAGTCATGTGCGACTCTTTGCGACCTCATGGACTTCAGTATGCCAGGCCTCCTTTCTGTCCATCAACAACTTCCAGAGCTTGCTCAAACTCATGTCCATTGAATCAGTGATTCCATCCAACCATCTCATCCTCTGTCATCCCCTTTCCTCCTGCCTTCAATCTTTTCTAGCATCAGGGTCTTTTCCAATGAGTCAGTTTTTCGCATCAGGTGCCCAAAGTATTGGAGCTTCAGCTTCAGCATCAGTCCTTCTAATTAATATTCAGGACTGATATTCTTTAGGATTGACTGGTTTGATCTCCTTGCAGTCCAAGGGACCCCCAAGAGTCTTCTCCAACACCGCATATATCATGTAATAAAGTTGCATGTTTTACATATATCATGTAATATATTATGTTAATAAAGTTTAATTTATCCTTTCTTCATATTTTCAACTCATGATGAAAATTAATTAATATTCCCCCTTAAAAATTCATGTATAGCTTTATACTACAAGGAGAGATTTCTAGAAGCTTCTATCCAAGGAGACTCCCCATGCAAATGGACGAGAGATGCTAAGTAAGTCAATAAATAAGTAGAACATGAACTGTTTTTATTTTTAAAGGCTGATCAGAAATGTTAAACCTCTAGCTTCTTTAGTTAAAATATTAAAACATTAGGTGGGATAAACTTTAAGGTTTAAGTAACATTAGAAAGATAGTTTGCATTATGTTTTTATCAGAGAAAAAAGAACTCAGTGTAAGATTAACTTGGACCAGATCTACATGTAGTCCTACCATTGTGACGTGGACGCAAATACAGTGAGAACAGTTGCACTGAAGCAAACATATCCCATTTGGTCATTTATAGGTCTAACATAATGACAGCTCTAGAGTATCTAATACCTGCTGAGATCAGAGCATTATATTATTTTAATTAGTATGACTTGCTCTATCATGTCTAAGGTTCAAATGAGGTCAAATCTCCTTTAATAACTAGGTTAATCACTTGGGACTTAGTAGCCCAGATGTTCAGGAAGTCTGCTTTCTCTCTTGGGGGCTCTATCAAGAATACCCAGGGTTATTACATAGACCAGCTGGGCCACAGCTTCCAAATATCTTGCCAACAGAATCTGGAGAATCTGTTTGGTCTACTGATGGATCTCATTTTCTGAGGTCGTTGCTTCTTTGAATGCTCTGGTTTATGCTCAGACATGTTCAGCCACAGACCCCCCACCCCCACCCCCACCCCAAAGCAGATTCCTTGCCAGGATGGGCCATGCACTCTACTGGAACCAGTGATGGAGCCTCTGATATTGGGACTTAAGCTCACACTGGTTGGGCAGATTCTTGGCAACATTCCTCTTGCAGGTAATCTCAATCTCTTTGAGAGAATCAGAAGCCCCCAAGGTGGGAACTGTAAGCTTCTCTCTGTTCCTATGAGCTCCCAGTTCCCTTTGCAAACCTACCCACCTTCTCCTGAAAATCCACTATTCCAGCCTTCTAGGGAGTATTGGAAAAAGCCTACTTTGACAGATCAAAAACAAAACAGTTCCAACCAAAAGTAAAAATTAAAATGAAGCAGTGCTTCCTTAAACCAAGAAGAGATGCTTCGGATTTTTTGTTGTTGTTGCTGGATGAGATTAACCAATGTTTTTTAAATGGCAGTATGTCTAGGTAGGGCTTCCCTGGTGGCTCAGTCAGTAAAGAATCCACCTGCAATGCAGGAGACCCAGGTTCAATCCCTGAGTTGGGAAGATCCCCTGGAGAAGGAAATAGCAACCCACTCCAGTTTTATTGCCTGGAAAATCCCATGGACAGAGAAGCCTGGAGGGCTATAGTCTGTGGAGTTGAAAGTGTAGTACATGACTTAACAACTAAACCACCACCACCACCATCTCCAGGTAAATTTAAATTCAGCACCAATCAGTAAAGCACCCTTTCAGTTTATTACTTTACTTCTTATACTAACTTTACTTTCTTCCAAGCTTGTGAATAAATTAATCTCTATTTTTGGATGGAAGAACTTTTTAAAGACCACTCTATAACATATGGACAAGGAATAGGGCCACACTAACTGCTTTTAAAAAATTGTTATTTTTCTTTGTTTTACTGTGTATATAAATATACATGTTTTCATATATTTGTATTCATATATATATTCACATTTTATTCTATTATAGGTTATTACAAGATATTGAATTTATAGTTCTCTGGGCTGTACAGTAGATCTTTTTTGGTTATTTGTTTCATGTATAGTAGTGTATATATTCTTAACCCCAAATTCCTAATTTATCCTCCCCCTCTTTCCTCTTTGGTAACCATAAGTTTCTGTTCTATGTCTGTGAGTCTATTTCTGTTTTGCATAAGTTCATTTTTTAGATTCCATATAAGTGATATCGTATATTTGTCTTTCTCTGTCTGGCTTACTTCACTTGGTATGATCATATCTGGGTTCATCTATGTTGCCACTCCTTAACACATTGACAAAGAATGGGGCCATCTTTACAGCTTTAAAATGTATATTTCATGGTCTATATAGTCAAGAAATAGCTCTTAATTTTCTGTTTCTCCTAGTTTAACTTCCTCTGTGTTCGAAATCCTTACTCAACTTACTCAAGCCTTACTCAAGGCTTTCTACTTGGATGAAAATTATGAACCAAATCTGTTATTCGACTATAATACAGCAAGAAATAATATGAATTTGTTACAGATGGATTTCAATTTGGTTGTTTCCCTCATGCTCAGCAGACCTTGGCAGTTTGACCATAATCAGATGTAGACTTAATATCTGAAGCAAATAAGATAAAACAAATAAAAAACCTCCTTAGCTATCTTTGAATCAGTTTTTGAATATGATGTTTTTAGATTCTGTATCTCCATGGTCTGAGCATTTAGATGTACTTTCTTAAAAACACATGTGTAGTTTTTATTCTTTTAATACTCGTACTTCTAATCTTTTTTATTTTTTTTTTTTTTACATAATAGTATATATGCTTTAATGCCATTCTCCCTGATCATCCCGCCCTCTCCTACTCCCTCTGAGGCCAAAAGTCCATTGTCTATGTCTGTGTCCTTTTGTTGTCTCACATACAGGGTCATCATTACTATCTTTCTAAATTCCATATATATGTGTCAGTATGCTGTATTGGTGTTTTTCTTTCTGGCTTACTTCACTCTGTATAATAGGCTCCAGTTTCATCCATCTCATTAGAACTGATTCAAATTTATTCTTTTTAATGGCAGAGTAATACTCCATTGTGTATATATGCCACAGCTTGCTTATCCATTCATCTGTTGATGGACATCTAGGNCGTGTCTGACTCTGTGCGACCCCATAGACGGCAGCCCATCAGGCTTCCCCATCCCTGGGATTCTCCAGGCAAGAATACTGGAGTGGGTTGCCATTTCCTTTTCCAACGAATGAAAGTGAAAAGTGAAAGTCAGTCGTGTCCGACTCTTTGTGACCTCATGGACTGCAGCCTACCAGGCTTATCCGCCCATGGGATTTTCCCAGGCAAGAGTACTGGAGTGGATTGCCATTGCCTTCTCTGGATAACAACCCATAGGAAAGCAGAAATGAGGGCAATTATATTCAACTGGCTATTATGTTGAGGTTGTAGCCTCTTTTGCATATTTTTGCAAAGCCTTTTCTTATCCCAACTTCCAGTCTGCAGTTTTGGCAGGGAGGAGCTGGACAGGGCAAGGGAAAGAGATAGTTTTACAAATGACTATGAAGAAGACCAGGCTTCCCAGGTGGCTCAGTGGTAAAGAATCTGTCAGCCAATGCGGGAGACATGGGTTCAACACTGGGTTCGATCCCTGGTCAAGAAGATTCCCTAGAGAAGGAAATTGGACTCAACTCCAATATTATTTTCTGGGAAATCTCATGGACAGAGGAGCCTGGTGGCCTACAGTCCATGGGTTGGCAAAAGAATCAGACATGACTGAACACTTAAACAACAATGAATAAGAACATCTTCCTTTCCTGGTGAGGCAGACATCCTCACTGTTCCCTTTCATGTTTGGTCCTTTCATTTTTGCCTCTTTTTTGACTCCTCTTTTCCTATTGGACTTCTAAATGTTGGTGATGCCCAGGGTTCTTCCAACTTCTCTTTTCATATTACACCCTTCCCTTGACTGACCCATCCACACAATGGCTTCAGCAACTCCTGGTCCCTGATGACATCTACATTTCCAGCCCTGATGGCTCTGCTGAACTTTAGGCCCTTGGATCCATTACACATCTCCACCTGTATGTCCCCAGCAGTATTTATCCTCTTCCTCTGAAGCCTTGGTTTCTGTTGGAAAGACAGATCAACCAAGCAGTCAGCCAAACTGGAAAACTGGGAACCTGCCCAGACTCTCTTCTCCTCTCTTTTGTTCCTTTGTGTTCCTTAGTTTTTCTGCCTTATCAACTCCATCTCCTGTACATTGCTCATCCACTCCTCCTCCACCCCCACAGTCTTGTTTTCACCCTCCGTATCAGAGCTCATGGAGAAGGAAATGGCAACCCACTCCAGTATTCTTGCCTGGAGAATCCATGAACTGAGGAGCCTGGTGGGTTGCAGTCCATGGGGTCACAAAGAGTCGGACATGACTGAGTGACCTTACTTACTTATCAGAGATCAAATTGCCAACATCCTCTGGATCATGGAAAAACCAAGAGAGTTCCAGAAAAACATCTGTTTCTGCTTTATTGACTATGCCAAAGCCTTTGACTGTGTGGATCNAGCCCACCAAGCTCCTCTGTCCATGGGATTCTCCAGGCAAGAATACTAGAGTGGGTTGCCATGCCCTCCTTCAGGAAGGAAACATATACTTTTTATTAAAGGAATATTTGTAATTTTCTTCTAACCTTTCTTATTACCTTTTTTGATGAAAGGAAACACCAGACATAATTGTGACCATTGCTCTTTTTCTTGGCACACATTGGCTGGAAATTCTTCTGCCTTGTCTGAAATTGTATCTACTGCTAAGAAAGTTGTCAACTTCATCAACATTTAAAGGTAGGACCTTGAATATGCAGCTTGTAAAGAGATTGCATAAAGAATTAAGAAGAAAATGTGTGTTGCCCTACTACAAGAAAAATTGCTGGCTTTCCAGACATTCTTTGAAAAAACTTAGTTGAGCTATAGATAGCACTTTTTATCTCCTTGAGAGAGACCTTGTAAAGATACTTTGTTCATTTGCATACAATATAAGTGAGGCCACGTAGAAAAATTAAAAATTTGGAGTCCTCTGACACACACATTCTTTTTCTCTGAAATTAACTCTGGGAATTCAGACTCCATTTCTTAATATTTAGCATTTTATTTCAAGAAGTCCATTAAGATACAAATTTAAGATTAATTCAATATTTTATATGGCATATAGATTTCAATGTCAAAAATTACCTACCAAACCAACTTACACAAACTAAAAACCAACTGTCTTCACATTACAATGTATAACTGAACAATAAAGTACAACAATAAATAAAAAAGGGAAACAATAAAGTGCAAAATTAGAGTTTTCATTCTTAGCATGAAAGAGAGACTAATATTTACATAATCTATTTGCCTTGTATGAACTGAGAGATTTGGGAAAGTAAACCTAGAAAGTCTAATCAACAGTAATAATTTCCCTAACTGTCCCCAGAATCCAGGGTAGAGATCTGTTTGTGGGGTCCTGATTGCTAACCGGGATGTATGTTTAACACTGATCGTTATAACAAAGAACTTTGTATTTGGCCCACATACAAAGAGTGCTGCACAGCTCCTTATAGAACAGACTGAAGTTGAATTGGTCAGCTTTAAAGACTCTTCTCTCTTCTACAACTCATAATTTCAGAGGAAACTGGCATTTCCTTAACTGATCAGAGAAAGCCCACCAAATATTTGAAAAGTAAACTTCCAATTATATTTAGTTCAATATTTTAAAGCACTGTTAATTATTGGAAAATAACATGGGATAGGCATTTCTCCTGATATTGGAGGAGAAATCTCATAACTGAAGACTCTTCACTTAATTTTATGCACTTATCTTAAATCAGTGAAGATGCTATCCTCCGGTTGGGAAAATTCAGTTTCAAATTCTTGAATACTATTTGCCTATATTGGTTCTCAAGCCTGAAAATTAGGAAAGTCATAAGATTTTTTAAAAGGTCTAAAGTTACCCCCACCAAAGAATCAGCTACTCATTCTTTTTTCCCATCCTACTTATATTTACCTATAACTAAAGCATCTATGCTATCTATATACAGCCATCCCATAACTTATCTCCAGAACCAGTAGTCATGATATTTTTTTTCACATTCTTGGATATGTAACTTTTGCTGATGATATCTGGGAAAAAATTTAATACCCACTAAATATTCTCTAAATCATCTTCTTCATTACTTTCACCACAGTTAAGATATACCATGCAGCATATTGAAAATATTTATAAACAGACTATTGATTTGTGGAATTTGAATGAATTTGGTCTTAATAAAGGGAATTCCTCACTATTACTGGCATTTCTGAAATTTTCTTGGGCCTCAAATAATGGGTCAGAATTTTCCTCAAGGCAGTCTTCATATCTCTGTTCCTTAATGTATAAATAATGGGGTTTAGAATGGGAGTGAAAATGGTATAAAATATGGCAAGAACTTTATCCACAGGGTAGCTGGTAAAGGGCCACACGTAGATGAATATGCAAGGTCCAAAGAATAATATTACTACAGTAATATGGGCAGCCAGAGTAGAAAATGCTTTGGCCATTGCAGCAGAAGACTTAAACCAGACAGTGATGAAAATAATGATATAAGAGCTGACCAAGAGTGAGAACGTGCTTAAGGAAAGGATTCCACTATTGACTACAATTAGTATTTCAATGATGTAAGAGTCCAGGCAGGCAAGTTTGGTCACTCGAGGGAGGTCACAAAAAAAGCTGTCTACTACATTGGGCCCACAAAAAGGCAGATTCACAGTAAATGACAACTGGCTTAGTGTGTGCACCAAGCCCACAGCCCAGNGCGTGCTGCAATTCATGGGGTCGCAAAGAGTCAGACACGACTGAGTGACTGAACTGAACTAAACTGAACTAAATCAAAACCTGCCAGGAGCATTGGTCTCTCTACGTCCCATCTTATTCTTTTGCAACCTGCCCTCCAGGAAATGATTAAACAAATAAACAAAGCCACAGTTGGTCATATTTTTCTTTTGTCTAAAAATTTTCAATAGCTAATACTTGCTTTCAAAGTAAATTTCAAACATCCAGACCTGGCATGTTCCTTATAGCCTTGTCTCAGGCCACTTTCCTACACACTCCCTGAGCTGTGGTTCACCTGGCCTCCTTACAATTCCAAAAATGTGCCATGGCTCACCTCACCTTTGTGCTTGGGCACATATTGTTCTCTCCACTTAGAACATCATCCACACCTTCTCTGCATAATCTTTGCTTGTTTTCAGGGACTTTTATTCTCTTGGGCTCCAAAATCACTGCAGATGGTGACTGCAGCCATGAAATTACAAGACGCTTGCTCTTTGGAAGAGAAGCTATGACAAACATAGACAGTGTTTTAAAAAGCAGAGACATCATTTGGCCTACAAAGGTCCATATAGTCAAAGGTATAGCTTTTCCAGTAATCATGTATGGATGTGAGAGTTGGACCGTAAAGAAGGCTGAGCACAAAAGAAATGATGCTTTCGAATTGTGGTTTTGGAGAAGACTCTGGAGAGTCCCTTGGACAGCAAGGAGATCAAATCAGTCAATCCTGAAGGACATCAACCCTGAATATTCACTGGAAGGACTGATGCTGAAGCTGACGTTCCAATAATTTTGCCATCTGATGCAAAGAGGCGACACATTGGAAAAGACCTTGATGGCTGGGAAAGATCGAGGGCAGGAGGAGAAGGGGGTGACAGAGGATGAGATGGTTGGATGCCATCACCAACTCAATGGGCTTGAGTTTGAGCAAACTCTGGGAGATAGAGAAGGACAGGGAAGCCTAGAGTGCTACAGTCCATGGGGCCACAAATAGTTGGACATGACTTAGTGACTGAACAACAACAGGGACTTAGCTAGACTGTCATCTTCTCTTTGAACCATGTCCTGATCGCCCTAAGCTGACTTGGAGGCTACTCTTTTATAGTCTTCCCGTATCAACCTGTATTAATATTGACTTTCTCATAGGTTACCCTCACTAGCTAATTATAGTAGGCAGGATCTGGGTCAAACACGTGTGTGATACATAAAAAGGATAAAAGACACATTGAATTCTCCCTACCTGGGAAATCATTCCTTCTCAGCCCAAATCATATGAGGTTGATAGATGACTCCTCCCAAAATTGACAGTAGTGCTCTGAGGGCTCCCTGAGACTCCAAGTTTGGAGAGAAAAGACCAGTTGTTTGAGATCTGACAGTCAGCATGTTCAATAGAGACACAAAAAGAACAGAAATGATAATAAACTTGGATTATTTGGTGTGGTTACTTGTCAAGGAAACTGGTGGACATCCCTTGTTTGTGCCTCCCAGTAATCCTTTCCTTTCTTTTAATGGATCCACTGGTATCTCCTCCAGGATCCCACTCCACTGGAGGGCATGTGGCTTGGACTGGTCCAATCAGAGCATCCCATTCCCTTTCCCTGAGCAATTGGTTCAGAGATTGTGCATAACCCAAGCCAGACAAATGACACTAAACACCTGGACTTTCTCTGCAGCTAAATAGAGACACATTTTTTTTGGTTTGTATCCACTAAGGTTGCTTGGTGGAAATATAAGGTAGAAGTATACACCTGCAGTGACTGGATGCCATCTTGGCTCCATATGGGAATGAAGTCCACGCCAATGAAGGAAGAGCTGAGAGACAGAAAAACAAATTCCTGCTGATGATGTTTAAGCATCAAATCTTACTTTGCATAAAGCCAAATCTATTTTGTTGCAGTTGCATGATAAAATACTTTACCATTTTTGAATAAAGTGATTCAATTTGGGTCTCTGTCGCTTTCAACCAAAACAGGTTTATTAATACTGAAATTAGGGGGACTTCCCTGGTGGTGTAGTGGATAGGAATCTGCCTACCAATGCAGGGGACAAGGATTCAATCCCTAGTCCAGGAAAAGTCCACATGCTGAGGAGCAACTAGGCCCGTGTGTCACAATTACTGAGCCTGCATGCTGCAATTATTGAAGCTGGTGGACCTAAAGCTACTGTTCCACAAGAGAAGCCACTTCAGTGAGAAGCCATCGTACCACAAGGTGGAGTAGCCCCCAGTGGCCACAGCTAGAGAAAAGTCCACACATAGCAATGAAGGCCCCGTGCAGCTAAAAAAAAGAAAATAAATGAAATTAGGGTAGTCAGCAAATCTAGAGAGAAAATGTGAATACAGAGGACCCTGGGTCTGTGGTCATGGGACAAAAATGTGCTTCCTTCCATCCAAGTTATTGTACCCAGTGACCCTCTGGGCATGTAGCAGAGGAAAGAATACCCTAGAACAGAGGCAACCAAGCCCTGGACCTCAGACCAGCACCTGTCCATGGCCTGTTAGGAACTAGGACACACAGAAGGAAGTGAATGGTGAATGAAACCACCCCCTTCCCTACCCAACCTGTTCGTGGAAAAATTTACTTCCATGAAACTGGTCCTTAGTGCCAAAAATGTTGGGGACCACTGCCCTAGTGGGTGCAGTGGGTCTCAAATTATGGCCCGACTAGAGGAGACACATATTTTCTCTCCTTCCAAAGAAGTTTTTCAAAATATATTTTGGATTTATGTTTATTTTTAGTTACTAAGCTAAAATGGCAATCCTCTCCAGTACTCTTGCCTGGAAAATCCCATGGACAGAGGAGCCTGGTAGGCAACAGTCCATGGGGTTGCAAGGAGTTGGACATGACTGAGCGACTTCACTTTTAGTTAAGAAGCAAACATGAGTGCATTTTTTCTTATAGAAAGTAAAAATAGAAAATGCATAATGTCTTCTGGCTTTTATTAATCACTCCCCTCCAGAGGTTACCCTGTATTCAGCTTGTATTCTTTAAGCTCTATACCTCAGTGTAGACACACACAGAAACATAGTGGGTTCTTTCACATGGTGGCTAGGTCGGGATGGTGGCTGTGATTGTGTAGGTTCTTATAAAAAATGCACCAAGAGTAAAGTTTCATTAAAAAGTCCCAACTACAGAAAACATTTCCCTCTAATTGTCATCTAAGCCCAGAACTGTCTCTTCATATAAACCCCATTTATGTATTTAGTAATCTTTTCTAAAAGATTCTTTCTAATCTGGTATTAAAAAGTTTCCTGGATTGATACAGCCACTATGGAAGACAGTATGGAGATTCCTTTAAAAATTAGGAATAAAACCACCATACAACTCAGCAATACCACTTCTAGATATATACCCTGAGGAAACCTAACCTGAAAAGACACATGTGCTCCAATGTTCATTGTAGCACTGTTTATAATAGCTAGGACAAGGAAGCAATCTAAATGCCCGGCGACAGGTGAGTGGATAAAGAGCTGTGGTACATGTATACCATGGAGTGCTACTCAGACATAAAAAGGACCACATTTGAGTCAGTTCTAATGGGGTGGATGAACCCAGAGCCCATTATACAGAAAGAAGTAAATCAGAGAGGAAAACAAATATCATATATTAATGCAGATATATGGAATCTAGAAAGATGTTACTGATGAGCATATTCACAGGGCAGTAATTAAGACATAGAGAACAGACTCACAGACGAGGGCGGGAGGAAGGGAGGAGACGGTAAGAGGAACAGAGAGAGCAGATGTAAGCATATACGCTGTCACATGTAAAACAGGTAGCCAGTGGAAATTTGCTGTGACTCAGGGAACTCAAACTGGGGTTCTATAACTATCTAGAGGGGTGGGAAAGGGCAGGAGGTGGAAGGGAGGTTCAGGAGGGAGGGGACAGATGTACACCTGTGGCTCATTCATGTTGACATATGGCAGAAATCAAACCAATATTGTAAAGCAATCATCAATCACTTAAAAATAAATAAATATAATTTTTTAAAAAGTTTCCTGGAAAAGAAAGTATGAGTTAAACTACATTTCTTCTCACTCATTTTGTAAAAATTACATCTGAACATATGCTTAATGTGAAAGATTTAAAAATATACAGAAATACATGGAATAAAGTGAAAATCTTCATCTCATGATCCCACTTCACCATTTCCCTTCCCCTCGTTATATTGTGTATTTTTCTGGTTCTTTTCCTCTGCATTTTCATATTTTATATATATACAGAGAGAGCAGCTTTGTATTCTAGAAACTTTTCCATGTAAGTGTAATAAGATTAAAGGATTAAGTTATGAGAAGCAGAGAACAGGCCCTTAGGTAATAAGATACAGGGCAAGGTTTTAAGGAAGCGGCAGGAAATCTTTGTACAAGAAGCCTGTAGAGGGAGGACTGGGCTGCTGAGGTGTTGAGAGCTTGTATGGTGAGAAGCACTAGCAGGACTGTTTCAAAAGCAAGCCTGACCAACTGCCCAGTTTTTCCATCTTTCTTCTCAAATCTTGAGGCTGAGTGGTTGGTTGTATTTCTGGCAATAATTAGACTTTAATTTTTTTCTATTTTTAGCCCAACTGCCACTTAAAACTCAGTAATTTTTTCAAACATAGTATCTATTCTTTCCTTTTCCAGATAAATGAATCTAGATATGTTCCCAGGTGGCTCATAGGGTAAAGAATCTGCCTGCAATGCAGGAGACACGGGTTTGATCCCTGAGTTGTAAAGATACCTTCAAGAAGGAAATGGTAACCCACTTCAATACTCTGGTAAGGAGAAGTCCATGGACGGAGGAGCCTGGTGAGCTACATTCTATGCTGTCGCAAAAAGTCAGACACGACTGAACAGCTAACACCCACACTAAAACTCAGTAATTGTTAAAGACATAATATCTCTTCTTTCCTTTTTCTGATAAATCAAGCTAGATAACTTTTTTTTTAAACTACACATGAGTTTCAAGTATGGCTAAATTGATATGGATGGTCTTTGATGAATGATTCTTTTATTTACTTATTTGGCTGCCCTGGGTCTTAGCTGTGGCATACGGGATCTATGCTGTGTCATGTGACCTTGCTGGATCCTGCGGGATCTTTCGTTGCAGGGCGTAGTCTCTCTACTTGTGGTGTTTGGGCTACAGCAGTTTCAGGGTGTGGGCTTAAATGCTCCGAGGCAGGTGGGATCTTAGTTCCCCAACCAGGAACTGAACCCACGTCCCTTGAATTGCAATGTGGATGCTTTTTATTTTTCTTATTATTTTTTAAATGAAGTATTTAAAATTTTTATTTACTTATTGGCTGTGCTGGGTCTTCTTTGCTGCCTAGGCTTTCTCTAGTTGCAGAGAGCGTGGACTGCTCTCTAGTTGCGGGGCACAGGCTTCCAATGGCGGTGGTTTCTCTTGTGGAGCATGGACTCTGGGTGTGGGCTTCAGTACTTGTGGCTCCTTGCCTCTAGGGCACAGGCTCAGTAGCTGTGGTTCATGGGCTTAGTTGCTCAGTGGCATGTGGGATCGTCCTGGAGCAGGGATTGAACTCCTGCATTGGCAGGTGGATTCTTTACCTCTGAGCCACCAAGGAAGCCTCCAAGGGGGATTCTTAGCCACTGGACCGTGAAGTCCCAAAATGAATGATTCTTGTTTTGAGTTCGCTTTCTTTAACTGGTAGAAATTTCCTCTTCCTCAACCTCTCTTGATCTTTCTTCATTACTCTTCCTTCTCTTCCAGTATTCAACTTACTTTTTTTTTAGGGTGGGGGATGTGTTTTCTTTATTTTCTTTCCATTTTGGACTCCCATTTAATTCAGGCTCAATCTTATTTAACCTGCTAAGTATTTTACACCGAAGCTTAGAGAATGCTGATCACAATTCCAAAATATTTGAGCACAAACCACCAGGATGACTGAAACTATTGCCCTGTTCCCTGGGAAGCAATATAGTGCCATAGAGAAAATCGTGAGCTGGGAGTCAGACCTGGGTATGTGTCCAGGTTCTGCCACACACTAATTTCAGGATCTCCAGGCGGTACGTAACAAAGTCTCAGTGTTTTTTTTCCATTAAACAGGAAAATACTTAACTAGGGTATTTGCTTTTTTAAATAAAATAATACATACAAACCTCTGATTCAATACACAAGTGATATTTCTCCATTCTAACATTTCGATTTAGAGAATAGCCCAGAAAAAATTTCACACCATCCATTCAGTTAACCAGGACAGAGGAGGAGAGAGTGACACAGGCAGAAGGTCTGTCTAAAAGGAAACACTGTTTTATGTTTCTCTTTTATTCACCCAGAAACCTGAGCTTGCATGACCTGTGCAGTGAGAAAAGGAAGCCCTAGAAATACGACTCCTGCTTCACAGACAAGGGATGATGGAATATATAGTAAATGACTCTGTTTGTTTACTAAAGACATAACCACAGTTTCATAATAGTAACAAAATACCTTCCTGCGCGTCAGTGAATATAGTTTTGAAATCCTTCTTTCATTTTCCTGTTTGTATTCCAGTAAGCATGTGCTGAGAATAAATAAAAATTAGAGTAAGCTCACACACACACACACAGAGGTACTGACTTATTTAACTGGAAAGAATAGGAGTGGGCTCAAGCACCACTAGATTTGGGGTTTCTCGTCACTGTCTCTTTCCTGAACTGTATTGGGTTGCTGGATGGCCTCTAAGACAGAGCTGATCTGGATTCAGCGAACTTTATGCTTGTATCATCCCAACTTAGCTTCTTTCTGAGGATACAGGTGTAAAATGCTTGGAACAGACTCTGCTTGGGTCTTCTTGGACCATGTCATGGCCCTTGACCCAGTGGCTGGGTAGGGGAGATAGGATGTTCTGATGGGCAGGTTCTGTGGCCAGTGCAGACAAGGGTTAATAACTAGTACTTCTGCCAGAAACACATAGAAATGAAGAGAGACTCTTTCCTAATGTCACAGTTAGGTTTTCCCCAGTTCTAATTACAGCTTGTTTATACACAGGTGTGATAAATCAGGTACTCACTTTAGTTAATGCTTTGACACTTCCACAATTTATATGAGTTTGAGAAATATGCTCCTAAGCAAGGTGTGACCACATAAGGACTACTAGGGTGGTGTGATTTAGAAATTACACACAAAGTATACAAAATAGATAATATATAAAATATAGAAAATGTTTTTATATTTGTGTATGAATCCTAGTAATGTTCACAAGATCATTAGAGATAGCATATAAATGAGAATAAACTAACAGGATGCAAAAATAAACAATCTTAAGCATTTTAAAAAAATTGAATGTTCTGGCATAGCCTTACTTCATTAAAAATTTCTAGACTAAAAACTGTCTTTACTAAGATAAATACAAATGATAAAGCTTTTCAAGATCCAGAGGAGAAACACAGAAAAACTAAAATGACTTCTTTTTTTTGACTTTGACCATAAGTTCCAATTCTGTTCACCAGACTCTTCTACCTTTGAAAGAGGGAAAGAAAAGAAGGAAGAATTGGAGGGAAGATAAAGAGAAGAGTAGAGAGGTGGGTATTTGGGATTAATTTTTACCTTCTCAAAAGTGGGATACTGAAATGCAACAATGTAGGTCCTGGTGTCAGAGAAGGCAATGGCACTCCACTCAAGTACTCTTGCCTGGAAAATCTCATGGACGGAGGACCCTGGTAGGCTGCAGACCATGGGGTCGCGAAGAGTTGGACACGACTGAGCGACTTCACTTTCACTCTTCACTTTCATGTATTGGAGAAGGAAATGGCAACCCACTCCAGGGTTCTTGCCTAGAGAATCCCAGGGACGGGGGAGCCTAGTGGGCTGCCATCTATGGGATCGCACAGAGTTGGACACGACTGAAACGACTTAGCAGCAGCAGCAGCAGGTTCTGGTGTAGATATTATTGTGTTTTGAATACCAGCATGCTCTCCCCCATCTGAAGCATGTTTACTCAAAGTCCTTCCTCACTCAAACCCTGGCTGGAGTTGACTGTTGCTGACTCCACTTTCAGCTCTGGGGATGGGCCATGATGAACTTGAGTCAGAATATTTTGTCTCCCAACAGGTAAGGGCTGTTTTAGAGGTAGTGATGGCAACTAACCCAGTCATGGCCAGCATGATGAAAGATGTTCCTAGGATTTTTGAAAAAGATAATCGTTCTTTCAGGCTTGATTTGGTGATTTGAAACAGAGTAGCTTAGGGTGAGGGTAGCCATGGATAAAGAAGTCAACTCAGGAAGGAAGACAGTTCCAGAGAGGCAGAAAAATGGAGGAACCTGCTGACACCTGAATCTGGAGGAAGCTGCATGAGAAGCCAACTCTACCTGTAGAGTTTCAATCATATGACTAATAAATGTTGTTCTTTATATAAATTTGGGGTTCCCTGGTGGGTAAGGAATCCACCTGCAACTATATTGCAGGTTCAATCCCTGGGTTGGGAAGATTCCCTGGAGAAGGAAATGGCAACCCACTCCAGTATTCTTGCCTGGAGGATCCCATGGACAGAGGACCCTGGCAGGCTACAGTCTATGGAGCTGCAGAGTTGGACATGACTGAGTGAATATCACATACACACAGAGTGAGAGTGAGTCTCTCAGTCATGTTCGACTCTCTGTGACCCCATGGACTACACAGTCCATGGAATTCTCTGGGCTAGTATATTGGAGTGGGTAACCTTTCCCTTCTCCAGGGGATCTTCCCAACCCAGGGGTGAAAGCCAGGTCTCCCAGGTTGCAGGCAGATTGTTGACCAGCTGAGCCACACACACACACACACACACACACACACACACACACACACAATTAGTTTGAGTTGGGTTTCTGTTTCATCGAAAATGAAAATGACCTTAACTGGTTTTCTTGGAAACACATGAATATTATTCCTCTTTACATCTCTTCCCCACTGTGTCCAGCCTGATGCTTTTTCATGCAGTGGTTGTTCACTGAATGAATGAGTGCATTAATATAGTGGAAAGCTCTCTGGGTTGTTAGTTAAGACCTGCTTGTCTAAATCGTAGTTTATGTAATACAAAAATATGTGACCAAGTAGACATCCAGGCTTCCCAGGTGGGTCAGTGGGTAAAGAATCCTCCTGCAATGCAGAGACCATCTGCAGTGCAAGAGATGTGGGTTCGATCCCAGGGTCAGGAAGATCCTCTGGAGAAGGAAATGGCAACCCATTCAGTATTCTTGCCTGGGAAATCCCATGGACAGAGGAGCCTGGCGGGCTACAGTCCATGGGGTTGCAAAAGAGTTGGACACAAATTAGTGACTAAACCACCAAGCAGACACCACTCACCTGTTGGGACTCTAGGTTCTCATTTGAGATATGAAAGGATTGGACCAGTTCCCATACTATTGGCCCTTGCTTTCTGCGAGTTTCTCTTCTGCGGATTCCACTANGGACACAAATTAGTGACTAAACCACCAAGCAGACACCACTCACCTGTTGGGACTCTAGGTTCTCATTTGAGATATGAAAGGATTGGACCAGTTCCCATACTATTGGCCCTTGCTTTCTGCGAGTTTCTCTTCTGCGGATTCCACTAATTGCAGATACCAAGGGCTTACTGTATGCACAATGCCACACCATTTTATATAAGGCATTTGAGCATCCTTGGAGCTGGGTGTCCACAGAGGACTGCTGGAGCCAATCCCTTGCAGATACAAAGGGATGGCTGATATTACGCCACTCCCCTTCAGTGAGGAATTACTGATAGTTTATATCATTTTGATTTTATTAGGTCAATACTTTCATTGTGCTAGTTAAATATTTTAAATCTTTCTCTGCTCAAATGTAGAAAATGAAGAGCAACTAAAGAACCTCTTGATGAGGGTGAAAGGGAAGAGTGAAAAAGCTGCCTTAAAACTCAACATTCAAAAAACTAAGATCATGGCATCTGGACCCATCACTTCATGGCAAATGGATGAGGAAAAAGTGGAAAGAGTGACAGATTTTATATTCTTGGGCTCCAAAATTACTGAGGATGGTGACGGCAGCCAGAAAATTAAAAGATGCTTGCTCCTTGGAAGGAAAGCTATGACAAACCTAAACAGTGTAAAAACAAAGAAGTTACTTTGCTGACAAAGATCCATGTAGTCCGAGCTATGGTTTTTCCGATAGTCACGTGCAGATGTGAGAGTTGGACCATAAGGAAGGCTGAGTGCTGAAGAATTGATGCTTTTGGACTGTGGCGTTGGAGAAGACTCTTGAGAGTCACTTGGATTGCAAGGAGATCAAACCAGTCAAACCTAAAGGAAATCAACCCTGAATTTTCATTGGAAGGACTGATGCTAAAGCTGAAGCTCCAATACTTTGGNTTGATGCTTTTGGACTGTGGCGTTGGAGAAGACTCTTGAGAGTCACTTGGATTGCAAGGAGATCAAACCAGTCAAACCTAAAGGAAATCAACCCTGAATTTTCATTGGAAGGACTGATGCTAAAGCTGAAGCTCCAATACTTTGGCCACCTGATGGGAAGAGCTGACTCACTGGAAAAGACCCTGATGCTGAGAAAGATTGAGAGCAGGAGGGGAAGGGAGCAACAGAGAACGAGATGGTTGGATGGCATCAACGACTCAATGAACATGAGTTTGAGCAGACTCCGGGAAATAATGGACAGGGAAGCCTGGAGTGCTGCAGTCCATGGAGTCACAAAGAGTCAGATAGGATTTACTGACTGAACAACAAAAACCACTCAAATGTATTCGTTTGATTAACATTTATTGAGTGCCCGTTACCTGTCAGGCACTATATTTGGCACTGGGTTACTGTGGAGCGTGAAACAACGTGGTCTACTATTTTCATGCATCTTACTGTGCAGAGCTACGCTGATTAATGCAGTGGCCACCAACCATAGGTGGCTGTTGAGCACCTGAAAGGGGTCTAGTCCAAATTGAGATGTGCTATAAGCACAAAATAAATACCAGGTTTAAGCGAGTAACCCCAAAGAGTGTCTCATTAATTATTTTTTAAGCTGATTACAAATTGAAATGATTATAATTGGGATAGGTTGAGTTATAAAAAATATACTATTAAAATTAATTTGGCTTATTTGCTTTGTAATGTGGCTGCCAGAAAATTTTAAATTACAGACATGGCTGCTAGTCTAGAGCAGGAGACCAGTGATTCTTCAATTTTAATTTTGTCTATGAATCCTCTGAAAAATCTTGTTAAAATGCAGATGTGGTTCAAGTAGGTCTGGGATTGCACCTGACTGAGATTTTGTAATTTTTTTCTTTACAAGCAACCAGGTGATGCTGATGCTAACCTCCTACAGAACACACCTTTAGTAGACTAGAAATGATCTGTAGACTTACCAAATGGGAAATTAAATGTGGATCGAAATATATGATTGAAGAAAAAGTATATATAGGAATGAACTCACTGTAGAAAGAATGACTATTAAGATAAACTAAAGGGCATCACTGGAAAAGACTTTGATGCTGGGAGGGATTGGGGGCAGGAGGAGAAGGGGACGACCGAGGATGAGATGGCTGGATGGCATCACTGACTCGATGGATGTGAGTCTGAGTGAACTCCGGGAGTTGGTGNATAAACTAAAGGGCATCACTGGAAAAGACTTTGATGCTGGGAGGGATTGGGGGCAGGAGGAGAAGGGGACGACCGAGGATGAGATGGCTGGATGGCATCACTGACTCGATGGATGTGAGTCTGAGTGAACTCCGGGAGTTGGTGGTGGATAGGGAGGCCTGGAGTGCTGCAATTCATGGGGTCGCAAAGAGCTGGACACGACTGAGCGACTGAACTGAACTGAACTGAAAGGGGTGTCCCTGGTGCCTCGGTGGTAGAGAATCCATCTGCCAATGCAGAAGACACAGGTTCGATCCCTGGTCTGGGAAGATCCCACATGCTATGGGGTAACTAAGTCCATGTGCCACAACTGCTGAGCCTGGGTCCTAGAGCTGGGGAGGCACAACTACTGAGCCTAGGTGCTGTAACTTCTGAAGCCCGAGAGCCTTAGCCAAGGCTGGGTACTACAACTGGAGAGTAGCCCCCGCTCACGGCAACTAGAAAAAAGCCCTTGCAGCAACTAAGACCCAGTACAGCCAAAAAAAAGTAATAAAATAAATGAATAATTAATTAAAAAACCCAGTAAACTATGTATCACAGAAGCAAGAACTGAAACAAATGTAGTGTGAGGACAGTCTCTCAGTCAAATTTTAAAAAATTACAGTTTGATATTTTGTGAGAGATTCAAATGTACTGTAAATACCATGGCTGGTGTATGTACCCCTCTACTCCTACGCACGCGTGTACGGAATTCAATAGTTGAATTTAGCAAATATCTGTTGAGCTTACTTGGTGCATGTATTGTCTATCAGCACGGACCTTAGGAAATAAGAAGATGAACATGTACTTCTCAAACAGCTCATCATGGAGTTAGAGAAAGATAAACACAGCTGACCTAATACAGCACAAGAAGCACTAATCTCATAGTAATGCAACCTGGTGCATTTGTTTGCTTTCACCTTTCTCTTAATGGACACGCTCTGATTTCCCTGTGGGTCATCTAGACTCACCTTCCAACACTTTCCCTCGTGACCTCCACCCTTGGATCCTGGGATGCAGCGAGTGAGTCAGGTCTGGACAGACAGCAGGTACTGTTGTGGACACACTGGGCAAGAAGGGACATATAATTCCTCAAGAGGAAATGAGATTTCTGTAGCAGAGTTGGAATTTCCAGTGGGATAGGAGTCTTCCAGAACCTCCAGCCACCTTGTTGGAGGTGGGGGGAGGGGAGGGTCAAGATGAAGCAAATGCTGTCACCAAGGAAGTAGATCTGAGGAATGAAGAAAATTAAAGCCGCTCTTTCAATCCTTTGGAGCTCTATGTCTTGCTATCCTGAAGGGGTATATGCTCCCTTTAATTCGTAACCAATAAACTTTATTTGCTTGAGCAAGTTTAATGTGCATTTTCTGTTCCTTGTAACACAAGGAGGTCTCACGGATTAACCAATAGGATGAACAAAGCAGAGAGAATTGGATAAGTACTTTTGCTTGGGAGCTTCCCAGAGCACTTGACATTGAGTTCAATGTCTTAAATGACAAAGCAAGATCTAATGGACGTTTGGGTGATGGGACTGTGCTCCTTGTTATAATATTTATGGATTCTGCAAACTGAGCAGGATTTCTAAAAATGCCAGGTCATGTCCACAAGAATATGTTCTTAGTTTCTGGGAGAGGCTCTGTGAGTGGCAAGATGACTTTCCTGCCAAAAATATCAGCCAGTTCCTCATGAGGGCTTAAATGTCACCTCTCAGAGTTGTCTTCCCTGACCTCCCTATCGAAAATTCTTTATTCCTCTTTGCTCCTGGTCATCCTATTTAAATGTCTGAAGAGCATTCCAACTTTGGAACTATATTTTTATTCATTTGTTTATTTACTGTTGTTGTTGTTCAGTCACTAAGTCACACATGACTGACTCTTTGTGACCCTGTGGACTGCAGCATGCAAGCCTTCCCTGTTCTTCCCTGTCTCCCGAAGTTTCTTCAAATGCATGCCCAGTGAGTTGGTAATGATATCTAATCATCTCATCCTCTGTCACCCCCTTCTATTTGTTATAATGTCTTACCTTAGAGTATAAGCTTCCTGAAGATCAGGACCATTTTTGTCTCAATACATGCTATAATTGTAGCATCTAGCACAGTACCTGTCGTCTGGTGGCTCTTAAATATCAGTCGAATTAATGTTCAGTTAATTTGAGCATTGAATCCATGTTCAGTTTTCAAATATTTTATAATGACATATAGAAAGTATAGCAGGTCCAGAGGAAAAAAAAAAANTTGGTGTAAGTGTATAGCTTTTTGAAGTAAATACTTTGAGTAGGAAAACATTTTTTTGGATCTATTAATTCTAAAGTGTTGGTTAAAAATCAGTATCACTTTATCATTTTCACCACTGATATTATAATTTCAGATAGACACAGTTTTTAAATGACTTTTGGATTCTTTAAAAAATATTCAGTGTATATAAAGCATATTTTGCACTTTTATTGAAAACTAACATCCTAATTCATATGGCAATATTGTAACATTAGGGGAAAAATGTAAAACACAGACCAATGTGAATACCCTAAACTAAGACTCAACCGTTCTTAAGTTTTAGTTGAAATTTGAAATGACTTAGTTTTAATAATAGGTGGTGCTTCCCAGGATTCTTGTTTGTTTAGTTGAAATGCTTTGGCTCTCAATGAAATATCTCTGCTATCAATGTGAAAAAATAATATAAAACATTAAGATTCAAATAGTACTTTGGCAATTGACAGGAACTATATCTGCTATCAAATCTGCTATATTTATCAAAATTAACATTCTAAGAGATTATGAAAAAGCATCTGTAAACTTACTTTTTGAAAATATATAGAAGTATCAACTTGCTTTTTACTTTTCTACTTATTTTCAACTCTTTAAATGGTATTCAATTACTTTAAAATATAAGTATTTTAAAAATCTACTCAATGATTGCAGAGTTTATAAATTTTATAGAAGGGATTTTTAGTATTTGCAATGACATTTATCTTAATGAGAAGCAAAATGTAAACAATAAAAAATTCTAGAGAAATGTTAAGGTGATTAGGGTTCATTAAGTCCCTTAATCTGAAGTTATTAACAGATAGCTGCTCCAGAATCCCGCTTCACACATACACACACACACAGACACAGAGCAATACATTTATTTAAACCTGAGTTCGGCCTTAGAAAAACAAAAGTAACACTGAATTAACTTGAAACAATTATAAGACAAATAAATTCATCATTTAGGGATGAAGCACCTATGTTTCAGGGAAAGAAACATTTCTTCATCATACAGTGTGTTTAAGGCAATAACACACTATATGACAAGAACTTATACAAGACTTCATAACTAACAAAGCATTGCATATACCTTGAGTCCACAGTAGGGCTACAATTTGGGAAGGTAAAGTATTAACTTCAGGTTATTGATCACTAAGCAGGCTGAGAGAAACTGAGTGAAGGTCACCAAGCTAGAAGTAGCAAAGCTGGGACTTGAACTTCATCTCATCACACCCTGTATCAGGTACTCTCGACTCCATTCCGTTTTCATTCTTGTAATACTGGACATGGGGACATTATGGACAAATATGATAGATCATGATATAGAAGAATGATAAGAATCAAAACTCAGATTTTTCAATTTGTGTATGCTATCAAATGAGATACATCATGTGAGACGCTTATATAAATTCAATTGAAATATTCCAAGAGAGCTGAAAATCAAAGAAAGTGTAAATTCTTAAAAAAAAAAAAAACTCTTGCAAGTTTTTGTGTCTTCATTTTTAATATTAAGCATTCTTATAGAAGGCATGCCTAGAGTCATTTGATCAAATAAATATTCTACTTTTATTTTCACAAACAAAGGATAAACTATAGCCTTTGGCATAGGTTATTTCAATAGGAAATAAAGATTAAAGCAGGCAAGCCCCAGGAGATGTTTTAAGTTGTTTCCATTTTAATGAAAACATGACTTTGTTTTCTTCCTGTTCTGTCTTTGGGGGCAGTTCAAGGTTTAAATTAACCTAGGTTCTTGTGTATTTGTCTCTGAAGATGAAGTGATCAGTAGATAGTTGTGGAAATGAGAGATTAATAACTTTTGTTAAAGAGAATCAAAGAGAATGCCACATGATCATTATAATAGCCATTCTACTCCTAGATTCAGAAATCAAATCAGCAGAAGAGATGACTAATCTTGTTTTCTTGTGAAAATGAAGAGCAAGTCAAGGCTCAGAAGGGAGCATTTAATAATACGGAAGAGGAAACAAGACAGGATTTATTCTTCAACTGGGTAGATAAGAAATGAAGACTTGTTTTGTACGAGGGCAAAGATGTTTCCTTAGACGTCTTACCATGTGGATTTAATTAGCAAAATCTTTGATATGTAGTAGTGATGCAGTTTGTCTGAACTCCTGTCACTTTGATTCTCTGTGAAGGAATATGACACTTAGGTAATGAAGGGCACCAATTCAAAGCCCTGCCATGTGCATTTATTTCTTTTTTTTACGACTTGTAGAAAAATAGAATCACTTGTGACAAAATACACAAACGGTTAGCTGTAGAATTATAGAGCTGACAGAAACTCTACAAATCATTCAGTGTGATTTATTCAATGTACTGCTTGATATCCCCACTTATAGAATTTGAAACCAATACAGAACGTTAGTATTTCAAATAGGGCAGACGGATGAGAATTATACTTACGAAAATGAAAAGAATGTTTATGGAAAATTTACAGAATAGGTTGGTCTATTTCTGTCAACTACAAAGATTGTTTATGAAAGGAAACTGAAAATAAAATGGCTTATCCTTGCCAGCTTTTCATGGGAAGTATAGTAATATAGTGACTATTGCCCTAAAAGGAAAGTAAAGAGTTTCCATTCTTGTTTCTTCATTAATTTATTAGACACTTATGGGGTAACTCACCAGTTTCTGTTATTATTTTGTTTGTTTCTCAGTAAAATCAAACATTATATTTATTATCATGAGTTCACAGAAACACTGGAAAGATTAATAAGATATTATTTTTCAAGAGCTTGGAACACATTATGGTTCTGCTATCTTGGCAAATAAAGTAGATAAATGAATAAGTTAAGCCTTAGTACTACTCTTTTTGCTTCTTTTTTAAATCACTAGCAGTTGCCAAGAGTTACCAGACCTTTTTTTTCATTTGACTTTGTTGTTTTCTCAAAAGTCAAATCAATAGAGGAAATAGCGAATCTTGTTTTCGCATGAAAATGAAGAATAAATGAATTCACTTTCCATTCTGCCTTATTCTTTTAGATCTTAATATAGTGGACTGAAAATTATGGTACAATTTCTCATGGATATTTACATTGTTTTTCCTTTTCAGGAAAACTTCGTATACTAGCTGTCTATTTCTAGCGATGGTACACCCGTATTAAACTTTCTAAATAAATAACAATGTCTATTTTAAGCAAAAATTTTAGAATTTCAACAGACTTAAGAGTTGTAGGCAATCAGAAAAGGGGGCAGCTTTTGTTAAATGTCTTCTAGATCAGCAGCCCCCACCTTTTCAGCATCAGGGACTGATTTTGTGGAAGGAACTTTTTTTATAGACCAAGGAGGGGAAGGAATGGTTTCAGGATGATTCAAGAGCATTACATTTTCTGTGCACTTTATATCTGTATTACATCAGCTCTACCTCAGATCATCAGGCATTAGATCCTGGAGGTTGGGGACCCTTATTCTACCTCCAGGGTGGCAAGGTTATACATATATTTATTTATACTATAATATTTAGAGAAAAACATATTGATGCATTTCAGTGCTAAATGATATAGAGGGTCATTGTTCATACTATTGGATTTTTTAATAGAACACCATCCATGATGATGATGTTATAGATAACATTTTATGGATTTATTATTGTAATTTAAAAATAATTTCACAAAAAATGTAACTTAATAATATACCAAGTTTATTTGTAACAGAAATTTTCAAATATATTGTTGGGTTTATGGAAATTTTCAAATATATTGTAGGATTTATGGAAATAAAATGTTCAGTGCTCCCTCTCCTGGTTTTATCATACTGGTGAACTGACCTCTTGTCCCCAAATTGTGGTGATAGCAGAGAAGACAATTTTGAAAAATCAAATAAGATACCATCATGGAATACTATATTTCTGATTTGACTCTTTCAAACCCATTCAAATTGTCCAAGAAACTATCCACTGGTTAAAGTTTATTACTTCTCCAAATATTATGATATATATGAAAATATAAAATATGTACAATAATTTGACTTTAGCCTTTGAAACAGCCTATTTTATTACAATTTATATTATTAAGAGTGAATAGGTAGCTTCTTGCTTTAATTCTTGTTCTGTGTTATTTTCTAGTGATGCTTTCTTGTTGATGGTTTTAGCAGTGCCCTAGGGTCCTGAAAGGTCATTCCAAATAGACCTTTAATTATTTTAAAGAACTCAAATATTAGAAAATCTTGAATAGAGAAAAAAAAAGTTTCAAAAGAATTACTTGCTATTGTAAAGAAGAATATTAAAAAATTACTGAAATGTCCATACTCAAATTTATATGATTTTTTACTGAAGTTTTGTTTGCTTTATTTTGTCAAAGACTTTAAGCTACTTCTTATATGTAGGACCTGGAAAAAATATTTCCCTTTCCACTTACTATATTTTTCTGGGTTTTAGGTATTTTTTAAGAATCTCTGTGGAAACTCAAATTTCACATACTGTTACTCTCACAGCAGCATGAAGTACATGATTTTGATAATAAATGTCTAAAATCCAATAGTCTGTAAGGAAACAAAAAGCATTTTTCCTACTGATTAAAATGCTCTTTCTTTTTTTTCAGTGACACATCATATATGTTTAAGAATTATAAAACCTCTCAGGAAATTATTTCTATTTTGATTTCTATTCAGCTGATTTTTAAAAACAGACTTATTTTTTCAAAATTATATAAATAGCTTACAAAATTGAAGGAGTCTGGGATTTTTACAATTTTGATTTTGGGGAAATTACATCACAAATCAAGATAGAGCAATTATTATAAAATCTACAGCAGGAAATCATAACTTTATCACATGTTGTTACATACATTTGCAGTAAAGCGTGCCACGTTTTAGATTTCACATATTCTGAACATTGCTTTAAATTGGGTCTGTAATGGCATATCATCTTTTTTATATCAATATACATTATCTCACTAACTGATCAGTAGTGAGGGCTTGATATACAACTTTTTAATCTTTTCTTCTTCAAAGTTGTTTTCTAATTCCACTTTTTAAGGGTAGAGTTCACCAATCTTTTTGCTGAGATTTAATAACTGGAGACTGCTAATTAAATTTAAAGGTATTTTTTTATGATGAAAGGCATTTGAAGGATTTGTTGAGGCAATCCACAGTTTTAGAGGATGTTTGTTAGGGGAGTGTACAGGGCAACATATCCAAGTGGGTACTCATGAAGGAAAGAGGAAACGACTGTTGGGGAATCCTGCTCCAGGTTTTCAGGCAGCCCGTATGATTGACACATGATATCACTGGAGGCGTGTCCTGGAGTGGAGGTGGAGGTGGAGGCGAAGAGCTAAAATTCTGCGGAGCCGGAGTGGGACTGCTCTGTAAGGCACGCAGTGGTTTGCAGAGTGATAGCCGCAGACACAACTCCCAGCCCTGGAAAAGGAACAGCTACAGTTGCTGTAAATGTGCCTGAAAAGCAATTTCCAATCTTTGCTTTAGGTAAGAACTGTTTCCTTCCTTTCCTTTCGTAGACATTTTAAGGAAAGATCAGGTGAGAAATGTTGGCTTTTGCAAGGAACTGATTACTTCTTTGAACTCGCTTTAGATCTAAGCTTACTGGTTGCATTTCAAATTACCAGTAGCATTCCCACTGCTAAAACGAATGCTCTTAAAGTAAATGCTACCACTAAAAGAAAAAGCAAGGTCCTTTTCCTCCCCACCCCCACAACCCCCCCAGCCGAGCAGTAACAAGTTTCAAGTCTGAAACAGTCGGATGTNTAGCATTCCCACTGCTAAAACGAATGCTCTTAAAGTAAATGCTACCACTAAAAGAAAAAGCAAGGTCCTTTTCCTCCCCACCCCCACAACCCCCCCAGCCGAGCAGTAACAAGTTTCAAGTCTGAAACAGTCGGATGTGTGAAAGAAAAACTGGGTGGTTTTTCTTTTTTTCTTTTTGCCAAAGAGGGACTGGCATTCGGTGTGTGGACCAAATGCATGTTTGTTTAGGCATTGTTGGCGACCGAATCCCCAGAAGCAATTGTTTAAAACCTGAATTTCCCGTCCCTGTGTATTGATTTCCAATGCGCAGAAGCGTCGCTTGAACGTTGTTTGAACTCTTAGGCATTCCAAGGGGCAAAAGCACTTCGGCAAAAACGTGCAAGACTGCATGTTACTTTGGATCGCTGCTGACACGCCGACTGTGCGCTCGCCTGTCAATCACAGGGAGCAGCAACACCCAGCACATGGCAGCGGGTGCGGGCGGCGGGCGAGCTGGCGAGCGGCCCTCTCCGCTCCACTCTTCGCCCCGGCGGCGGAGCGCGCGGCGAGTCCAAGTGCCTGGAAAGAAAGGGAAATTAACGTGTTCTTATCTCTAATCGTTTGTAGCAGGCGTTTCGGCCGCGGAACAGGAGGGTCGGAGGACTGGGAGTGATCGCTGCCCGGGAGAGGCTGACTGCCAGGACCGGAGTTCCCAGGGACGCCGTGCCCCCACTTGCCTGGCGTGCGGGATCGAGAAAGTGCCTGGACCTGCGCGGGGGCCGAGGGACGACGCCCCGCCTTCTCCCCGGAGGAGAACCCCAGNAACTCAGAAAGTGTGCGCACTGTCTCTTATACACATCTCTGCAGTCTACCAGGCTCCTCCTTCCATGGATTTTCCAGGCAAGAGTACTGGAGTGGGGTGCCATTGCCTTCTCCATAAAGGGAACTGCTGCCGCTACTGCTGCTAAGTCGCTTCAGTCATGTGCGACCCCATAGACGGCAGCCCACTAGGCTCCTCTGTCTTTGGGATTCTCCAGGCAAGAATACTGGAGTGGGTTGCCATTTCCTTCTCCAATGCATGAATGTGAAAAGTGAAAGTGAATTCGCTCAGTCGTGCTGACTCTTAGCGACCCCATGGACTGCAGTCTTCCAGGCTTCTTCCATGGGATTTTCCAGGCAAGAGTACTGGAGTGGGGTGCCATTGCCTTCTCCATAAAGGGGACTAGGAAATATTAATTCCTTAAGAATGAGAATGTTCAAGCTGTCTGAAGATACATAAAAGATACAGTTAATGTTGAGTGAGCAATACAGAGGTTAGAGAGGTCTTGTTGACCAGGGTCGCCAGGAAAAGATCAGGTGAGCAAATGAGACATAGATTGGATTTGAAAAAAACAGTTGGGTTTAAGGTAGAGGTAGTCTAATGGGGATGTCCAGGGCAACTGGGGAAGAGCAGGATTGATAAATCAGTTGAGGCATCCTCTGTCTTGGGGGACTAGAGAAGCTGTGAGCATAAGTCACATCCCTAGGGAGAAACAAAAACACCAGAACCTTGGAGTATAAAGACTATTAAGACCTTGCCTAAGACTCATTTATTGATTCCTTCAACTCACCAAGTACACTTGACCCTTGAACAACATGGGTTTGAACTGTGTGGGTCCACTTACTTGTGGATTCCCCACCTCCCCCGCAAGGCAGTGTATACTACAGCACCACACAATCCAAGGTTGGTTGAATCCCTGGATGTGGAACCATGAGTATGGAGGGCCGACTATGAAATTATATAGTAATTTATAAAACCTTGTGTTTTTGAAGGGTCAGCTGTAATTGTCAAACGAATGGTAGCAAGGGATGGGAATAGGAAGGGAGGCTGGGCAGCCAGTAAGTGAAGAGAACCCTGTGAACTCTGCGTTTCAGGTCTGGCCGGAGTTGTTTCTAGCATTGCTGTTTGTGGATGTGGTGCTGCCTGTACCAGTTAGCCTTTGCAGAGCTGTTTCCTTGTCTGTAAACCTTGCTTGCTCAGTGCTCTTGTGAACTACTTCTCCATCAGTGCTGTTTTGCTTTTGCCTCTCTTTCCATCTCTTCCTTTTACTTGGCTCAAGACTTTTTCTGTCTTATTTCTTTTTTTAGCTTCTTTGAAACTTTATCAGTTAACATTGTGTGTTTCCCCCTGTGTTTATGTGTTTGCTACTTGTAATTTACTAGGGCATTTGCATGTGTTTGATTAAATACTGGGCTTCCGATTGTGACTGAGCTGATAAAGAGTCTGCCTGGGTTCCATCCCTGGGTTGGGAAGATCCCCTGGAGAAGGGAAAGGCTACCCACTCTAGTATTCTGGCCTGGAGAATTCCATGGACTGTATAGTCCGTGGGGTCTCAGAGTCAGACATGACTTGAGTGTCTTTCACTCTCACTTATTAAATCTTAATTACTCAGATATGCAGATGACACCACCCTTATGGCAGAAAGTGAAGAGAAACTAAAAAGCCTCTTGATGAAAGTGAAAGAGGAGAGTGAAAAGTTGGCTTAAAGCTCAACATTCAGAAAACTAAGATCATGGCGTCTGCTCCCATCAGTTCATGGGAAATAGATGGGGAAACAGTGTCAGACTTTATTTTTCTGGGCTCCAGAATCACTGCAGATGTTTGCAGCCATGAAATTAAAAGACGCATACTCCTTGGAGGGAAAGTTATGACCAACCTAGATAGCATATTCAAAAGCAGAGACATTACTTTGTCAACAAACGTCCGTCTAGTCAAGGCTATGGTTTTTCCAGTGGTCATGTATGGGTGTGAGAGTTGGACTGTGAAAAAAGCTGAGTGCTGAAGAATTGATGCTTTTGAACTGTGGTGTTGGAGAAGCCTCTTGAGAGTCCCTTGGATTGCAAGGAGATCCAACCAGTTCATCCTAAAGGAGATCAGTCCTGGGTGTTCATTGGAAGGACTGATGCTAGAGCTGAAACTCCAATACTTCGGCCACCTCATGTGAAGAGTTGAATCATTGGAAAAGTCAACTGATGCTGGGAGGGATTGAGGGCAGGCGGAGAAGGGGATGACAAAGGATGAGATGGCCGAATGGCATCACCGACTTGATGCACATGAGTTTGGGTAAACTCCGGGAGTTGGTGATGGACAGGGAGGCCTGGCGTGCTGTGATTTATGGGGTCGCAAAGAGTTGGAGACGACTGAGCAACTGAACTGAACACTGCTGCATAAATCTTTTTTTAAGTATGTATATTTTATTGAAGTATAGTTGATTTACAGGTGTACAGCAATATGGTTCAGTCATACCTTTTGAATATTATTTTCTAAATTGGTTTTGTTAGAATAAAACAGTTTGTTTTTCTGCATTGCTGTTTTTGGGTGATAAAATATTCATTATCATTTTGGCCAGAATTATGAAAAGTTGCTACTTCAATCAGAGAAATTTCTTATTTTCACTTACTTTCATCATGGTTGAAGTGATCCTCATTCTGATCCTTGACTTTGGCTGTGTGTTTTTTTTTTTTTTTTTTTTTTTAACCATACCATTTACAGTCAGAAATCTTCCTATTCTCTTTGAAAAGTTACTTGATCCCTGAAGTTGTTGCCTCTTGTTTGGGAGAAGGTTGGGGTAATTGAGTTCTTTCTAAAATGAAGTAGGGAGTTTGTTTTAGTTCCATAGAAAACCAGAATGAACCTGAGTGAATTAATCTTAGAACTGTACTGGACATTTTTACAGAAAGAGAATTGACCTTCACTGCAATTATACTGGGAGTCATTTTCCTTTTGTACTGTAACTTGCCATACTGCTAGTGTGTTAGAGTCTGAGAGCTGGTGTTCATCGTGGACTCTGAAGCTGGATCTGCCTTCTAGACTGGTGCCTGTGTATTCTCCAGCATAGTGCCCAGGCAGTGCGCTTCTTAGAGGTGAAAAATGTGTAGTTTGTTTAACACTTTTTTGAGGTGCAAAAAGATGTTGTCTCTAGGAGCATCTTGAGGTGGAAGGGTTGTGAGAGGTAGTGGCTGGTTGGGAGTGAGGTGTGAGTTCAGGAATGAGGAATGAGATTGGCGTGGCAGAGAGGAGGGACAGAGGGCATCCAGGTTGGAAAACACGATGGAAGTTTCTCGCAAAACTGGGGCTAGAACCTCCATGTAATTCAGCAGTTCATCTGAAGAAAATGTTCCATATTAACTCAGAAAGTGTGCGCATGCCCTTGCTCGTTGCAACACTGTTTGTCCCCACTTTTAGCACAGAACTTCTAAGATTGTTGGAATTTCCTGATTGCTCAGAATCTTATTCAGAAAAGCCCCTTTGGCTCACACCTGAGTTTACGTTAATGAAGTGACTTAGGACGCAGTCCCTAGAGTACCTCAGGATAGGGCTGGTCACCAGAAAGACCCAGGGATTAGAGGGCTTGAACTTTCAACCCTTCTCATTGAGGATTTGAACCCCTCTCCCCGTCTCCTGCAAGGGGCAAGGGGACTGGAGACTGAGCTCTGTAAAAACTCTTGAAAAGGGGATATTCAGTAAGCTTCTGGATTGGTGAACATTTCTGTCCAGGTGCTGGGGAGGCAGCACCCCTGGAGGGAGTCTGGAAGCTGTGTGGTCCACTCCCCCACGCTGGTCCTTTGCCCTGTGCATCTCTTCCATTTGTCTGTTTCTGAGTTGTATCCTTTATAATAAACTGATAACCATAAGAGTGTTCCTGAGTTCTGTGAGCCATCTTAGCAAATTCTTTTTTTGTTATTACTTTTTCAAATTTATTTTTATTTGGAGGCTTACAAATTAGGAGTTTGTGGATATCCTGATTTATAGCTGGCTGGAGACTTGTAACTACCAACTGGGGAACAGTCTGCGGGACTGACCTCTATTATGAAATAGGTTATAAAACTTAGACCAATTCTGGCTTAAAAATTATCTCTCAAACTTTTATCAAAGGAGTCTATGCACACAGTGGCTAAGGCTCTGCTCCCAGTGCAGGGGGCCCAGGTTTGATCTCTGGCTAGAGTGCGAGATCCCACACGCTGCAATTAAGAGTCCGCATGCTGTACCTAAGACCCATCACAGCCAAATAAATATATAAATGAACATTAAAAAAAAATTTCCACAAAACTTGAGAGGCATTGTTCATGGCCTTGCAGTGTTGCAGAGCCATCTGCTGCCAGTGGGATTGTTACTCCATTATTGGAAGGGACTGTACACCCTTGTTTGTCTGGAATGCCTTCAAATTCATCTTATAACAGTACATGCTTTTACTCTCCAAAGTATCCTGCTTTGCTGATTAATTATAGAATTATCTGATTTGTAGGCGACTTGGTGGTGGTTTTTTGAAAGCTTTCTTAGGCCTGGTGACCTGAAAATTCGCAAGGCGGTGTCTGGAGTTCAGGTTCGCACTCCCCCTCCCCCACCCNAATAAATCTAACTTCCTCTTCTGAAAACTGGAGCAACACTTTCCATTCTTCGGTCTCCTGGCACCTCTCCTGTTTTCCGTGATTTTCCAATGATTATCCACAGTGATTCAGTAATTACAGCCATACGTTCTCTACGTTGCTTGCCTCAGATGTAGTTGAGCCAGGCCAAGGGATTTGAAATAACCAGAGCAACTAAAATCTCTCTCATGATTTCTCCTGCTTCCTAGGTTTCAAATCACTCTAATATTTACTCCCCACTTTTCCTGATCCCATGAGTTATCAGAGACAGATGCTTATGAGATCTTTAATAGTTGCCAAAGTTTACATCTAATTCCAGGTCTTTGGAAGGACCTGCACCTAATCTTCAGAGGCAGAGTCAAAGGCTCATTCTGATACACAACTAATAAAAAATATTTTATACTCTTAGAAGTTGCTCACAAATGTGATGTTTCTCTTCTGTGACCACCAGAAGCACAAAGATCATGGAAGTTTATTATTGCTTATTTTACTGTTTCTTGAGTGTATTTATTTAACAATCATGACAAAAAGCTTAAAAAGCCCGGTGCCAGTAGTTGTAGTTCAAGATGGCCATGTAGGAGTATCCTAAACTGACCTTCTTCACTGACACGCCACTTCTACAGCTACATGTAGAAATATCTCTTCTGAAAGAAACCTGAAAACTAGGTGAGCAATTCCTACACATTGGGTAAATGAGAAACCCTCACACTGAAATAGGTAGGAGAAGCTGAGATACAATCTCATTGCAATCGCCACCCTGGCCNTAGTTTGAAGTCTAGGGTTCATCAGCTCTGGGATAGGTTATTGCAGAATGCTTCAGTAATTTCTGCCTTTTCATTCTCTTTGTTCTTTCTTCATAGAACTTTTAGTGGAACTTGGCCTTTGGGATTAATTTGACACCTGATTTAAAAAAAAATCTTCCTGTTCTCTACCTCATGGCTTTTGCTTTCCTTTCTGGAAAAATATTCTCAGCTTCATTTTCGAATATACCTGTAGGTGTTACTCAGTTACAAGAACTTTTTCTGTCTTCTGTATGCCATCCTATTCTTGTTTCATCCACAAGATAGTCTCTTATCCCTTTGAGAAAATTAATTACATACACATATTTAAAGTGTTTCCTTTGTTTTCCTACCTCTGTTTCATCCCTCTGCCCGTTTTTTTGTCTTCATCTCTTTCATTGTGATTTTCTGCCCAAGTTCACCCCTCCAGGCTTCCAGGTCTGGTGATTTAGAGCTTTATCTTCTGTTCGAATGTTTGGTTCTGATATCTCTTCGTGTTTCTAGTTTTTTCCCATTAACAAATTCTTAACATTGGGGTTAGATTTAACATTATGAGGCAGATTATGATTATGCTATTCTGCTGCATAAAAACCTGAATGGCTCTTCAGAGACCTGAATAATGTCTAAATCATTTAGCATCTAGCATGGCACACAGGGCAGTGGAGTGAGGCGCAGTGTTTGCTTCTCAGAACTGCTGTCATGCCACAATTTGGTGGCTTAAAACAACAGGAATTTATTCTCTGCTGCTGCTGCTGCTAAGTCACTTTAGTCGTGTCCGACTCTGTGTGACCCCTCAGACCGCAGCACACTAGGCTCCTCTGTCCCTGGGATTCTCCAGGCAAGAACACTGGAGTGGGTTGCCATTTCCTTCTCCAATGCGCGAAAGTGAAAAGTGAAAGTGAAGTCACTCAGTTGTGTCCTACTCTTAGCGACCCCATGGACTGCAGCCTACCAGGCTCCTCTGTACATGGGATTTTCCACACAAGAGTAATTTATTCTCTAATAAAGGCCAAAAGTTTGAGTCAGCGTTACTGGGCCGAAATCAAGGTGTTGTCAGGCCTGGGCACCCCGAAGAGGCTCTGAGAGACAAAGGAAGCTTGTCACTCTTCAGCGCCTGTGGCACCCCTCCAGGCTTCCAGGCCTTCATATCTCTGCTTTATCTTCCCCTTGCTTTCATGGTGGCAGTCAAATCTACTGCCTCTGTCTCTCTCAAGGACATTTGATGGCATTTGAGGCCCAGGAGTGTCTCAATGCCTTACTTTAATAACACTGGCAAAGACCCCTTTTCCAAGTAAGGTAATGTTCACTGCTTCCGGGGATTAGGACGTGATACCTCTGAGGAGGTTAGTCAGCCTACGGCAGATAATTTTCTTAAATGGCCCTTTGGTGAATACCTCTGCCTTTGAAGATACCATTACTGCCTGCAGTTTCTTCTCGTCTTCAGTTCAGTCCAGTCCCTCAGTTGTGTCCGACTCTTTGTGACCATGGACTGCAGCACGCCAGCCTTCCCTTGCATCACCAACTCCTGGAATTTACTCAAACTCCTGTCCATCAAGTTGATGATGCCATTCAACCATCTCATCCTTTGTCGTCTCCTTTTTCTCCTGCCCTCAATCTCTCCCAGCATCAGGGTCTTTTCAAATGTCAGCTGTTCGCATCAGGTGGCCAAAGTATCGGAGTTTCAGCTTCACCATCAGTCCTTCCAATGAATATTCAGGACTGATCTCCTTTAGGATGGACTGGTTGGATCTCCTTGCAGTCCAAAGGACTCTCAAGAGTCTTCTCCAACACCACAGTTCAAAAGCATCTTCGGCACTCAACTTTCTTTATAGTCCAACTCTCACATCCTTACATGACCACTGGAAAAACCATGGCCTTGACTAGATGGACCTTTGTTGGCAAAGTAATGTGTCTGCTTTTTAATATGCTGTCTAGGTTAGTCATAACTTTCCTTTCAAGGAGTAAGTGTCTTAATTTCATGGCTGCAGTCTACATATAAGTTAAATAAGCAGGGTGACAATATACAGCCTTGATGTACTCCTTTTCCTATTTGGAACCAGTCTGTTGTTCCCTGTCCAGTTCTAACTGTTGCTTCCTGACCTGCATACAGATTTGTCAAGAGGCAGGTAGGTGGTCTGGTATTCCCATCTCTTTCACAATTTTCCACAGTTTATCATGATCCACATAGTCAAAGGCTTTGGCATAGTCAATAAAGCAGAACTAGATGTTTTTCTGGAACTCTCTTGCTTTTTCCAAGATCCAGTGGATGTTGGAAATTTGATCTCTGGTTCCTCTGCCTTGGGGCTTCCTTCGTAGCTCATTCGGTAAAGCATCTGCCTGCAGTAGGGGAGACCTGTGTTCAGTTCCTGGGTTGGGAAGATCCCCTGGAGAAGGAAATGGCAACCCACTCCAGTATTCTTGCCTAGAGAATCCCAAGGACAGAGGAGCCTGGTAGGCTACAGTTTGTGGGATCGTAAGAGTCGGATACGACTTAGCGCTATCTTTCTTTTCTTTTCCTCTGCCTTTTCTAAAACCAGCTTGAACATCTGGAAGTTCATGGTTCACGTATTGCTGAAGCCTGGCTTGGAGAATTTTGAGCACTACTTTACTAGTGTGTGACATATGAGTGAAATTGTGCGGTAATTTGAGCATTCTTTGGCATTGCCGTTCTTTGGGATTGGAATGAAAACTGACCTTTTCCAGTCCTGTGGCCACTGCTGAGTTTTCCAAATTTTCTGTTATATTGAATGCAGCACTTTCACAGCACCATCTTTCAGGATTTGAAATAGCTCAACTGGAATTCCATCACCTCCACTAGCTTTGTTTGTAGTGATGCTTTCTAAGGCCCACTTGACTTCACATTCCAGGATGTCTGGCTCTAGGTGAGTGATCACACTATCGTGATTATCTGGGTCATGAAGATCTTTTTTGTACAAAAATGTATGGGTCAATAAATCTTTGTTGAGGAGGTTCAGCATTTATTGGGGGTCAGTTCAATTCTAGGACTTGTCTCGTTACAGTAATTAACAAAACAAGGTAAAGTTAGTATGCACCTGTGTCAAAGTTTCTCCAGGGCAAATTTCTCAGAAGGAATTTGCTAAGTCATAGGAATTTACATGTTTACCTTTTGCTGCCAGATTGCTGTCCATCGTGGCTACACTTCCCCCAAATAATGCCAAGAGCTGCCTTGTTTCCTGAATCCTCACCAATATTTGTGGTTTTTTTCGTAAAAAAAAAAAAAAAAAATTCTGATGGGGAAAATTATACTGTGTTAATTTGTATTTCCTTGATGACTAGTGATGTTGACCATGTTTTTCATGGTTAATAGACATTTGGATTTTTTCCTGTGAATATACATATCCTGTTTTCTAGTTGAGTTGCCTTTTATTTATAGAAATCTACAAATATGGGTATAAATTGTTCATAGTGTTATTGCTGTCCTTATTTATATATGAGGAAACTTGCACAGAAATGAGTTAAATTGATAGGATCCCTCCCATCCCTATGGACAGATGGATAGTTAAATGAATAAATGAATGAACATGTCTAGAATCATAGCTAATAAAAAAGAGAGCAAGCATTTTAGACTGAGATTTATCTGATTTTAAGCCGTGTACCTTTTAAAGTATATCTGGCTGTCTTATAGGGAATAAAGAATTTAATAGTGAGGCAGTGGTGTGTTGAATTTTGACTCAAAATTTTTAATTATTTGCTCTACTTAACTGTTAGCTGTACTTACTGGCTCTGTGAGTTTAGGCTGATGTTTGTGAATGTATTCTTTTTTAAATGACTAATGACAGCTAACTTATCTGCTTTAAAAGTGACTTAAGAAAACACTGAGATAATATTAATAAATTACTATATAAGTGAAAGTGAAGTCGCTCAGTCGTGTCTGACTCTTTGCGACCCACGGACTGTAGCCCACCAAACTCCTCCGTCCACAGGATTCTCCAGGCAAGAATACTGGAGTGGGTTGCCATTTCCTTCTCCAAAAATACACAGTGAAATACTATTATATATCTAATTCTTCTTGACCATTGTAACAATGAATGAAAACCTCAGTATACTTCATAAAAAGTTTTGGATATATCTTTTTTTAATAGACTTTATTTTGAAGAGTAATTTCAAGTTCACAACAAAATTGAGCAGGAGGTAGAGAGATTTCCCATATATCCTCTGTCCTCCCATATTGCACAGCCACCCCCATACTCATCGTCTTGCACTCGAGTGGTACATTTATTACGGTCAGTGAACCTATACTGATGCATCACTATCAGTTTATGTTAGAGATCACTCTTGGTGTTGTGCTTTCCATGGATTTGGACAAGTATGTAAGTCATTTATCTACCATTATAGTATGAGTGAACTCCGGAAGTTGGTGATGAACAGGGAGGCCTGGCGTGCTGCAGTTCGTGGAGTCGCAAAGAGTTGGACATGACTGAGCGACTGAACTGAAAATAACTGATAGGATCCTCTGTGCTCTGCATGTTCTGTTCATCCCTCCTTCATCCTTAACCTTTGGCAACCTTCTGCTATCTCAATACCTTTGCTTTCTCCAGAATGTTGTATAGTTGGAGTAATACAGTATGTAACCTTTTAGACTGACTTCTTCCACTCAGTTCAGTTCAGATCAGTCGCTCAGTCATGTCCAACTCTTTGCGACCCATGAATCACAGCACGCCAGGCCTCCCTGTCCATCACCAACTCCTAGAGTTCACTCAGACTCAGGTCCATCGAGTCAATGATGCCATCTAGCCATCTCATCCTCTGTCGTCCCCTTCTCTTTCTGCCCCCGATCCTTCCCAGCATCAGAGTCTTTTCCAATGACTCAACCCTTCACACGAGATGGCCAAAGTACTGGAGTTTCAGCTTTAGCATCATTCCTTCCAAAGACACCCAGGACCACAGTAGGACCACAGCCTTGTCTAACTCAGTGAAACTAAGCCATGCCCATGGGGCCACCCAGGATGGGCGGGTCATGGTGTAGAGGTCTGACAGAATGTGGTCCACTGGAGAAAGGAATGGCACACCACTTCAGTATTCTTGCCTGGAGAACCCCATGAACAGTATGAAAAGGCAAAATGATAGTATACTGAAAGAGGAACTCCGCAGGTCAGTAGGTGCCCAACACGCTACTGGAGATCAGTGGAGAAATAACTCCAGAAAGAATGAAGGGATGGAACCAAAGCAAAAACAGTACCCAGCTGTGGATGTGACTGGTGATAGATGTAAGGTCCGAGGCTGTAAAGAGTAATATTACATAGGAACTTGGAATGTCAGGTCCATGAATCATGGCAAATTGGAAGTGGTCAAACAGGAGATGGCAAGAGTGAACGTCGACATTCTGGGAATCAGCAAACTAAAATGGACTGGAATGGGTGAATTTAACTCAGATGACCATTATATCTACTGCTGTGGGCAGGAATCCCTTAGAAAAACTGGAGTAGAAATCATAGTCAAAGATGTGTATAAGAGACAGCAATATTCTGCTGCTAAGTCGCTTCAGTCGTGTCCAAGTCTGTGCGATGCCTTGAATATAAAGGTGACTACACTAACAATTTTTCCCCTTGAAATGAGATAAATTCTCTTCTTCTTGCCTAAAACAACATATTTCCCTCACTAAAAATTAAGCAGTCATTGCTTAAGTCTTGATCCTATTGCACNAATGCTCAAACTACCGCACAATTGCACTCATCTCACACGCTAGTAAAGTAGTGCTCAAAATTCTCCAAGCCAGGCTTCAGTAATACATGAACCGTGAACTTTCAGATGTTCAAGCTGCTTTTAGAAAAGGCAAAGGAACCAGAGATCAAGTTGCCAACATCTGCTGGATCATGGAAATAGCAAGAGAATTCCAGAAAAACATCTATTTCTGCTTTATTGACTGAGTGGATCACAATAAACTGTGGACAATTCTGAAAGAGATGGGAATACCAGACCACCTGACCTGTTTCTTGAGAAATCTATATGCAGGTCAGGAAGCAACAGTTAGAACTGGACATGGAACAACACACTGGTTCCAATTAGGAAAAGGAGTACGTCAAGGCTGTTTATTGTCATCCTGCTTATTTAACTTCTGTGCAGAGTACATCATGAGAAATGCTGGGCTGGAAGAAGCACAAGCTGGAATCAAGATTGCTGGGAGAAATATCAATCACCTCAGATATGCAGATGACACCACCCTTATGGCAGAAAGTGAAGAGGAACTGAAAAAAGCCTCTGATAAAAGTGAAAGTGGAAGTGAAAGAGTTGGCTTAAAGCTCAACATTCAGAAAACGAAGATCATGGCATCTGGTCCCATCACTCCATGGGAAATGAATGGGGAAACAGTGAAACAGTGTCAGACTTTATTTTGGGGGGCTCCAAAATCACTGCAGATGGTGATTACAGCCATAAAATTAAAAGACGCTTAACTCCTTGGAAGAAAAGTTATGAGCAACCTAGATAGCCTATTGAAAAGCAGAGACATTACTTTGCCAACAAAGGTCTGTCTAGTCAAGGCTATGGTTTTTCCAGTGGTCATGTATGGGTGTGAGAGTTGGACTGTGAAGAAAGCTGAGCGCTGAAGAATTGATGCTTTTGAACTGTGGTGTTGGAGAAGACGCTTGAGAGTCCCTTAGACTGCAAGGAGATCCAACCAGTCCATTCTAAATGAGATCACACTAGTTCGCAGCTGCCGCACATTTATTAAATAGTAAAGCATTTATATAAATGACTACAGTTAGTATTGCCTTTATTGAGAGTCAGCTAGATTGTGATACAGAAAGAAGTGATTTGGGAATTTTAGTTCATCTCCTTAGGGTGGAGGAGAAACAAGTGCTATGGCAAAGTGACAGAGGTAACTGTTTCATAAGTTTGCCTAGATTTGATCAGATACCCAAAAAGGGAAAAGGAAATCCATTGTTCACATAGGTTAATTGTTCTGTCGCTCAGTTGTGTCCTACTCTTTGTGACCCTAAGGACTGCAGGATGCTAGGCTTCCCTGTCCATCACCAACTCCTGGAGCTTGCTCAAAGTCGTGTCCATTGAGTTGGTGATGCCATCCAACCATCTCATCCTGTGTCGTCCCCTTCTCCTCCTGCCTTCAATCTTTCCCAGCATCAGGGTCTTTTCCAGTGAGTCAGTTCTTCGCATGAGGTGGCCAAAGTATTGGAGCTTCAGTTTCAGCATCACTCCTTCCAGTGAATGAATATTCAGGACTGATTTCCTTTAGGATGGACTGGTTGGATCTCCTTGCAGTCCAAGGGACTCTCAAGCGTTTTTTCCAACACCACAGTTCAAAAGCATCAATTCTTTGGTGCTCAGCTTTCTTTATAGTCCAACTGTCACATCCATACATGACCACAGGAAAAACCACAGCTTTGACTAAATGGATCTTTGCTGGCAAAATCATGTCTCTGCTTTTTAATATGCCTTCTAGGTTGGTCATAGCTTTTCTTTCAAGGAGCAAGTGTCTTTCAATTTCATGGCTATCGTCACCATTTGCAGTGATTTTGGAGCCCCCCAAAAAAGTTTGTCACTGTTGCCGTTATTTCCCCATATATTTGCCATGAAGTGGTGGGACCAGATGCCATGATCTTAGTTTTCTCAATGTTGAGTTTTAAGCCAACTTTTTCACTCTCCTCTTTCACTTTTATGAAGAAGCTCTTTAATTCTTCTTTTTCTGCCTTAAGGGTGGTGTCATCTGCATATCTGAGGTTATTGATATTTCTCCTGGCAATCTTGATTCCAGCTTGTTTTTCATCCAGCCTGGCATTTCACATGATATACTCTGCATATAAGTTAAATAAGCAGGGTGACGACATACAGCCTTGACGTACTCCTTTCCTGATTTGGAACCAGTCTTAATTGTATTATGACTGTAATTAACCAGGTTAATTGTATTATGAAATAAATAAAATTTCATAGACGATTTGAGAAACCCAGTGTTTTGAATTCTAAAACTTAGAATTCTACCTCTTTACATTTGGGAGCTACTCATATTCGGAAGTTCTAAGAGTTAAGAAATGATGTAAAAATTGATCCATTTCACATGTATAAATGTCCTTTGTGTAGTTGCTGGGTTGAAGCATTTAAAGCCCCTAAGGAAATCTAGAGAAGTAGATTTTGATTAGAATTTTATTTCAATCCTAGTTACTAGTAGTATTATTAGTTAACATTAATATTAGTTATTAGTAGTCCCCCTAAAAATGACATGTAGAATTTAAATAAAAATATTAACAAATAGAATTGTATGTGAATACATTTAGATTTGTTATCATTGTTACTCAATAGTATTTTAAATCTATGTTACAGATTCACAACAAGTTGATGATTTTCTTGGTGTTCAGTTATATTGATTAAAAAGGAAATTCTATCCACGATTCTAGTGTTTCATACTTAAATATTTTATAGAGTAGAGAAGTTTTGATGGCCTCACTTGATCCAGTGTTCTACATTTGGATGGTAGCCGGAAGTATTAGTTGTGTGTATAGTCGTACAGCAGAGAGTAATTGTTCAGAATCTTTTTTTTGTATGTGTAGGTGATTAGAAGTTCGGAAGGAGATGGGACAATGTCAAGGTTGCTGCTCCCTTGACTTCACATGAAAAGATTTCTTAGAGTCAGGCCAAATACTTCTCATAGCTATCAAAGGTAGATTCCTTTTTCTTACATCTTCTACTTTTAAAACACAAATTAGTTTTTGAACATTTATGAAAAAGCTGCAGAGGGCAGGAAAAACTGGGCCCATCGAAGCATGGAAGAGAGGAGCAGGAGGACAACTCTTTGTCTTAGTAGCTTTTAATTTTGAAACCTGTTCAGATTAGTGGTAAAATAATTGAGTTTATGAAAAGAAAGCATTTTATGGAATGGGACTGGCGTGGGATCCAGAGAGTGGGCTTCAGTAGTTCTTTGTCGTAAAATCCAAGGACATGTAAATCTTTGCATGGAATATTAGATATGCAAAAAAAATACTAGTATATGTACTTTCTTAAACATAAATTTGTAATCATCTAACTAAAGCTCATGGAAAGAAATTACCAAAATAGACTAGCTGGCTTAGGAGGCTGAATGGACTGGTACCAATTGCAAATACAAGATGTGTTAAGCGTAGTTATTTTCCATTATTATTTTATAAGGGACTCAAGGATATATATGTGATTTCAGCCTCTCCTAACTTTTGAATCTTTATTGTGTGCTTAGTTGCTCAGTTGTGTCTGCCTCTTTGCAGTACCATGGACTGTAGCTCACCAGGCTCCTCTATCCATGGGGATTCTCCAGGCAAGAATACTCGAGTGGGTCGCCATGGCCTCTTGCAGGGTATCTTCCTAACCCAGGCCTCGCACATCGCAGGCAGATTCTTTACTGTCTGAGTCACCAGGGAAGCCCTGAGCCACCAGGAAATCTTTATTAAATCAGTAATAATAGCAGCTGGGAATTGTGTACTTATTAAGCAAGTGTTATATTCACATGTATTAGGTGTTTATGTGATACAGATATTTCTCTCCCCATTTTACAGATGAGGAAACGAGGCTTAGGTAATTTATCTCAGGTGACATTTAGTATGAATGTTCTGAATGTTCATTGAAAGTTCATCGGAAGGGCTGATGCTGAAGCTGAAACTCCAATACTTTGGCCACCTCATGGGAAGAGCTGACTCATTGGAAAAGACCTGATGCGGGGAAAGATTGAAGGCGGGAGAAGAAGGGGACGACCGAAGAGGAGATGGTTGGATGACATCACCAACTCGATGGACACGAGTTTGAGTAAACTCCGGGAGTTGCTGATTGACAGGGAGGCCTGGCATGCTGCAGTCCATGGTGTCGCCAAGAGTCAGGCATGACTGAGCAACTGAACTGACGGATTGACTGACATTTATTAAGTAGTTGAGCTAAGTGTCAAGCCTAGTCTTTTTGGCTCCATAGCCTAAGCTCTCAGCAAGAGACTTTAGTACCTTCAGAATCAGAAGGAAGAAGAAATTATCAAGGTAAAGCAAAATATTAATATTGGTACCCACAGTTTTATTTATATATAAACAAATTTAAAATGCTACTAAAACTTACATTGTGTTTTGTAATTTATGTAGAGTGCTTTCAGCTACTTTCCTGTTTTTCTCTCAAGGGAGTTTTGTGAGGTATTTGTTATCACCCCAGTTTTACAGTGAATCTGAAGCTTGGGGATGCTGATTGACTTGTCCATGTTACACAGCAGGTGAATGAGGGGCCATCATCAAACCTAGAACATAGCTGTAGTTCTGAAAGGAACAGATCTGTTGAACAGTTTTAATGTACAATCAAACCAGTGTTGCAGGTAGTAGGACCTTTAGTAGATCTTATAAAAAGTGTGTAAATGAAGCAAACACCTGTCTGCTTTGAAACTCCACATGAATAAGAAATTTGAACCAAAACCAGCTATACTAATAACTAGCATTTATCATGCTTTTGCATTTTTCCAGAGTCCCTTATTACCTGTTCTGTGCTTAGTCACTCAGGTCATGTCCAACTGTTTGCAACCCCATGGACTGTAGCCCGCATGGCTCTTCTGTCCGTGGGGATTCTCCAGGCAAGAGTACTGGAGTGGGTTGCCATGCCCTCCTCCAGGGAATCTTCCCAACCTAGGGATCGAACTCAGGTCATTGCAGGCAGATTCTTTACCGTCTGAGCCACCAGTGAAGTCCCCCTTATTATCTACTGCACTTTAAATTTCGTGCATGTGGGGAAATAAGGTACAGAAAAGTTATTTTATTAATATCACACTTAACTAGTGGTGAATTTCAGACTGTAATTGGTTTGCTTAGTTCAGGAAATGATTAACGGCAGGATGACTGGCTCATTCTGGTTTGCCTGGGACCTCCCCGGTTTTAGTACTAAAAAGTCCTGAATCCCAGGAAACCCTAAAGTCCTAGGCAAACCAGAGTGGTTGGGTATCCTGACTGTCCCACTTTGTGATGGATTGGGAATAGGAATAGGGTTGCCATACAAAATACCAGGCATCGGAATTTCAGATAAGCACTGAATAATGTTTTACTATGTGTCCCAGATCTTGCATGGACATATGTTTGCTGAAATTTGTTGTTTAGTTGAAGTTCACCTTTTAACTGGACTGAATTTTTGTTCTTTGTTAAATCTGGCAACCCTAAGGAAGAGTGAAGGGACATTCCAATGGGTAAATCCACTTTACTGCCTTCTTGCGTGTGAACCTCAGGCTTTTATACATTTATCTGTGTAAGAGAAGATCACCTAGCAGTTTCCTTTTCTGGGATGCTTGACTCGTTCTTTTAGCCAGGTGGCCAGAGATGTGAGAGATCAGGATGAATGTATGAAATCTGGTTTTGCCAATGCATTAAAACTTGGGTATGTTGATTTGAGCAGTTCTCCTTTACTTGGCAGGAAATTTAACCCAGATCTGAACTCCTCTCCTCTTTGTTGGATCTACCAGCTCAATCTTATAGACCGCCCACATCATCTTTAGACTTTGTGTTAAAAAGTACTTCTGTTTAAATAGTACATTCAAGTAATTCAGAATGAAAAGGAAGTAAGGGCTTTCCATGCGCCTTTCCTACACTTGCTCTTTTTCCCGCCATGGAGACAATCCCATCTGATTGGAGAATGTTAAGTTTTTGAAATGAATTTGTAGAAGCCTTCTCATTGAGGGTTTTTCCTTGTTTGTTTTGTTATTTAAAACAGAGAACTCTTTTCTTACTTCTTTTCCCTTTACCCCCCAAAGGAGAGGGTAAAGTACCTTATGTAGAAGACAGAAACGGGTTCCACAGGTTATTTAAATCTCCAATGTTTGATGGTCTGTTGGCACTTCTAAATCATTTTAGGAGTCTTTTACATCAGTAGAATATAGTTTTGAAATAGAACTAGTTGAATTCCATCAACATTAGTGGTGAGCAGATTAGGATTTAGTGACTTGGACAATGACTTATAGTAATTGGTTGCAGAGCTGAGATTGGTGTAGGTTGTGTATTTGAGTATTCTTGTGCACAGATGTATTTATTAAAATCCTTGTTCTAAGTCAGGCAGAAAAAGATAAAGATTCCCCTGTCTAATTTCTTTGTTTCTTATTTAATTTTATGCCAAGACCCAACATTTTTTCTTTTTTGAAAAAACATGCATCTTGGACTTTATTTAGAAAAGGAAAGTGGAGTAAAAGTAGTAAATTTAAATTACTTCAATCAAGGTTAGGGAAGTCAAGGTACTGTATTTGTAGTTCAAGGAGAATACCCAAGAGTCCTAAGTTATTTCAACTATTAGTATAAAAGGACTGAAAATCTAAAAAGTACAGTGGAGGACTCAAGATTACAAGTTGTCTCTGTTCAGCAGCTTTTTAATTTTTAAACATATTTACAAAATTTTAATTTTGAAATTTAATGTTGCTTTTCCTTTATTGAAGCATAGTTGATTTACTATATTGTGCATTTCAGGTATATGGCAAAGTGATTCAGATAGATATCTGTATTTTAGATTATTTTCCATTTTAGATTATTATGAGATACTGAATGTAGTTCTCTGTGCTATACAGTAAATCCTTGATGCTTATCTATTTTATGTATAGTATTAATAGTTTGTAGCTTTTAATCCCATACTCCTGATTTAACCTCCCTCTCTTCCCCTTTGCTAACCAAAAGTTTGTTTTCTATGTTTTGAGAATTGTTTCTGTTTTGTGTAGATCCATTTGTATTATTATTTTTATCCTTTTGAGAAAGCTGATTTTTTTTTTAAATAGTTGATTTATATTGTTAGTTTCAGGTATACAGCAGAGTGATTCAGTTTTTATATATATAAGAATACACATAAGAATTCAGTTATATATATAAATATGTATACTCAATTGTATATATATGTAAAGAATATATGATAGAATATAAATACCTTTTCAGATTCTTTTTCTTTATTAGTTATTTCCAAATACTGAGTGTAGTTTTATGTACTATGCAGAAGGTCCTTGTTGGTTATCTATTTTATATATAGTGGTGTGTATATGTTATTTCCAGGTGCCTAATTTTCCCTGCCTCCCTTTCTCCTTCAGTAACTGTAAATTTGTTTTCTCTATCTTAGGGGTCTATTTCTGTTTTGTAAATAAGTTCATTTGTATCTTTGTGTTTAGATCTGCATAGAAGTGATATCTATGATATTGTCTTTCTCTGACTTAGTATGGTAATGTCTAGATCCGTCCATGTTGCTGCAATTGGTGATATTCTTTTTTATGGCTGTGTAGTATCCCATTTGTGTGTGTATGTGTTCTTTACCCATTCTTATGTCAGTGGACATTTAGGTTGCTTTTCTTTAGACATTCAGAAGCAATAGTTCATGGGTATTGTAAGTAGTAATAGCTGCCATGAACATTGGGAAGCATATGTCTTTTTGAATTAGAATTTTCATCTTTTCTAGATATCTGCCCAGGAGTGGGGCTGCTGGATTATATGGCAGCTCTGTTTTTAGTTTTATACTGTTTTCCATAGTGGCTGCACCAGATTGCATTCCCACCATAGGATGGGTTCCTTTCCTCCACCCCCTCTCCATTATTTGTTATTTGTAAATTCTCATTGTGGTTTTGATTTTCCTTTCTCTGTTAATTAGTGATGCTGAACATCTTTTCATATGCCTATTGGCTGTCTCTGTGTCTTCTTTTGAGAAATATCTATTTAAGTCTGCTGGTCATTTTTCGATTGTTTCTTTTTCTTTCTTTTTGATAACTGAGCTGTGTGAGCTGTTTGTATAGCTGTTTGTACATTTTGGATATTAATTCCTAGTTAGTCTCATTGTTGCAAATATTTTCTCCCATTCTGTATGTTGTCTTTTTATGGTTTCCTTTGCTGGGCAAAAGTGTTTAGATCTTATCTGTTTATTTTTGCTTTTATTTCATTTGCCTTGGGAGACTGGTTAAATTTATTTCTAGGGTTTCTTTCTTTGACACAATTTTTTTTAAGCTTATTATTTTGTATTGGTGTATAGCTGATTAACAATGTTGTGATAGTTGGATATTGAAAGAACCCAGCCATACATATACATGTATCCGTTCTCTCCCAAAGTCCCCTCCTATCCAGGCTGCCACATAACATTGAGCAGAGTTCCATGTAGTATACAGTAGATCCTTGTTGGCTCTCCTTTTTAAATAGAGCAGTGTGTACATGTTCACTGATATACAACTTTAAATGGGATTTTTTTAAACTGCTTTTCAGTTTTTAATTTAAATATATTTATGGTGAAGACTTGAATTTTCCTCCCTCCTTCCTTCCTTTCTTTCCTTTTCCTTTTCTTCCTCCTTCCCTTCCAATGTGTCTTTAGGGCCAAAAATTTTATTTTCTGAGATTAGAATAAATAAAAGCCTCGTAGTTTTCTTCAAAAGAAAAGATCAAACTATTATTTCCTCATCACATTTCCTAGTTGCGAATTGAAAGTTCATTTAATCCAGATGGTAACATGACTCAGTTCTCTAAAGATGTCCTTAATAGACTTTCTGGTCCAGAATCTCTTGACCTTTTTAATTTGTTGTATTGAGGAAGTACTTACATGGATTAATGGGCTTGATTTTTAGCTGTACAGTCTAATTTCATGCATAAAACAGTAACAGCTGTGAGGTCAGATTTCAGATTTTAAAAGTTGTTAAATATTTTATTAATATTTGAAGTTTTAGAAAGGAAAAACCTTTTTCAGCAAAGGAAGAGTGAGAATAAATGCAGGTAATAAATTAGCTTATATGTTAGAGTTAAAAATTTTCCTGCACTTGGGTCTGGGTGGTGTGTCTTTGTTTTTCCAGCAGTGTACACAGTAAGTGAATTTTAAAACCATTCTTCTGAAGCAGATGTGTATGTTTCATATTTTTATTAGGATATTAGTGTTGGGAGTCAGGGAAGCAAACATGTTCATCAGAGCCAGGGGCCTGCCTAAAGAAACACTTTACTGATAGCAAACCATAATTGCTGGCTCCATTTCCCGTTACAACTCAGTACAGCCTAGTTCTGGGAAGGAAGTCTTTCTTTCTGCCCTTTTGACCTCAGTTTCTCATTTCAAAATAAGTAATTTGGATAATTTATCAGGACTCTTTTGGTTCTGTAGGAATGTGACTGCGACTTTCATGGAAAGGAGAATATATAAGTAGTGAGGGCCTTTTTATATTCCTTTTCCCCCTTTTAAACTAATAATAAAGTATTAGCGCTAGAGTTTAGGGAGTGTCGGGAATTAATGTTCAGGCGGGCTTTGGAGTCAAACATGTTGGTCAAAATTTCACCTCATCTGTTAGATGTGTCTTTGGACACAATCTGCTTGAAATTAGGTTTTTGTGACAACCAAAATGAGATGATACAAAGCTCCCTACACTGTTCTTCCTTGCTTGATACTCAGAATTGCTTCCCATTTATTGTAAGTTGGGTGAAAATTATCGTTAGACTTCATGCCACCAAATACAGATTTTTGCTTTTCATCACTGTGCAATTCACTTACTTAAACTTTGTTAGAGATAAAATGCTAAGCTGTATATTTTTCCAGATATGAATAGTTATGTAGTCTGGATGCATATTTGGGTGTTGTAGGCTACAAGGAAGACAGAGAGGGGAATAGAATTGGGTGGTGGGCAAGGTTAACCAAGACATCAGTTAATTGTCTGTGGGCATCACAATGCCCCCTCTGGAGCATTTTCTTGTCACCTTTTCTCACTGTGTGGGTCACTCCCTCTGCCCCCAGTGAATTTGTAGGAGAATTTTCCAAGTGTAGGGGTTCTTTCTCTGCTCTGGAAGCTGAAGTTTCCGGTGCATTTTCTTGGTGGGGGTGAGTATAGGAGCGTAGAAGACTCTCTGTATAGGGTAAACATAAGGGTTATTGGCCTGGTCCCTCCTGCGGCTGTGATAGGGGTCATGGATTCACAGCAGCTCCTGTTTCCACCCACTGTCAGTCCTCCAACTTGGGGAGGTTGATGGGTTGAGACACTGTTATGTGGGATCTCTCCTGAGCCTGTGACATTGTTGTACATGAACCACGTTTGAGCAGGCAGAACCATGGAATATTACAGTGAAGGTAGTCCCTTTGACAGCCTATGCCCCCTACCCCATAAATTCAGGCATTTGCAGTTTTTTTTTTTTGCTGTTATTGAGACAAGTTGTCTCTGGAAGCTTTTCATATGAGGATTTGTAGCTTTTTGTGGGGAGGGGGAGTTAATACAGATTGCATGACTATGATATTACTAATACCCCTTGGTAACATAACATCAGAATTTCATATACTCCTGAAGCATGTTATTTGGAGGTGATTTTGAAGGTGAGTATTAATCTCCATTACTTTATGTATAATTATTTTCATAACTCCAACTTCTGTTTTCTGACAGTTACTCATAATTCTGTCTGCCCTCCTTCTGCCTCCACTCTTAAGTCTCCTGTGTCCTGAAATAATAGATGCCACACAGGGAAAGATTTCCTTTAACTTGATCATTATGAGTTTAAACAAAAGCTAAGTAAAATTATGTAAGATGTAAATAACTTATTTTGACATAATACAGTTGACCATCTATATAGAATATTTTAAAAACATTTCAGGTGTTTGAACACAATTTCACACTTAAAGATTTAGTGTTGACTAATCTTTCATTGCATAAATAATGATGGTGCCGTTCGCTTAGTCTGACTCTTTGCGACACCATGGACTGTTTGCTGCCAACTCCTCTGTCCATGGGATTCTCCAGGCAAGAGCACTGGAGTGGATTGCCATTTCCTTCTCCAAAATAATGATGGGTCACCTTCTAAAGTTAAACTGGACTCATCTTGTTATTTTAATTACCAGTTATAAGAGTATAGTAAAGGTGGATGTTATTATAGTCTTTAATGCATTTTGACCAATTAGAGCTGCTTTCAATTTTTTTACAATTAGCACGGTATCTTGAAGTCTCTGTAGGTTAACTACATGTACATACAACTTATTTTTAATGACTGTATATCATCTACACTGTGGATGTATAAGTTCTTTAACCATTCTTTGATTTTAAATTGTTTTCTGTTTTCAGTTCAAAAAAAAATATTTCCAGATAATTTTCCTATCTAGTAGGATTTATTCAGCAGTTCAGGGATTAGGCAGCATCCAGTCTAACAGACAGAAAGGAGCTCCAAAGAGCTGTATGAAGCAGGAGATTTTTTTTTTTCTCCTGGCAGATCATGTGGCACGCAGGATCTTAGTTCCTGACTAGGGATTGAACTATGTCCTCTGCAGTGAAAGTGCAGATTCATAACCACTGGACCTCCAGGGAAATCCCAGCAAGAGAGTTTTGTAGATCACAACAAGTGAGAGAAAGGAAGTTATGCTGGGCGTTTGTTGCTTGGTTCAAGAGGGTTACTTTCCTTTATATGGAGCAAAGGGTCGGATTGGAGCCGGGTCAAGTAACTTGTGCTGAGCAGGCAGGGGTGATTGGATAACAAACGCCTGCAGTTTCTGGGAAAGCTGAGCACAGAAACTTAGCCAGGTTGTACTTTGGTGACATGGGGTTTAGCATGAGCTACTCCATCTTGGGCCTAATTTGGTTACTTGGGCCTAGTTTTTTGCCTTTGAAGCAGTACTACCTACATCCTCTAAGCCTTGGCTTCCAACTGTACTGCTTACCATGATTCCTTGTTGTTATAGTCATCTCTCCTTTTATTCCTTAAATACTAGAACCTCAGGCTTTCTATCACTCGTTACTCCTATCCTATCATGAGTCTTAGTGGTTTCAGTCTTTCCAGTACCACAGCCTTTCCGCTCCTTGGCCTCCTGTCTTTAAATGATCTCATATTCCAGTCTGCCTCTGCTTCCCCTTTTTCCATTACTATATCTACACTTCCCCATGAGCAGTAACTAGACACCCTCAGCAATCCTAACTTCAGACATTCTACGCAGACTGCTTACTACCTCCAACTTACTCTTTAGTACCTCAACTCCAACAATTCTATAACCCAAGCCAGGATCTCATTCTGCTGATCTGTTTCCTTCTCCTAAACCTCTGCCTCCTCATGGTATTCCTTCTCAAGTTAAAATTCTCTTATCAGTCATTTTATTCACTGCTTTGGAAATAGTCTTAGTTTCTTTGTCTCCTCCCGCCCGGCTTTACCCTGTTATGCTCTGGTGCTTGCCTAGTAAAATCCGGGCGATGGTTCATTCCGTCTTCCCTGGTCCATATCTGNAAATATGCCCTAAGGTAGTTCTGCAGAGAAGGCAATGGCAACCCACTCCAGTACTCTTGCCTGGAAAATCCCATGGATGGAGTAGCCTGGAAGGCTGCAGTCCATGGGGTCGCTGAGGGCCAGACACGACTGAGCGACTTCACTTTCACTTTTCACTTTGCTGCATTGGAGAAGGAAATGGCAACCCACTCCAGTGTTCTTGCCTGGAGAATCCCAGGGACAGGGGAGCCTGGTGGGCTGCCATCTATGGGGTCGCACAGAGTCGGACATGACTGAAGTGACTTAGCAGTTAGCAGTTCTGAGACTCCCTGGTGGCTCAGAGGTTAAAGCGTCTGCCCGCAATGCGGGAGACCTGGGTTCGATCCCTGGGTTGGGAAGATCCCCTGGAGAAGGAAATGGCAACCCACTCAGTTACTCTTGCATGGAGAATCCCATGGACAGAGAAGCCTGGTAGTCTACGGGCCACGAGGTCGCAAAGAGTCATACACGACTGAGTGACTTCACTTTCACTAAGGCAGTTCTGAAGGGTTGGCCCATGGACCACAGATAAAGGAGAGCTGCTGTGAGTCTGTCCCTGGTGTGGTGTGGTGTGTTTAGCAGGGCTGTGGGCAGGTACATCCAAGAAACAGAGAACAGGGTTGAGAACTGAATCCGGGTATGAACTGTAACTTATTATTGAAGGTGATGCTTTGGTTAATTGAGAAAATGATGATTTATTTAATAAATGGTTCAGACAGTTCATCTGAAAGAAAAGTTAGCTTTCTCCCTTATACAATGGAGAAAAATAAACTCCATGTTGATTAAATATAAAGATTTTGCAAATACTAGAAAAACTATAGGGCATAGGGTGCCAGTGGTTTAATCCTGGCATGGATGAGGCCTTCTTAAACTAGGTTGGAAATCTCAATACTGAAGGAAAGATTAATACTTAATGGTTCAGCTTTGCTTTCTGGAAGGTGATAATCATATTCTGAGGTGTGGCAACATAATGCAGTAGCTGTGACTAGTTTCCTAATGTGGATGAAGAATGTGGCCTTTCACATCAGTAAACAAAGGATGTTGTGGCCAGGAAGCCACAAGCCTCTGCAACTGCCTGAACTGAATCCTCAGGAGATTCAGGGTAGAGAACAGCAGAATACCGGCCCTAGACGGATAAGGTGCATATCAAAGGAATGATTTCAGTGAGCCGGGCTCTTGCATCTTCCTATGCATAGAAAGGCACTAATAAATTCATTCACTTGGTGTTTGTTTTTTTCTTCAATTATCAGAAATCTTTTGATGTGCAACTACCTGGTTTGTTTCTGCAGAACTCGTATATGCCCTGGCTCCATCCTTGTCGCTCTGCAGCAGTCCTTCAGAGCTGTCTGAGAGCCTGTCTCCTGGGCTTCAGTCTTCAGTATGTCTGCAGAATAAAACATAAACACTCGACTTTTTGGTTGTGTGTTCTTTTTATTTCAGTCAACACTAGTCTACATTTTCTATAGATACTTGAGCAGATAGGAAGGATGCAATTGACCAAAGCTTTGTTATTTCACCTAGTTTATCTAAAACACTGTAGAAAAGTCAGATGTCCTATTTGCATGTGACTGTTGCATCTGGGCTGCATTTGACACCACTTGCCTCTGTCCTCCCTTGACTTTCCTAACCCCGCCCTCTCCAAGTTCTCCTTCATTGATCTTTTCCTTGGGATTTCCCCTTCCTCAGACTTGGCATTGGTTTCCCTCCAAAGTTTTCCGTTCTTGAACTTATCTTGGAGATCTCCTGTGTGTTCTCTTTGGGCAGCTCTGACTCCTTTTAACTTTCACAGCTGGTGTGTTTGGATGACTCACAGACATCTTAAACCCATTATGTTGACTTGTATTCCCCTCCCTTCCCCCAGTCTTCCAGCCACTGACCAGCCTCTACATTGTATTTCCGTCTCGGTTGAAGGCACCACACTGTTTGCCCTCCTTTCGTTGCCTCTGCTGTAACTCGCGGCTTTATTCTGCTTGCGATTCAGGTACAGAACTGCCCTCCGGTATTAAAGCAGAAAGGTTTCAGTTATTGGAAAGGCTGCAGGCACAGCTGCCACCTTTGCCACCCTCTGGGCAGTTAGGAGCCGGGGATCCTAGCTGCTTATTGCATGTCATACTCTACACAGCCTCCTGACCCATGGAGGAGAGGATTATTTGTTATCTTCTATGTAATTTCCTTCCCTCCAGTTCCTACTGCCTTTAGGTTATCCTTGGTGTACAGTTTTTTCTAAGACTGTGTGTTTCTGTTCTTTGGAATGTAAACTAATTTTCTTCCTCAGCATCAAAGGCCACAACAATTTGATCTTTAAAATTTGGGGCTCTTAATACCCTGCCCTCGTCTCCTCTCCTGGGTGGCTGATTGTTTCCTGAACTTTTGGTGTTTGTTCACGCTATATGGTATCATCTATTCAAAATCACTCTTCCTCTGTCCACACTTTGAAGATCATAGTAAATTACTGTTTGGGCCAAGAAGACTTTTCAGAAAAAGCCTGAACCCACCTCTTCCTTTTACTGTTCTCTTCCTGAAACACTGCCTATTCTCAGTGATTAGTACTTACTGAAGTTTTTAGTTTCAGCTCTTATATTTAGGTCTATGGTCCGTTTTAAGTTAATTTTTTTGTATAGTATAAGGTGTTCATCTTTGCTATTTTACACGTAGCTGTCCAGTTGTTCACTGTTTGTTGAAGAGACTGTTTTTTCCCTGTTGAGTTTTTTGCTATCTTACTGAAAATCAGTTGTCCTAAGGTTTATTTCTGGATTCTCAGTTTTGTTCCATTAGTCTGTATGTCCTTTTGCTAGTAACACAGTGTCTTGGTTAATACTGCTTTGTATTAAGTTTTGAAATTAAGATATGTAAGCCCTTTAACTTTGTTCTTTTTCAGAAGTTTTGGCTGTTCCGGCTAGTTTGATTTTTTTTTTTTTTTCCGTGTGAATTTTAGAAACAATTACTCTCTTAAGAGTAACAAACTCTCTTAAGTGAACAGAGATTTTGATAAGCTTCAGTATTGAATCTGTACATCGGTTTGGGGAATGTTGCCATTTTAACAATATTAAGTCTTAAAATCCTTAAATAATGTTTTCTGTTTAGGTGTTTAGTATCTTTAAACAATTTTTTGTGGTTTTCAAGTTTTGTACTTCATGTTATATCTCATCCTAGGTATTTTTGAAAGGGTTGTAAAAAAAATTGTTTTCTTACCTTCACTTTTCTTTATTCATTGCTAGTGTATAGAAATACAGTTGATTTTTAAAATATTTACCTTATGTATGTGATCTTTTGCTGAATTCTGTTATGTTAGGTTTTCAGTGTATTCATTAGGATTTTCTATAATGTAATCATATCATCTGTGGATAAAGGTGAAAAGTGAGTGAAAGTGAAGTCGCTCAGTCGTGTCTGACTCTTTGCAACCCCGTGGACACCAGGCTCCTCCATCCATGGGATTTTCTAGGCAAGAGTACTGGAGTGGGTTGCCATTAGTTTTTTTAAATCACAGTATTTTTAAATTCAAGATAGGAACATGCAGTATTAAATTTCAGAGTACTTAATGAGGTAACATCATTCTCCTGGGTTATTAAGTGCATTTGTTCTCTGCAGTTCTGGTATTCTGGAAGTGGTAGGGCCCTTGTTTTCATTGTACCACCTGTCTGTACAGAGACCTTCAGAGGCTCCCCATTCCCTTTCTGGCAGAAATCTAGATCCTTTGGACTCATTCTTTAAGGTACTATCTAACACATTGTCAAAGAAGAGAGCTGGGAATGGTGAGCAGAGCCCAGAGATGAATTGGGAGCTTTGGCTTCTCCCAAAGTCTTTGGCTGCTGCTTTATGTGTGAGCAAATTCAGAGGGGTTCCCTACCTTGTAAAAATTTCACAATTGGTTTAATTTTTGAAGACTGATTTCCTTTAGTTCTCTGAGCATAGTTGTAAAACTACTTTGATACCTTGTCTGCTGAGCCTGACATTTGGGGTCTCTCGAGGATTTCTGCTGCCTGTTTTTCCCCCTGATGTGTGGGTCATACTTTTCTGTTGATTTGCATGCCTCCTAATTTTTTGTTGTAAACTGGACATTTTAGATATCTTGTAGCAGTTCTAAAGACTAATGCCCCCCTCTCCTTGTACACACCTCCCTGTGTTGTTTGCTTGTTTAGTGACTTAGCTGACCAGTTTTGGTGAAGTCTACCTTTTCTGCAGGGGGTGTCCTCTGATGGTGCTCCTCAGGGCCCAGCCTTGGGAACACATGCAGTTACTTGGAAGTACCCTCTTCAGGGGGTGAGAGCACGGTTTTAGTAGGGCTCCCTTAAACCATCTGTCTCCATGACCTGCCTCTGTTGGCACCACACCCAGCACATACTGTCCACTGCTAGCGAGTCGATTGCTTTCTTGTTTTGGACAGAACTCTGGGGCCCAAGATGCCCCACAGTGTGTCCAGTTAGATTAGATGCTCTTGTAGGAGTTGTTTGAGGCAGTCTTTGAGCTTCCCTGGCTCCAGGAAGGGTTTTCCTCAGTGTCTCTTTCCATGATTCTGTTGAACTTCTCTGGATGCCAAACTTCCCTTTGGCATGTTTTCTATTGTGGATCTACCAGCTGCATCTTAGGTGCTCACGACCAATGTCTCCGTTGTTTTCTCCAGTGCCATAGAGCTTGAACTTGTCTGTTCTGTGTTCCAACTCAGTCAGTCCCAAGTTAGTGACTGCTAAGGGGCTCTGTATCCTTTCAGCCTGCTTCTCTGGCTTGTGGAGAACCTCTGTCCCATTGCTCCAGGGGCAGCACCTTGTCCTCTGCTCTTGAATGGGGTCCTGGCCTTGACCGCAGCCACTGGTGTCTGGAGCTGCTCTCCCCACATCGACCTGATGAACCACAGTGCCCATGTTCGTGGTCTGCTGCATCAGCAGTAGAACTTCTGCCCTGAGCGGAGACGGGGCGAAGGGATTCCTCGGGGCTCTCGGCCACGCTTTCCTGGAATAGAATTTCTGCAGAATGGAGGTGAAGAGTGTCAGAAATCACAATCCTGGAGCTAGAGCTGGGTGGAGTAGTTGGTAGTTTGTTAACTGATAGTATCACCTACCCGCGGTACAAAGGCTGCATCCTCTGCCTAGCACCCTTCTTCCCCACTCGGCTCAGGTATCACTGGCCAGAGAGGCCCACCCGCATCCTAGAGCGGCCTCTGCAGCCTTGCCTGGTCACCTCGTGTTTCCCTGACTGGGCTCACTCTTCCTCATGGGTTTCTCACCCACCACCTGGCGCCAGTTGTCTTAAACTCTCCCAAGGGATGTATCCGCTCCATGGGAGGAGAGGCTTAGGCTGTTTCCTTCTCCGTTCCAGTCCCTGACTTAACACATAGAATATTCTCAATAAATCTGAGAAATGCAGCATATAAAATGATCAAAGTCTGCTGCCTTCTTGCTTTATAATGTAACCTGTCTAAAGTGAAAAATATCTAGAATCTCTGTGGAAAGGGAATTTCATGCGGTTTGCTAACTCCAGTTGCTTGCGGCTGCCTGGAGTGAGACAAGGGGGTGCCCTGGCAAAGAAAGCAATGGTTCCAGGGGCCGGGAGAGAGGAGAATGTGGCCTTTGTACTAAGTGTTTGCCATCCTGAATGTAATGAGACCCTGAAGAACAGGAAGTGGGTGCAGTGTTGGTCTCCATCTTGTTATAGGTCTGCTGGCTTGCTTTCTCCTCACCACTGGGAAGTCTTTGTGGGGTTAGGTTGGAAAAGCCACCTGTTTACAGAATGATGTGGAAGCTTTTCTGTAGAAATTCCATAGTTAATAGATAATGGCACAAAATGAGTGTCCCACAAATAGTGGGAGTGGACAGTATGTTGCGGGCAGCCAGTATACCAGTGGCTACTTATTGGTTGGGGGGTGGGGAGAGGGTTGGCGGGGGAAGCCATCTGCCTAACTAATGTGAAGACTTTTCCTTTAAAGTTATTAGAGAATGATTTTTGACCAATAACTTTCTTTCTTTTCCTTCTAGATTCTTACAGAAAGCTGTTAATTCTCCTTTTTGAACACTATGAATAACCACGGGTCTTCAAAACCGTCTTCCATGAAGCTGAAACACACCATCAACCCTATTCTTTTGTATTTCATACAGTTCATAATATCACTTTATACTATTTTAACATACATTCCATATTATTTTTTGTCTGAGTCAAGACAAGAAAAATCAAACCGAACTAAAGCAAAGCCTGTAAATTCAAAACCTGACTCTGCATACAGATCTGTTAACAGCTTGGATGGTTTGGCTTCCGTATTATACCCTGGATGTGATACACTCGATAAAGTTTTTATGCATGCAAAAAACAAATTCAAGGACAAAAGACTCTTGGGAACACGTGAAATCCTAAATGAGGAAGATGAAGTGCAACCAAATGGAAAAGTGTTTAAAAAGGTAATGTAGTCTTTCATGGCCTTTGAATTTGCTCTGATAAAGAAATGGTGGCAAGGGACAAGTGTGACCTGCTTCTAGTGGAATTTGCTAATGTGGCAGGAGAAAGGGAGGTACGAGGGACTAGACTGCACTGTTCCCTTTCTGTACCCCTGGTTTGGATTTGTTCTGAATTTTACAAAGACATTGAGTGTGGAGCACTTCTGAGCCACCTGTGTCTACAAGGCTTGGAATAGAAGGTCTAGGGCAGTTTGGGTTTGAAACTATTCCCTGGTAGTGCCAGAAGCACCTGTGTGCTTGAGATTGTTCTGGGTTTTGGGGTGTGACCTGCTTTTTATGATTATAACGTAAGTTCCATTGGATGTTTAATGTCTTGGTACTTTGGTTGTGACAAATGCCTTGTTTTTTTTTCTTCTGGAGAATTTCTTTTCACAAATATTAAGCCATCCATTATTGATTTGAAAACAGAGGATAAGACCTCCTTTACTAGCAGTGTCATATAGTGGCTCAGAGCCCGGACTCCAGATCCAGGTCGTGGGTGGAAATCTTGTCCTTGCCATCCACCAGCTCTGTGTGACTTTGGAAAAGCTACGTAACAAGTTTGCCTCAGGGTGTTTATCTTTAACATGGAAGTAATGATCCTTCCTGACGTTTTATTAGCATTCCTGATGAGCCAGTCTGCTTTAAGAGCTTTACATTTATCAACTTAAATAAGACTTAAAAAGCCCCACGGGCTAGTGTGATGGGGGTGTCCCTCCTTTACAGATGACAGCTCTGAGGCACAGAGAGGTCACTTGCCCAAGGGCATTGCGGCTGGCGGGGGTGCCGCTGGGACCAGAACCCAGGCTGACTAGCTCTGCGCTTCTTAGACTAATCCCAGCTCAGAGCTGCTGAGAGAATTGATAGAAAAAGACCATGAGAGCCGGGGGGGTG
>SJYV01022269.1:355187-460269 GCA_006410875.1 Neotragus pygmaeus | reverse complement strand
GGGTGGGGGGGGGGTTGTGTGTGTGTGTGTGTGTTCTGTATGTATGTGTGTGGAACAGTTTGTGGTATCTAGTGTAAAAGCTGTAGCTTCTGTTATCATTTGGGAATTCACTGGGCAGAACTGTATGAGTGCCTAAAGACACATGGCGCAGCCCCTGTGAAGAATAGAAATGGTGTGAAGATGCTGTTTATAAAATCAGGTGTGTGTGTTTCTTATAAACTGTTCTTGAAGGTCTGGTAGGTGAAAATTGAAAATAAAGTTTTTGTTAGAGTCAGTAAGATGATCTGCAGTTAGTTGAGAATTTGGCTAGGTTATAGGTACTTGTGTAGGTGAAGTTGTTTTTCTCTTAACTACCTTTTCCAACTACATCCTGACTCCAGCTGCCTTTTTTTCTGTCGGTCATGAAGGAAGTCCCAGATCTTGGAGGAGAGTCCAAGTAAGCACAGCGATGGAATGAGATGCTCGCATTTCCTCCTGTTACTGCAGAGTGTGTGTGTGTGTGTGTGTTGTTTTACTTAATGTGTAGGGAGGGGGTGGTGGTGGGGTTGAGAATGATATTGTTTTACTTAATGGTCCATGAATTTTACCACACAATTCTAGTCATCTTTGAAACATAATGGAGATGTCAAGCAAGTTAATATCAGTAAGTCCTAGAAATTAAAAAAACTCTATTTTAATTCTGGACAATAGAATTTGTATATGTTCCTACCTTCAAATAGACTGAGGTTTTATCTAGTTTTGTATGGAACAGTACTGACTTGTACTTGTTACTCAGACATTAACAGTGCCCCCTTACAATCTCGAGAGTGATTTGGATAAATTCTATGTTCATCCTACTTTTAAGGCATTTTTCCTCTTTCTTTTGCTGACTTAGTTTTTTGCCTCACTTAAATGATTTTTTTGGGGAGAGGGGGTGCTAAGTTGAAATCTAGCTGTGGTTAGTTAACGGCACATTTCGGGAAATTGAAGTCATATGTTTAAACATGTCTGATTACTCCTCTCTAGCCTATAGATTATAATTTGCAAAATACTTTATTACAGTGGTATCTGATTTTTGTCATATTTAGTCACTACTTTTTATGGTGATACATACCATCATCCTTCATTCTGTCTTTGCGAGATCTGGTAGTTATAAAAGGTAGTGAAAACACCTATTAAGTGCTAAAGTTTTTCACTCTGCCTTCTTTTTCTGTGCTTTTTGTATCTAAAATAAACATTTACTTTTGTCCTTTGATAGCTCCTACTGCTATTTGAATTCAAAGATAGGGTTCTCCTACTTTTAATGTAGCATATATCACAGAAATCCTATTTTAGCATAAAGCTTTATTTTTATCCAGTCTCCCCCACACACCACATGCGTTCTATGGAGTTAGCACTATCTTTCAGTCATTCAGCACTCACAGCAGGAAACTAGTTCCCAAGTATTTGAAAAGGAGAAAAATATGGTGAATATGAAATTATTCTTAATTCAAGTATCTGTATAATTAGGACAAAATAAACTCCTGGCGCTACCACAGTTGTTCCTTAAACGTGGCCGAACAACCCAGCGGTGACAAGCAAAGCTTTTATGCCCTGTGCATGTTTTTGTATGTGTGTTTGTATGTATGTGTGAGTGTTACGTGGTTCTTTTCCTCCCTCCTTGACCCTGGTGCGTTTGTATTCATTGTTTATTCAACAGAGAAATATTTGAACTCCAGTAAAAGAGTTAGAAGTCAAGAAAAACTATTTTCAGTTAACAATCTTTACTGTCTCAACTATGTTACTGTCAGAGGGTCTGCCTAACACTGACATTTGCCATTAAATTTGCATGTGATTCGTCAAACTTTTTCCAAAAGCCTTTATGTAAACTTTGATATAAAAAATACATAATATTTCTTATTTGAAATTAGGCTCATTGGGAAAGTGAAAGTGAAGTTGCTTAGTTGAGTCCGACTCTTTGCGACCCCATGGACTGTAGCTTACCAAGCTCTTCTGTTCATGGGATTTTCCAGGCAGTAGTACTGGAGTGGATTGCCATTTCCTTCTCCAGAGGATCTTCCCGACCCAGGGATCAAACCTGAGTCTCCTGCATTGTAGACAGATGCTTTACCATCTGAGCCACCAGGGAAGTCCCATCGGGAAAGTACGTTTTGTGTATCATAAACGAAGCAAATATTTTCTGTTTGCCATTCTCAAGAAGCTGTGCTATACTGCGGGTTAGCCGAGACTCCAGTTTCTGTTGGTCTGCATTGCAACTGTGGGCTTGGTCTGCACGCTGGACAGGGGTATTCCCCCTGTGTCTTCCACCCCCACCCCTTGGTTTCTTATTTAACAGCTATTGCCTTGCCGATGTAGCATAGCTGGCTATGAAAGAATAGTGGGAAGGGGACCTTTCACAGCCTGCCCTTCAGTGGAAGAGTCGAGTTGCCTAGGCAGTGTGGCCTTTGCTCAGAGTGGGAAATATTTTTGCTGAAGTGTATCATCATTTAATAGTTTCTGTACTTGAGGATAATCTTATGTTGGAAAAGAAAGCTAATGTTGAGCAATATCCAAAAGTTGTCTCCCTATTTTGGGAGATTGAGCTTTGGGGATTAACCCTAGAATGTATCTGGTTGAAACAAAGATACTGAAACCTTCATTTCAAATCTATGAACTCTGAAGCTTGGTTTCCATTTTATCTTACCCAGTTGTTTTGAGCTCCCAAGGGAAGGTAAGTGGAAGAAAAGGTGGTGGTGATGATTCTGCTCTAGTTTTGCCCATGATAGTGTGGGCATATTACAGTAGTGTGGGCAAGCTGATAACTGTCAGCTTCACCAAGACAGGTCTCTGGGGGGATGAGTAGAAGAACAGAAGGCAGAGAAGCAGAGGCTGCTGTGTTCTTGAGGCCCAGCAAGCTTGTCCAGGACTGTTGTGCTATCACTCTGAGTCTCATATGGTTTTATAAAACTGGCCTAGTGAAGCATGTGGAACCGGTGTTGGTATCTCCTGACTTCAGACTTCCTAAAGCAACTGCTTGTACTGATGTTTTTTGAAGTTAATTAGCAATGAAGTAATGATTTTCTGGAACAGTTTTGAAATATATGCACTTGTAATAGAACAGAGTTGCAAAGAATAATTTTTTTTTTCTACAGTGAAACAGAAAACATGAAACCAGCTTAAACATTTAGTGATCTAACTACCAGAGAGACTTTACATTTTTTTCCCTATATGTTTTACATACCTTAGAAGAAAATAGAAGGAATTATGCAGTCATAGTGCTTAGAAAGAGAAGTTTTACTGTGTTACTTCTTCTGAATTGTTCAAAAAAGATACTAGAAATACTCGTTTCTGTTCTTAGGAGTTGACTTAGCTTTTTTTCCTTAGTGCTTGCTTTTGTGTTATTTCATTCTTGAGTCACAATTTTATTCCGTTTGCACATGTATGACTTGTATGTTTGACTTATTAGGATATTTACATGCTTGATTTATATAAAAAATAATGGCTGATCTCTTGGTCAGAATTTGTGGTTGGTTATTATATTAATACTCTCCCCAGCCAGAACTCTTGATTTTCCTTTCCACACTAGCCCCTCACCCTGTCGTTGCCATTTATTTAAAGGCTCCCCTGTGTACCAAGTGGCTCAAGGTGAAACCCAGGAACCTGATTCTTTTTTCATTTCCCTCCTCACTGCTCTTTCCACTTCCCCCGCCCCCTCCTTTCTTTTAAGCAAGTCTTCTGCTTCCACTCTGGCCTCTACTATTAGTGCACTCCATTCAAACACAGACCTTTTACACTTACTAGTCAGGCCGCCTTATTCGCCTGCCCAATAACACCCCAGCTCCTTTTTGTAGTGCAATTGGAGTGTGTGGTTTAGTGCTTAGACTCTGGAGTGAGTCTGCCTGGATGCGTATTCTGGTCTGTCACTTAATAGCTGTGGGATTTGAGCAAATTATGTTTACTCCCCTGATGCTGCAATATTCCCATCTGTAAAATAGGGATAATAATAGTAACTATCTTAGAATTCCTGTGAGTGTTACTTGCAGTATGCCTAGCACATAGTAAACACTAGTTGAGGTTAGCTGCCTTCTTATCATCATGGTTATCACCACCTGTCCAGATCTACTGAATATTTTCACTCTCTCTGGCTCCCTCACAATAATTTCTTTAGAATGATGCTCATTTGTAGAGAGCAATGTAAACTTAGTCAAAGGTAGGAAGTATATACTTTTGAAATACCTCTATTCTGCATGGTTAAAGTAAACGTTTTAGTGCTGATAAAGGTTAAACTCAGCTACCTGAAAAGTTAATTTTTATAGACTGTCTCATTCTCCAGGGCCCTGACTGGTTAAGTATTGTGTGATTTTGTTTTATAGCATGTTCTGTATCTTATCTCCATTTTATTTTTACAGTCCTCTTTTGAGATAAGAGGCCTTCCTCATCAGCATAATCCAGGCATCTAATTTTATAGGTTCCTGAACAAAAGTAAATTCCTGAGTTCCTGGGGCCCTGGCAGCAACAGTTTGAGTGATAGCGCTGATGTTTACTTGTGTGTATGTCACACCTGTCACAGAGTAAGAATATAGCCAATCAACTGTGAGAGAGCAAGGTGGAGGGATCCTTTAGCCCTCGAGTAGGTTTACAGATAAAGAAACTGCTCAGACTCCGTGGTACACTAGTTGTGTATTTTCCTGACTCAGGACAGTCAGGTGTTTATGTCTCGTGGGTCACGGAAAAGAATATTTGAGGTGGGAGTACAGGACATATACGACTGAAGGATGATCAGAACAAAAGAAGCTGTGGAAGTTAAATGATCAGGTGCATAAGGAAGTCTCTTAGAAAGTGCATCTTCTGGGGAAGAGGTGGAAGACTCCAAGGCCCAGCGTGAACTGAAGTTGCTCGGTTGCATGAGGTCTTTCCACACATTGAGCAAATAATGCTGGGTGCCCGGTATGTGCTAACAGTGACCTAGGCACTGGAAGACACTGCTGAGCAAGACACACAGGTTACTCTTCTCTGGATCCTACGTTTGTATGGGAGGAAGAGAGATGATAAGTAAGAAGGTAACAGATTTCATTGTAAAGAAATAAAGCTGATTGGAGATCAGGGGTGGCCTCTCCGAGTCAGTGATGGCCTGGTGGAGGCCTGAAGGACACAGAGCAGCTAGCTTTGTGAAGATCTGGTAGGAACCCTCCCTGCCATGGGACAGGATGGTGCAGTGGCTCTGAAGTAGGAATGAACCCAGCTGGGTGAAGCATGAGGGTGCAGAGCTCATAATGGCACTCAGACTGGAGACTGAGCGCCTCCTTACATTCTGTGCCCTAAGCACCTGTCTTGCCTCATCCTGGTTCCCGTGCGGCCTGTTTGAAGGACAGAAAGGACAAAATTGTATTTATAGGCAGTGAGTCAGGACAGAGGGTTTGAGACGGGCCCAAGAGACACTGCCAACGTCTGGGGCCCCTAGGACTTTGTAAGGCAAACTGTGGTATTCTGATTCCATTCCTACTGGAGAGGCAGAACACTTGCAGGGCAGTACGTGGACTTATGCTTTTAAAAACTCATTACTGTAGGGAGAAGGGGCTAAAGAGGAGTAAGAGTGGAAGTTGGCCAGTCAGCATTCATTAGTTCAGGAGAGATGGGCTAGGATGACAGAGTAAGATGCAGGGAGTGACTGTTTTGAGGGGAGTATCAGTTAAAGTCATCCTTAGTTGAATATTCAAGTGGAAAAGTAGGTTGGATATCCAAGTACGAGTCAGGACTAGAGATGGCAATTTAGGAAGCTCTTCAGAGTCCTAGTGAGTTGGATTACCTTCCGGGACACTTCAGCCACTGTCATACCCTGGGGACTGCAGACTGTGTGTGTACATGTACGGTATTGAACTTGGTGATAGGAAAGCAAGGGAGTTTCTGTTTAATTTCTAATTTCTCAGTGGAGTGTGAGTTGGTGTCATCAGGTGGAAATGGAGAAGGGAGAGAGAAAGAGTGGAGGACATTTTAGTAGAGAGGTTTCAGATAGGGTGAGAAAGTGAATATGCCAGGGAAGCGCAATAACGATTGCTGGATGGTGAGATCTGTGATCCTGGATTTAAAAAGTTTGGTATTCTTCAGCAGTGCTCAACAGTATAGGCAGGGAATAGAATAATTTAATCTCCAGGTTGGACTAACCATAGGGACCAAGTTAGGATCAGAAGCCTTTCTAGCAGAAATTAGACAAAATTAAGGTGTAGAGAGAGTCCCTTAAATATAATCTTTATGGGAAAGATCACTCCTAGAAAATTCAGTGGTTTAAAGAATTCAGAATTCCCTTACACTTGAATTAAACTCTTAGCTTGATTTCTTTGCAACATCTTTTGAGTTTATATATTTGGATTATATATCTAGTGCTTTTTCAGAGCACATATATTCTCTGAAACATGAAACTCATTTAGATTCTATAATCTAGGAGGTAGCTCATAGACTTATCTTTGGAGTGTGAAATTCTTAAAAATTGTAATCCAGTTCCTACACATTTTGGACAAATTCTCATCTGTTTTCTCACCCCCAAAAGAGCTCCTTTCGAAGTCATTGGAGCTCCTTGTGCTGAGCATTTCATGGGGGAGGGTGCAGTGAGAGTTTGGGACTACTAAAGTTAAACAAGTATCTTAATTTCAGTTGCCTTAACCATCAAGTTCAATTCAGTCAGTTCAGTTGCTCAGTTGTGTCTGACTCTTTGCGACCCCATGGACTGCAGCATGCCAGGCTTCCCTGTCCATCACTAACTGCCAGAGCCTACTCAAACTCAGGTCCATCGCATCAGTGATGCCATCCAGCCATCTCATCCTCTGTCGTCCCCTTCTCCTCCTGCCCTTGATCTTTCCCAGCATGAGGGTCTTTTCCAGTGAGTCAGTTCTTTGCATCAGGTGGCCAAAGTATTGGAGTTTCAGCTTCAGCATCAGTCCTTCCAATGAATATTCAGGACTGATTTCCTTTAGAATGAACTGGTCGGATTCCTTGCAGTCCAAGGGACTCTCAAGAGTCTTTTCCAACACCACAATTCAAAAGCATCGATTCTTAGGTGCTCAGCTTTCTTTATAGTCCAGCTCTCACATCCATACACGACTACTGGAAAAACCATAGCCTTGACTAGACGGACCTTTGTTGGTAAAGTAACGTCTCTGCTTTTTAATATGGTATCTAGGTTNGACAACTCAATCCCAGTCTTTTTGTCTCCTCTATGTGAGGAAATGGCAGTTCACTCCAATATTCTTCCCTGGAGAATCCAATGGACAGAGGAGTCTGGTGGGCTATATACAGTCCATGGGGTCACAAAGAGTCAGACAAGATTGAGCACACATCCCGAAGTATGTGATCTCATCTAACCCCAAGGCTTCAGAGGCAACCTGTATGCTGTTGATTCCTGAATTTTACCTTCAAACCCATCATTTCTCTTACTAGGAATCTCAGACCCAACATACCCAAAATGGCATTCCTAATTTTTCCCCTCAAACCTAACCTTCTTTCAGTCTTCTCCAACTCAGCAAATGATACCACCATTCCCCAAAATGTTCAGTCCAAAACCCTGGAGTCTTTCTTAACTCTTCATTCATTCCTACTTACTTGCCTACATTGACTCAATCAGTACGTCCTCCCAGCTCCATTCCAAATCTGACCTCTTTCAACTACCTCAACCACTACCACTCTGGCTATCTTCGTTTTGCCTTGATGATTTTNGTCTTTCTTAACTCTTCATTCATTCCTACTTACTTGCCTACATTGACTCAATCAGTACGTCCTCCCAGCTCCATTCCAAATCTGACCTCTTTCAACTACCTCAACCACTACCACTCTGGCTATCTTCGTTTTGCCTTGATGATTTTAAGTCTCCTGTGGTAGATCGCACCATAGTTTCCAGGTATTCACTATTCCTCTTGGTGAAGGATTGTATTTCCCCACCTCCAGTGATGCCAGGGTTAGTCACATGACTTCATTCAGTCAAGGAAATGTGAAGGATATGATGTGTGTCACTTTGAGGCAAAAGAGTGCAGAATTTGCATGTGATTCACCATCATCATTTTTGTCTCTACCATGAAACCAATGAGTGTTGCATACCGAGGCATGTATTCTAGGGTGGAGGTGATGTGGAGTAGAGCTACAAGACATGAAGCATCGTTAAACTCTGGTCTTACTCAGCCCATCCTGACCAATACACTTACCAAGCTGACTCCCGACTTCTCTGTCACTCCCCTCCCTCGCCACCTGGCCAGCAAACACTTCACAGAGGGGGATTTTGAAAAGGTAAATCAGATCATGTCATTTCCCCACTCAGCGTCCTCCAAAGGCCTCCACTTAACTCAGACTAAAATCCAACCTGCTCGTGGTATTCTATAAACTCTTTTTGGTTGAGTCCTTCCCCATCACTCTGACAGCATCTCTTGTGCATCTTCCTCTTGCTCACTCCTCTGCTCCACAGTGGCTGTGATGGTTAATTTTACANTAGGTTGGTCATAGCTTTTCTTCCAAGGAGGAAGTGTCTTTTAATTAATTTCATGGCTGTAGTCACCATCTGCAATGATTTTGGAGCCCCCCCCAAAACAGTCTCTGTTTCCATTGTTTTCCCATCTATTTGCCATGAAGTGATAGGACCGGTTGCCATGATCTTTGTTTTCTGAATGTTGAGTTTTAAGCCAACTTTTTCACTTTCCTCTTTCACTTTCATCAAGAGGCTCTTCAGTTCCTCTTCACTTTCTGCCGTAAGGGAGGTGTCATCTGCATATCTGAGGTTATTGATATTTTTCCCGGCAGTCTTGATTCCAGCTTATGCTTCATCCTGTCCAGCGTTTCTCATGATGTTCTCTGCATAAAAGTTAAATGAGCATGGTGACAGTATACAGCCTTGATGTACTCCTTTTCCTATTTGGAACCAGTCTGTTGTTCCATGTCCAGTTTTAACTGTTGCTTCTTGACCTGTGTACAGATTTCTCAAGCAGCAGGTAAAGTGATCTGGTATTCCTATCTCTTGAAGAATTTTCCAATTGGTTGTGATCCACATAGTCAAAGGCTTTGGCATAGTCAAAGCAGAAGTAGATGTTTTTCTGCCATGAACTATACAGTCCATGGAATTCTCCAGGCCAGAATACTGGAGCAGTTAGCCTTCCCTTCTCCAGGGGATCTTCCCAACCCAGGGATCAAACCTGGGTCTGCTGCATTGCAGGCAAATTCTTTACCAGCTGAGCCACACGGGAAGCCCCTTATCCATCAAAGAATTTATTTTTCAAGTCCAACTTGGAATTGGACACTAGAGGGCAGTATTCAACTGTTTTTCCATTTTTATATTCAGCCTGCTTATTTCTATTATTGAAATGCATTTTTGAAAATGAATATGGTTAGATGGTTTTAAGGTGTGTGAGACATATGTTAATGACACAGGCATGTTTGGGAACTGTCCACATATTTTTGCAGCAAGAGTAGCTTTCTGTCTAATCTGTGTAAAATTAGGGATTTATGGTTTGATCTAAGTTGGAGAAAATGCCTAAAGACACTTGAAAGGGGATTGCTACTAAGGTAAGACTTGATGTTACATGCACAAATGAAATGTTGAAAGCCCTGCTGAGCCAGTGAGTATTCTACAGAGGGACTTTGGTGACTAGTATAGCTACACCCCACCTGGCTGTATCAATGGAGACTTATCAGTCAATACTTTGTGTATCCAGAATTAGTTACAGCAGTTCAAATTGAATGGCCATAAACATTTCTGTTAGCTTGGATCTGGCCAGTGTCTGTCTGTGAATCATTTTGTACTATCTGGTATTGAAATCCAATAATTCTTAAGTAGTAGAATTTATTTTTAAAAGAAAAACAATTGCCCGAATGATAAAAAAATTTAGCAGAAAATTTGAGTTGTCATAGAAGATACCGCAAAATAGCTAATTTTCAAAATAGAGTTTTCCCTTGAAACTTGGCTTCTAGCTTTTTGTTAGAACAAAATAGTTTATATACAGACATAACTTTGTGTTGAAATTTGGAACACATCCTGGCATTCTGGAGATTAATACTTTGATGATTGAAAGCTCTCTGTGTGTATTTTTTTTGTTTGTTTTATCAGGTTATTCTTGGAAGCTATAATTGGCTTTCCTACGAAGATGTCTTTGTGAAAGCCTTTAATTTTGGAAAAGGCTTACAGATGCTGGGTCAGAAGCCGAAGACCAACATCGCCATCTTCTGTGAAACCAGGGCTGAGTGGATGGTCGCTGCACAGGCCTGCTTCATGTATAATTTTCAGCGTACGTGGGCTTCCTTACCTTCTCGAAGCATGGACCTAGTGTTGTGGGAGAGATGATACTTACTATTTATGATAAGTATTTCCTCCCGAGATAAAATTCTGATGTTAATTTTCACCTTTGTTACAACTTAAGACATACTGGTCTGTTTTGGAAAAGGAACCAGTTGTGGAACAAATTACCCATGCAGTGAGAGGACCTGCACCTCTTCTGAGGGGCCTTTCTGGGTCTGGGGAGCCAAATCTATACTTGTAGGTCAGTCCTCTGCTACCCCTTCTCAGAATTGTCCTTTAAAGGGTGTGTCCTCTTGTTAGGCCATTTCGACAGTTGACAGCTAGCCTCTAAGGCACTTCCAGTATGCAAACCTAGGTGCTAGTTAAACGATAGAGAATTTTTATGTTGTATAACTATAACACAACTTGTGGGAGTTGTGATGCCTGTGAGGTAGTCTGAGAAGTTTCATTCAGAGGTTATGGTGTCAGTTGTGGTATGAAACATGGACATTGTTTTATACTTCAGATGAAATGGAAAAGATAATTTTTATCATCAAATTTCTTGTTATAAATGCCTCCACTGTATTTTGTTTTTAAACTGGTATACCTTTTTGTTTTCACAGGTTTGGGTTTACAGTGTGTTTAAGAAGCTTTAGTTATCTCTTAAAGTGACTTTGTTTAACTCTTTTGAGTTAGGTTGAAAGCATATAGAAGTCCTCCTCCTCCTCATGTTATTTATTTATTTATTTATTTTTTCCCCCCTCATTATTATTTAATTTTGATATTTCTAAGACTGTTTTCTTAAAATTTTTCAACTTTAGAATAAGAAGTATTAACCACTCATTAGTGTTAGTTTTTTGAAAGAAATAATATCTTAAATATGACAGTGTGTTATTTTATTGGTATTTTTCTATATTTTAGTATCAAATAGTTAACATCTATGACTTTGACATTTTAAAGTCAAATATAATTCCTTTCAACATCACAGTTCCAGAGTAGCATCTGTAGGTGAAAGAAAACAAAATTTTAAAATGTTGAAATTTTGTGGGGGAATTATAGAAGAGTGAGTAGACGTCATGTTAATATATTAAAATAATTTAGAATAACACAGTACAATTAGAGCACAGATTATGGATCTGACATTTTAGGGTTTAGATGTTCCGTCAGTGGTCAGAGGCTTTATTTAATTGCACTTTGTACTTCTATGAAATGTCCAAGTATTTGACTTGCCCTTTCTTTTCCCTGTAGTTGTTACGCTGTATGCTACTCTAGGAGGTCCAGCAATTGTTCATGGATTAAATGAAACAGAGGTGACCAACATCATTACTAGTAAAGAACTCTTGCTGACAAAGTTGAAGGTGAGAACTAGTTTTCTGATAACTGTCCCATACTTTAGAATTTTCAGTATCATGAGTTCATTATTAAACTTAGTTCTTTTATGATCTTTAAAATCTTTAATATCTCTATAAATGTTAGGGAATATCATAATTTAGTCTCCTTTAGAAAAGAAAAAGTAGATTTCATATATATTTGTGTTTAAGTGCACATAGAACTCCAAATTAATTGTTAATATGTCCGTTTGGAAGCTGAAGGGGTTATAGCTTTTCTACCTTGTGCTCATCTATTTTCAATAAAGTTTTAATTTTAAGGGTTATTTTTAAACTAGTAATTCACTTATTCTGAAACACTGAGTACAAGTTTCAGAACCTTTTAAAGGGAAGTTAACGACTTTATGAAACTATGGGAGAAAGAAATTTTAGTCTCTGAACTCTCTACGAAAACAATAATATCTGACCCTTTTTTTTTTTTTTAAACAAGCTTATAAGAGCATTTCCTTCTCTCCCCATATCTTTATTTGCCTCTTAAAGCATGGGGAACATTTGGCTACCCTGTAGTTCAGGCAGTATGTGTTTATAAGCCCATTTTTGCAAGAAATTAACTTTATTAATTATAACAAAGAACAGGTATACACAGTAAATCTAATGTTATAAAACAGTAACATATATTTCAAACCAATAGTTGTCCATCTGAAAAAAGGGGTAGTCATGCCAGTGCACTTCATCCTTTCTTTTTTGAGGCAAGAAATTAACAATTTGAAACATGGTAAACTACTTTTCTTGTGCCCTGGATTATTTGCAAGCTTGTTAATACAGAGTAATAAAGAATATGCTTCCCAGGTGGCAGAGTGGTAAAGCCTCCACCTGCCAGTGCAGGAGATGTGGGTTTGACCTCTGGATTGGGAAGATACCCAGGAGTAGGAAATGACAACCTACTCTAGTATTCTTGCTGGGATATTTGCATGGACAGAGGAGCCTGGTGGGCTGTAATCCATGGGGTTGCAGAGTCGGACACGACTGAGCACGCACACACGTTCACTCATGTTCAGAGAAAAATGCAGTGAATCTTTGTGTTTTTCCAGGACATCGTTTCTCTGGTCCCTCGCCTGCGGCACATCATCACTGTAGATGGAAGGCCTCCGACCTGGTCTGAGTTCCCCAAGGGTGTTATCGTGCACACCATGGCGGCCGTGCAGGCTCTGGGAGCCAAGGCCAGCATAGGTATGTGGCGGTGCCTTGCTTCCTTATGTATGTTCTGCAGTGACTGTGTTCTCTAGACGTGATCCAGATATCTGATTCTAAAGTTAGATCAAGTGATAAACTGGTTTTCTAGATCATCACTTTGGGAAGAAGGGTCACCCTAAGTATACCATCATCTACCCTTTAAAAAAAACTTGAGGAAAAATACAAACATTAATTTATGAATGTTCTAAAAGTAGTATTTATTTGAAATTAATTTAAAATACTTTTATACATGATACAGTTTTCCTGTTCTCCTTTTTAGATGGTTTAAAGTTAGTTTTAGAAATAATGTCATTAAACTTATAGGATTTCACAAAAGCTGTTAGGATGGTAGGACTGTACTTCACTTGGCTTGGAAACAGGGTTATGCTCAGGTTAATTTTGTGCATGTTGAATTTAGGTGCACGTGAGACATTCAAATACAGCTTTGTAGTGGGCAGTGGCATGTACAAGTCTAGTATGCTGGAGTTAAGTTTGGAGTTAAGAGATTTAGAAGCTGAGAACAGGTTTTAATTAAAGCCAAGGGAGTAGGTGACACCCATAGAGAAAGGTACCTTCAAAGACCACCACGAATTGGCCGGAGAAGAAGGAAGAAGATGGGTGGTGTGTGACTCATGGGGGTCGAGTGGAAGGAGCCTCTCAGAAGGCGGGAGTCTTTCATAGGACCAGGTGCACTGGAGGAGCCCAGTGACACAGGGACTGCAAAAGCACCATTGGACTTCTTGGCCAGAGTCGCTTCAGACAACAGTTTCTAGAAAGTGGCGGCAGTGGAGAATGATACCATGGGACAAAGGAGTGAATGGCAGGTTAGGAAGCAAGAACTTGAGTAATAACAGTTGTCAAGAGATATATCTTGATGGGTACGAGAACAAGGGTGCACTTGGGAACAAGTTTAAAATGTTTTCCCTGTTTACTGAAGAAGACCACGTTTAGGGTAGTTCCAAGATTAATTCAGGCAGAGGAGTGGTGCTGTCCATGACCTGCTTCTCTTTGTCTTTCTACTGTGTCACCGGTCTGGGATGTTGGCTGCTGTTCCTGGGCTTGTGCCAAAGCGGGGAGAATTCTGAGTATAGCCATGTTAGCTTCACACTGTGAAGTAGAGAAGAGTTTTAGCAAATGCCTAGGTACACTAGTCTAATTTCTTAGTCGAGTCACTGGCATAGCCTTTTGTGTCTCTGCCCCTGATGTTGCCTTTTTGAGTTAGGTAGCCCAACAGTAGCTAATGTGATCCTTGTTGCAGACAAGCCCCTGTTCAAAATGATGTTGCTTTCCACGCAGTGTGAAATCCAGAGTCATGGGCATGATCTTGGAGACTGCACGATGGGGTCCTGGCAGTTATTTCACCTTCGTTTCCTGCCCCTTTTCCTAACATTTTCTCACCTGGTCTTGCTTTATTTTTCTTCATAACTCTTATAAATTATAGATTTGTGTACATCTGTCCAAGTAGACTATGCCTCATGTGTAGGGACTTGATCTATTTTATCGACCTTTGTGTGAGTACAATTAATAGTTGTTGAATTGACAAATGATTACGAAAAAATTGGTGATAAAGCTAAATTTCTCAGGAGTATGTGTCTTCTCTAATGCAGAAAACAAACCCCTCAGCAAACCAGCGCCCTCAGATATTGCAGTGATCATGTACACAAGCGGATCCACAGGAATCCCCAAGGGGGTCATGATCTCCCATAGCAACATTATTGCTGGGATCACTGGGATGGCAGAGAGGATTCCGGAACTCGGGTATGTTGTGATTTACATTAATTACTTACATTGATGTCATTTCTTAGTATATGATCAAATTAGTCCTTCAGAGTCTATTTACAGTTAGGCGTTTATTCAAAAAAGACATTAAAATTACAAAATAATTATAGTTGTGGGGTTTAAAAGGTATCATTGTTAATATTTACTTTTTACTTTAAAAGTGCAAACTTGACCTGATTTAAATGTCTTAAATATTTTAATCAGTTTGTATTGTTACCATCTGGTCATTTTTATACCTCAGTGTTATAATTAAGTGAACAGATAATACTTAGTGGATATATTTATTGAGCTTCTGTATTCAGTCTCTGATTTTTCCTTTTAAGACACAGTCAGGTGGTAGCAGGGGGAAAGTGGGTCTCTGGGAATGGGAAAGAGATCTGTGAGGAAGCCAGACGGGAGGGAGTTTTAGGGAAGTGAGGATAACATACTCAGAGATGGAATCAGTATTGTGATGACTGATCTTGTACAGCGGTTGGATATTTTTGTTGCCTTTAGGTGTAGCAATTATAAATACACACATGTTACTGTGGAATTGAATTTGGGGATGCAGATAGAAATCTTTTACGTATGCATAACTTTCAGGAAAAAAATTAAGAGCAACTAGTTCCTTCTAGGAAGTTGCCCTTCATATTTTGTCAGTGGAAGCAGTTCTTGAAATAATATGCACATGTATACATATACATTTTTATTATATAATGTATAATTTAACTTTCGGAACAAGAATGTCTTCCTGAGATTCCTTGCAGGCAGTTGTGGATTCTCTTTGAACTGTCCTTTTTGATATCCCATTAGTTGTCAGATCCCTCCTTGGGGAATTTCTTCTGTGCTTCAGAATCCCTCATGTTTTTACACCCTCCGAGTACTGATCCCTTCTGCTCTAGAGCTTTGCTTTGTGCAGCGCTCAGTTAGGGAGCACCTTCCAGGAGGACTGGAAACGGAGCCACCTCCTTGTGTGTCTGCCTCCAGCTTCAGAAGGAGCTGTATTGTAGTTCTCTTCCCCTGACACCCCAGGCTCTGCCATACGCACACGTGCATGCACACGTGGAGCCCAGAGGGTCCTCCCATCACCTTTTAAAGCTTGCCCCCACTGCAGTCACTTTTCACAGAAACAGCACCTGACTGTTGCTTCTTGCATCTTCCTTTTCTAGGGAGAAAGATGTTTACATTGGATATTTGCCTCTGGCCCACGTCTTAGAATTAAGTGCTGAGCTTGTCTGTCTCTCCCATGGATGCCGCATTGGCTACTCTTCACCACAGACTTTAGCAGATCAGGTAACAGAATTTCTGTGATTTGAGATACTAAGAAACCATAACCAATACAATATTGTAGAGTAATTAGCCTCCAATTAAAATAAATGTATATTTTTTAAATGACCAAAAATTAAAAAAAAAAAGAAACCATAATTATCTTTAACACAATTTTCATTCAGTATGATAGTATACTATAAGGATAATAGTTAATCATTTTAAAAGAACTTGCCTTTTAAGATCTATTTAGAATATGAATGAATTAAAATGGGCTTCCCTTGTGGCTCAGCTGGTAAAGAATCCTTCTGCAAGGCAGGAGACCTGGGTTTGATCCCTGAGTTAGGAAGGGTCCCTGGAGAAGGAAAAGGCTACCTACTCCACTATCCTGGTCTGGAGAATTCCATGGACTGTGTAGTCCATGGGGTCGCAAAGAGTCGGACCCAACGGAGTGACTTCCACATCATGTCACAGATTAAAATTACAGAATTTTGTGATAAATTTTTAAAGCATTTCATTGAATTTTTAAAATAATGATCACTTTATGTAAATCTATTTTTTCCCTCTGTAGTCTTCAAAAATAAAAAAAGGAAGCAAAGGAGATACATCCATGTTGAAACCAACACTGATGGCAGCTGTCCCGGTAAGAATTGACCATTAATCAATAGTTTCCTTAATAATATCCTTCTTTAAATTTTTGATTCATATAAATATTAAATATAGTATAAAATTGTGGAGAGAACCTATTTCAAGTCAGTAAAGTGTATGTCAGAGTAATAGCAGTAGCAAGCAAAATACAGTGCAGGCAAGGAAATTTTTTCCTGGGTGCAGCATTAATAATCAAAACAAGCAAGCAAAATGACCCCATGGTTTTTGTGAGCCGAGAATGTAGTACTTCATATCTTCATAAGATAAAATTATGAGAATTTAAAAAGCCATTTCATATAGGTGTTCATTTATTTAGTGAGTTTAGTTTTTAGCTCAGAATAAGTAAGATAACCTGGAGAAGGAAATGGCAGCCCACTCGTGTATTCTTGCCTGGAGAGTCCCATGGACAGAGGAGCCTGGCAGGCTGCAGTTCATGGGATTGCAAAGAGCTGGACACAGCTGAGCACACACACAAGTCAGATAAATGAAGCCGTGTAAAGAATCAGTGATGCCATATTTACTGCCCTAAGGTTTTTAATATCTCCCCCTTCTTTACTATTGCTGAGCATCTATTAAAAATTACTTTTGCTGAAATCTCATTTTTAAACAAAGTGTGGCTCTATTTTAAAAGTTTATTATTGATGGAATGTCTCTTTTAAAATGTCTCTGTTAATGGAAATAGTAATCTGATGTTAAGCTGTTAAATAAGGTAGCCGAGAGCATTGTTGACTGTATTAAGTCATTTGTATATTTTTAGGAAATCATGGATCGAATCTACAAAAATGTCATGAATAAAGTGAACGAAATGAGCAGTTTTCAACGCAATCTGTTTATTCTGGCCTATAATTACAAAATGGAACAGATTTCAAAAGGGCACAGTACTCCGCTGTGTGATAGGTGCGTAAAGGCTCTCCTTCTCCTTCATAATTTGATCATTTGTTCACATTAACTATCTTAAGGGTCTCTAAAAAATCTTGCATAAGAATATGAACAATTAAAGAAGCCTTCAATGTTATTTGAAAAATATTATCACCAAAAATTTTTTGTACTAATAGTGTGTTTATATCTTTGGTGGCCACTTACATGAGTTTAATTATTTTGAGAAGTAGTTTCTCTTTGCTTTTAAATTTATTTCGATATGAATAGAAAATGGCAGCCAGATATTAAACATTTTGTGACCTATTCCACCCCTCTCCCCATGGCACTCATAGAATAAGTATATTTAACTGTAAAGAATTTGAGAAATTAGAAAGTAACAGTATGACATTCAAATTACTTTTATGGGGATATTAATATAGTTTTCAAATGTGTCACATTTAAAGCTTTATAACTGTTTCCTGCCTTTTACTAATCTCTCCAGTGAAATACATAACTGCTTTGTAAACCTATTATATCTACACATATATGTATATATAATACACATATGTATTTATACACACATAATATGTATTTATATGTGCACATATGTTTATATGTATACATATATGTATTTATAAACTTTCCTGTAGCTCAGATGGTAAAGAATCTTCCTGCAATGTGGGAGACCTGGGTTCAGTCCCTGGGTCAGGAAGATCCTCTGGAGAAGGGAATGGCAATCCGCTCCAGTATTCTTGCCTGGAGAATCCCATGGACAGAGGAGCCTGGCAGGCCACAGTTCATGGGGTCGCAAAGAGTCAGACACGACTAAGTGACTAACACTAATATATATACAAACATATATATTAGATATATTTATATACACACTTATATTTTAATTGGTTGCCTTTTGGTCTTTGCCTTTTTCAAAGTTATTAAAATATAGACAAAACCCTTCCCCTCTTTTCATCAAGGAAGTAAGCAGTCTTTTTCTTTAGTGTATTTTCAGAAGCATTTCAATTAGATATTTGAGTTGTTTGCTTTTTAAATTTACCAGATACTTTGAATTAGTGAAATTTTAAAGAGCTAAATTGCTATTTACAGATATTTGTACATTTCTAATGAAATAAGCTAAAGGAAAAAAATAATTTGCTTTTAATAATAAACTTCATGAAGATATAGTAAAGTTATTAAGTATTAATATGTATTATATAATGATAGAAATTCACTTATGGCCAGAATAATTAGTTTTATGTTACTATACAAAATTAAACCTGGCAGTTTTGAATTCTAATATTTCTTACAGTTCTTAAGAGAAAATCACATTTTCTTGGTCAAGTAAACTTCATTGGATAGACATTTAGATTTAAATAGTGGGTCAAGAGAATCTCTTAAATTGGCTTTGTGGCTTTGGATAAGTCACTTGATCTCAGCATCTCATTCCCTGGTGACTCAGAGGTTAAAGCATCTGCCTGGAATTCAGGAGACCCAGGTTTGATCCCTGGGTTGGGAAGATCCCCTGGAGAAGGAAATGGCAACCCACTCCAGTACTCTTGCCTGGAGAATCCCATGGAGGGAGGAGCCTGGTGGGCTACAGTCCGTGGGGTCGCAAAGAGTCGGACACGACTGAGCGACTTCAATTTCAATTTTGCTTTATTGTATTTCACAAGTAACTATGGTTTTCTTTTTAAACAAATGCAAGGTTTGTGGCGACCCTCTATTGTCAGATGGTTAGCATTTGCTAGGAATAAAGTATTTCTTAATTAAGGTATGCGTTGCTGTTTATACATAATACTGTTATGCTCTTAATAAACCACAGTATAGTATAAACATAATTTTTATATATACCAAGATACCAAAAATTGAAGTGACTTGCTTTATTGTTGTAGTCTTTCTATTGCTATGGTCTGGAATGGAACCCTAAATTATCTTCGAGGTGTTCCTATATATCAAAATTGGGAGATTAGTCTAAATGATTTGGGAAATCCCATTCAGCTTTAAAATTCTGTGATTGGATTTTTTTTTTTTAGCTTTATTTTCCGGAAAGTTCGAGGCTTGCTAGGTGGAAATATTCGACTTCTATTGTGTGGAGGTGCTCCACTTTCTGCAACCACACAGCGATTCATGAACATCTGTTTTTGCTGTCCTGTTGGTCAGGGGTATGGACTCACTGAATCTTGTGGGGCTGGAACAATTACTGAAGGTTAGTGTTGCTGCAGTGGTGTCTACAACAGAGGCTGGGGTACAACTCCTGGCCCTCTTGGTATGAGTTGTTTTTTGCAAGTATATAGAAAATCAGTTAAAATATTTCTGTAAATCCCAAGTACTGTGATTGTTGAAATCAGTTTTCAGAATGTATTCATTTCAGTTCAGTCACTCAGTCGTGTCCAACTCTTTGCGACCCCATGAATCGCAGCATGCCAGGCCTCCCTGTCCATCACCAACTCCCGGAGTTCACTCAAACTCGCATCCATTGAGTCAGTGACACCATCCAGCCATCTCATCCTCGGTCGTCCCCTTCTCCTCCTGCCCCCAAACCCTCCCAGCATCAGAGTCTATTCCAATGAGTCAACTCTTCGCATGAGGTGGCCAAAATACTGGCGTTTCAGCTTCAACATCATTTCTTCCAAAGAACACCCAGGGCTGATCTCCTTTAGAATGGACTGGTTGGATCTCCTTGAGTTATATCTAAATGTCACTAGTTCATCTAGAGGAGTTTTTCATGTTAAACTATGATAGGTAGTATTAAAAACTACTTAACACTTAGCAGCAGCAGCATTCTAGAAAAAAAGGTTTAGTAACAAACATTAGCTGTATAGTATATGATCTTATTATCAATTATTACATTTCTTTTTATGTAGAAAAATTAGTGTGTTTGTTTAGTTGTTTAGGTTTATTAAGGGTCACATTCAGAAATGTTTATTGAGGTGAGTGGTCTGTGTTAAAATAAGTGCGGTGAGAAGCTAGAGAATCTAATTTTGGTCTGGAGAATCTAATTCCCAGAAATGTATCATGGCGACAAGTTTAGACGACTGGTCTATTACCCAAGTGGTTCCCAGGTGACTGTCTAGTGCCCCATGAACCCTTTTATAGAGGAAGTTACTTTGTTCTCCAGTCCAAGAAAAAATTATGCTTCTCCTTTGTTTTCTCTAGATATTTGTAGACCCTAAGCCTTATTCATTTTCCTTTCTTTGCCCTAAGTGATTTTGTGTACCATTCTTATACCAGGTTTATCCTGCACTACTTCCATATTTTCCAGTTTTCCGCTGTGTTCTTTATTGTTTTCATATTTTTGGAAGCTGCTTGTAAGTCTTGTTTCATAGAATATACACAAGCATTCTTAAAAACATGCACGTTCAGTTCCTAAGGAGCCTTACTTTCTTTGATTTTTAAGGTTTCCATTGGTTGTGCAATTAAGCAGTGATGGTTTATGTTGTAAATAAATCTCTAAAGTATCATGTATCACACTTTTATTTCTGATATTTGAATGGTCCTTGAAACCTAATGCAGTGGTAATTCATAATAGTGGGGAAGTCTTGCCCCACATCTTTGAAAGTGAACAGTCTGAACCTCCAGCCTGGCCTCTGAACTCTTACTGTATGAGTTTAAATAGGGTATGGTAGCATAAGCTGATGTGAGGGGAGCTTCAGAGGTCTCACTTTGAAGACTGGAGAGGTTATTTGTCCTACAAAGCTGTGTTAAGTCGAGCAAGAAAGTGGAATAGCTGTAAACCATTGTGTTCCTTCATCCTTAAAAACAAGGAAGGCAGAGTCATCAACCAAGCAGCTACTTAGTAGGTGTAAGAAAATGTGATGGTATGGAATTTGGGAAAACCGGAGCAGGCCTGTCCTGTCTGTTAGGGGCTATAGTTGTTGCTGTGCTGGAAATGTGGACCCACGGTTCTTGGAGATTCTGTACTCTTCTGTAAAGTGTCTTGTTTATAACCACTTCAGATTAAAGAAACGAAACAGCTACACAGCCTAGTTCACCAGTGTGCTGCTGCTGCTTGTAAAGATTCTCTGGGGATATCTAAGCTTTGGGATAAATCTTTGTAATTAAAAAAAGAAGAAGCAATTTATTAACTACCATAATCAAATACTTTTTTTCGTTTATGTCTTAGTGTGGGACTACAATACTGGCAGAGTGGGAGCACCATTAGTTTGCTGTGAAATCAAATTAAAGAACTGGGAGGAAGGTAATAACCTGTTTTAACCACAGAGCATTAATTTGAATAATACTAGAATTGTACTTCATTTTCTTCCTTATTTTAGAATATAAAATCACCCATAAGTGCTTACTTTTGTCTTTTATAAATAGAAATATTTTTATATAGAGCTATGAGTGGATTTATTTTGCTTGTTTCAGAGATGATTTTGAAGAATTGTTTTTTTTTGTTGTTTGTTTTATTATTATATAAATGCAAGTAAGAATTATGGGGAAAATTTGAAGATGTATTAAATGAATAATGCCCATAAATTGCAAATAATCATATTTTATAGAAACAAAATTGCAAAATTCATTCTATGAAATGGAAGATTTTAACCTATTCTTTCTTTTTTCTTTCTCTTCTCTGAGGGCTTCAACCCAAAATTATCAGAAGGAAATTTTTACTATAAGTACATAAAAATCTCTTGCTCATTCCGTTTAAATACTAGTCATTTTTAAAATATTTGATCCTATGAACATGTGCATATTTCTGGTTTTTTTGGATGCATTTTTCTTTCATGCAAAGAGATTCTAAGCCTTGGGTGTCACTTTTCAGCTGTCTGTTAGCAAAACTAGTGAAAATGTTTCATAAACTTGGAACCATTCTGAAGTTATCTGTAAGGAATAAATCCTCTAAATATATACTAGTTTGACTTTATACTGAGATTGATTCTCAAAATGCACAATTTAACACTNGAGCTATTTCAAATCCTAAAAGATTATGCTGTTAACGTGCTGCACTCAATGTGCCAGCAGATTTGGAAAACTCAGCGTGGCCACAGACTGGAAAGGTCAGTTTTCATTCCAATCCCAAAGAAAGGCAATGCCAAAGAATGTTCAGACTACCGCACAATTGCACTCATTTCACACACCAGCAAAGTAATCCTCAAAAATCTCCAAACCAGGCTTCAATAGTACATGAACTGTGAACTTCCAGATGTTCAAGCTGGATTTATTAAAGGCAGAGGAACCAGAGATAAAATTGCCAACAGCTATTGGATCATACAAAACAGCAAGAGAATTCCAGAAAAACATCTACTTCTGCTTTATTGATTACACCAAAGCCTTTGACTGTATGGATCACATCAAACTGGAAAATTCTTCAAGAGATGGGAATACCAGACCACCTTACCAGCCTCCTGAAAAATCTGATGCAGATCAAGAGCAACAGTTAGAACCAGACATGGAACAATAGACAGGTTCGAAATTGGGAAAGGAGTACATCAAGGCTGTATATTGTCACCCTGTTTATTTAACTTATATGCAAAGCACGTCATGTGAAATGCCAGGCTAGATGAAGCACAAGCTGGAATCAAGATTGCAGGGAGAAATATCAATAACCNAGGAGTACATCAAGGCTGTATATTGTCACCCTGTTTATTTAACTTATATGCAAAGCACGTCATGTGAAATGCCAGGCTAGATGAAGCACAAGCTGGAATCAAGATTGCAGGGAGAAATATCAATAACCTCAGATACGCAGATGACACCACCTTTATGGCAGAAAGTAAAGAAGAACTAAAGAGCCTCTTGATGAAAGTGGAAGAGAAGAATGAAAAAGTTGGCTTAAAACTCAACATTCAAAAAACTAAGATCATGGCATCTGGTCCTATCACTCCATGGCAAATAGATGGAAAAACAATGAAACAATGAAAGACTTTATTTTCTTGGGCTTCAAAATCACTGCAGATGGTGATTGCAGCCATGAAATTAAAAGACTCTTGCTCCTTGGAAGAAAAGCTGTGTCTACCTTATTAAAAAGCAGAGACTTTGCTGACAAAGGTCCGTCTAGTCAAAGCTATGGTTTTTCAATTAGTCATGAATATAAGAGTTGGATATGAGAGTTGGATTATAAAGAAAGCTGAATGCTGAAGAATTGATGCATTTGAACGTGGTGTTGGAGAAGACTCTTGAGAGTCCCTTGGATTGCAAGGACATCAAACCAGTAAATCCTAAAGGAAATCAGCCCTCAATATTCATTGGAAGGACTGCCGCTGAAGCTGCAACTCCAATACTTTGGCCACCTGATGTGAAGAACTGACTCATTGGAAAAGACCCTGATGCTGGAGGAAAAGATTGAAGGCAGGAGGAGAAGGGGACCATGGAGGATGTGATGGTTGGATGGCATCACTAACTCGATGGACATGAGTTTGAGCAAGCTCTGGGAGGTGATGGACAGGAAAGCCTGGCCTGCTACAGTCCANGCTGGAGGAAAAGATTGAAGGCAGGAGGAGAAGGGGACCATGGAGGATGTGATGGTTGGATGGCATCACTAACTCGATGGACATGAGTTTGAGCAAGCTCTGGGAGGTGATGGACAGGAAAGCCTGGCCTGCTACAGTCCATGGGTCGCAAAGAGTTAGACACGACTGAGCCACTGAACTGAACTGTATGTAGCTAATCTGGCCATGGACTGTTCCCTTGATCACACTAAAATTCATGCAAGTTGAGAACCCATGCTCCTAGCCCTACTGTTCTAAATTACTCTCATAACTTTCCAGTATGTATTATTTCAGTCATTTTTTCATTTGTCCATTTAACAAATGTTTATTGAGTATCTAGCCTATGTTAGGCACGATGTTGAATGCTGTGTATATCACAATGACCAAGGCAGCTGGAATATTTGCCCTCACGGTTATTACCCTAGACCGTGTGTCTCTGCTCTTGACATATTTGCTTTTGTTAAACTTTGTTCTACACAAGTGTACATATATACCTATATTATGTATAATTCTTATTCCAGAATTAGGGCTCAGCCATGCTGCATACATCTTTTTGCAGCCTCCATGCAGTCCCAAGTTAAAGAACGTTCTAGGTAGATACATGTGCATAAACATATGGACATCTTATTTGGTAGTCTTTACCAGACTCTGATTGTGAAACACAGAATAGGCATAACCAAGAAAGCAATGCTTATTCCTCCCTGGTATGTTATGTGTTAACCACACCCAAGAGTTTATACATTTTGGCTCCAAGAAATGCTTCAAATCTGTAAATCTGCATTTTGTCACATATCTCAGAGTTACTTAATGACCTGTTTCATTATAATAAGAAAAAAATGCACTCCTAAAAAGGAAATAAAATTTAAACATATGACCCTAATACTCATCTGCAAGTCATCAGTGTCCCTTGAACATAGGTTTTAAAAAAAAATTGGTTACCTTAATTATAAGTTATATATATATATATACACACACATATATGTACATGTATATGTATACATATATATATAGCCTGTATGCAGGTCATGAAGCAGCAGTTAGAACTGGACATGGAACAACAGACTGGTTCCAAATAGGAAAAGGAGCACGTCAAGGCTGTATATTGTCACCTTGCTTATTTAACTTATATGCAGAGTACATCATGAGAAATGCTGGGCTGGAAGAAACACAAGCCAGAATCAAGATTGCTGGGAAAAATATCAATAACCTCAGATATGCAGATGTCACCACCTTTATGGCAGAAAGTGAAGAGGAACTAAAAAGCCTGTTGATGAAAGTGAAAGAGAAGAGTGAAAAAGTTGGCTTAAAGCTCAACATTCAGAAAACAAAGATCATGGCATCTGGTCCCATCACTTCATGGGAAATAGATGGGGAAACAGTATCAGACTTTATTTTTGGGGGCTCCCAAATCACTGCAGATGGTGAATGCAGCCATGAAATTAAAACATGCTTGCTCCTTGGAAGGAAAGTTATGACCAACCTAGATAGCATATTTAAAAGCAGAAACATTACTTTGCCGACTAAGGTCCGTCTAGTCAAGGCTATTGTTTGTCCGGTAATCAGGTATGAATGTGAGAATTGGACTGTGAAGAAAGCTGAGCACCGAAGAATTGATGCTTTTGAACTGTGGTGTTGGAGAAGACTCTTGAGAGTCCCTTGGATTGCAAGATCCAACCAGTCCATTCTAAAGAAGATCAGTCCTGGGTGTTCTTTGGAAGGAATGATGCTAAAGCTGAAACTCCAGTACTTTGGCCACCTCATGCAAAGAGTTGACTCATTAGAAAAGACTTTGATGTTGGGAGGGATTGGGGGCAGGAGGAGAAGGGGACAACCAAGGATGAGATAGCTGGATGGCATCACCGACTCGATGGATGTGAGTTTGAGTGAACTCCAGGAGATGGTGATGGACAGGGAGGCCTAGTGTGCTGCAATTCATGGGGTCACAAAGAGTTGGACATGACTGAGCGACTGAACTGAACTGAACTGAACTGAACCTTAATTGTCAGTTTTATATATAGGGAATTCCCTGGTGGTCCAGTGGCTAAGACTCAATGGTTCCAATGCAAGCGGACTGGGTTCCATCCCTGGTCATGGAACTAGATTCCACATGATGCCACTAAAAGAACCCTTATGGCACAACTAAGAACCAACACTGCCAAATAAGTAAATACATATTTTTTAAAAGTTTTGTTATATATATAATGTACTGCTGTAGTATGTGTTGATTATGACACATTAACAGTTATTTCTTCCTCATTTCCCATTTCTTCCATAGTTTAGCATTTCTGTTGCTTTGTAATCCAACCCTTCGAGAACTTCTAATTATTTCTTTCATTTTTCTATTTTCTGTGGGCACACATCCTGCTGAAGAGTCTTGGCAAAAATATTCTTCCAATTTAACATCTGTTAATATAGGTTTTCAGTATTTCAGTGAAATAATTTTTATTTTTCCCCTTGAGAGAGAAAATGCTAACACAGATATTAAAAATTGTTTATGAGCCGGATTTGTGGAGGATAAGATGGCTTCTTAGAGACTCGATTTGGGGATAAGTGAGTTACTTTATATCCCATTTCCTTTTTTTAAAACAAAACAAAAAAATCCCACAACAGATCTGGGTTTGTTCAGACCCCTTATTACATCTAGCTTCTGTTCTCATAATCCATCAAAATCCAGCTGAAAGATCAAGAAATAAAAATAAGCATTCCTGTTTTGAAGCCTACTGTTTAAATAACTGCAACACCCCTCAAACATGTGGGCCTATCTCCTATTTGCTTCTTGGATTTCCTGTAAACTAGAGTTAGTCATCTGCTACATCCAGCAAATTCTGAGGAGTGGATGAGAGCAAGCCACTCTTTTTGGATGGCAGCTTTCTGTAACTGTATTCAATCGAACCCTGAAGTCCTCATTGGTTTCAGCTTCCCTTTTTAGTAAAATTCAATTTATCAACTTTATTTTCATTACATGTTATGCCTATAGTTGTTGGCCACAGAAAAGGAAGTAAGAAACACAGCAATTGAGACAGACAAATGTTAAGACTGTGCAGCCACTGCCATTTTTGGTGAGGAAAGACCTCACTTTCAGATGGTTTCAGTATCTTCAGCAAGAGAAAAGTCTTCAACCAAGGTCTGAAAATACCCAAGTGCTCTATATTGTCAAGGTGTGGCTGGGTTTCCATCTGGCATTATTTCTAATGCATGAAGATGCCCTTACTGTCAAAAGGCTTCTAAATGCTCCTTTGAAATGATGATAGCAGTATGATTTGTGAGCACTTATTGTCTGTACAGCTTCCCAGGTAGCTCAAACAGTAAAAAACTGTCTGCAATGCAGGCGATCTGGATTCCATCCCTGGGCTGGGAAGATCCACTGGAGAAGGGAATGGCTACCCACTCCAGTATTCTTGCCTCGAGAATTCCGTGCACAGAAGAGTCTGGTGGGCTACAGTCCATGGCTCTCAAAGAGTCTGACACAACTGAGCAACTAACACTTTCACTTTATTGTCTGTATAGATTCTTCCAAGTTGAGATGGAGTCCCTCTCAGTTCAGTTCAGTCTCTCATTCGTGTCCGACTCACCACATATACTACCAGCAGAAGTTCCGCTTTTGGAGGTATTCCTCAAACTTTACCAAAGTTAATCACTTGGGAGAGTACTTAAAGTGCAGATTCAGGTCTCCACCAAATCTAAACATGATTTGCATGTTTAGAATGGGGCTCAGTAATTTGCATTTTTCACAAGCTCATGGTATAATTCTGTTGTGACAGACTTTACCTAGAAAAACATTGTTTAGGGTATTGAGGGGACTCTTGGCTGTCACCATCTGCATCTTCATGTGACAAATAACATTCCTGGAAAGCTATCTGCAAATACATTCTTGGTGAAGCCAAGACAGAAGTCACAGACAGAATTCTGTGGTGAAGTCTGTGACTGACATTATCCTTTCTGTGAAACATTTCTGATTTGATGTTTGTAAACAGCAGTTGAATATAAACAGCAAAGCTCTCTATTCAAAGCAGTATCTTAGTGGTTTATTCGGTAAAGTTAAGAATACATTTCTTATGTGAATACATAAATACCCTCTAATGGATTCATATGGATTAACAAATGTGAGATTTCTCACAGAAAGGGAGCAATCATTCTCATGTCACAAGACAATGACGACTGCTGGAATCTACCAGCTGAAATCATCGTGTCCCCCTTTCCTGTGTTATTTTCTGTTCTTCATCATAAATATAGTTATAGTTGCGCTGCTAGTGGGTCATAGCTGGGGTGGGGCGATGCTGCGTTTGTGTTAGCGTTTCCAGAAGCCTTGGTCTATGGGGAGGTCACCCTTGCACTTGCCTTCCAGCTACAAGACGGGGGTGACACTGGGAAGGAGAGACTTTGAATTGGGGCTGTTGATTCTCGGGCTGGCTCTGGGCCCAAGGCGCCTGCGCTCAGAAAAACAAACCAGATTCAAATTTTAAACATTCATAAAAATCAGAATGGTGATATTTTTGACCTGCTGCCAACATGTTTAACCTTTTTTCTTTCTTCCTTTTCTTTTTTTTTTAAATCAAATTGCTAGAATATGGTGTGCAAGATTTTTAGAGCCAACATTTTTCCTTTTCTCCTGCTGGAAAAAAAATTCCTCAGAGTGAGAAATTTTGTGTCGGGTTTTAGTCATGAAAGGGGGCAGCTCTTTCTTTGTTAATGATAAAACTGCAATTCTCTGCACCTAATGTGACGATTTATGCCCTTGGCATCCTACGGTGTTAACAGGGCTGAGGGGTATAAATTCTCCCCAGGTTAAGACAGGAGTAGACCTCACAGCTCTGGCTGTGCCATCCCATGTGGCTCTGGTCAGAGAAGTAAAACCGAACCAAACACATTCAGTAAGAGCAGATGCTTAAGTACTTTTTAAACCGATGGCTGTGTGGAACTGTTTTCGCTTAAGGAGAGAATAATTTGAAACACCTTTCCCACTAGTTCATCCATTCAGGCAGTGGCTAAGCAGCTCCATGGGGCCTCTCCTGTTCTCAGTGCCGGCAAGGTTACGTCCAGTGAAGGGCTAGCATGGCCTAAGCCGCCCTCACTTGGCCACAAGCTTCAGAAGACATCTGCAAATCATTGTGCAAAACCAAGAAGTACAAATTCACCACAGCCTGACTCTCTCGAGTTGAGTCTGATATTTCCTGTTTTGAAGGTTTCCTTGGTATCTTACACACTGACTGTGAAACACCAGCTGCTTTAAGTGATTTGAATTTATAGACCCTTTGATCAATTATCTTACCAGTTCCTGGATAATTGAGAAGAGGTTTGAACCATCCCCTTATGTAAATACAAGACTTAATTTAAAAAAATCCAGCCTTTAGGAAGTGCTATAGATAGAGCCTCGACTTTGTTTTTCTTATTTAATTTGCTTTAGCAGTGGGGTCTTATCTCTCTGATGATATTAACCCCCTAGCTAGTGCTTTGTCGCTAAAGCAAACTGGAAATGTCGCCAATGGCAGGCTGAAAACAATATAGTGTGCCTTATCTCAGATTCTCACTCTGCTAATTCACTGAATTTGTAGTATCTTTAGAATCGAGAGGTTCCCCCCCCCAAAATAGAATAATGAAACTGAAGTAGCAAAAGAAAAGAAACAACCCCAGATGATGAGCTAGGTCTCCCAGCTGAAGAGCAAGTTGAAAGCAACACAACCAGTTTTCATTAGGCTGCTGTACTTTCCTTCTTGGTAGAAATTTTAAAGTGATGGTTAGGGCTTACACATGGTCGTCAACATTCAGACTAGCAGTAATTGGACTTGGTTTGTCTAGAAGCCAAACCAGCTGAGCAAATACACAATGGAGTTCATGGTATTGTGATATTTTTGTGTCAGTACTGATGAAGCTTGGCAAATATTTCTGTACCAGTTTTGACATTTATCAACTGAAAATTCTCACTTGGCCAAGACTTCACTATTTCTAAAGATAGGGTACTCACTATCCTGGGGCGGACCTAGTTCATTAACAGCCAGTTACGTTTGTAGAATTCTTCTCCTCACCAGTGAGGCCAAATTTGTCTCCTTAAAGCCTCATTCATCTGGTCATTTAATGAATTAGCAGTTACCTCTTCTACACGTTGATGGTTATGAGGTAGTCTTTGGTTTTGAGGAGGTTCTGTTCTTGTTTAGTATTCAACTCTTCATTATTATTCCTTCAGAACACTTTTTAGACATTTTTTCCTAGTTTCCACCCCCTCGTGAAATTTTATTTTTTTAATTTGTCAAAGTATTTTATTTCATTTATTTCAAACATAAACTAATGAAATTTTAATATGACAGATATACTGTATATCTGATTATATACTATATGTATATTTGTGTTTTTGCAATAGAAAAGTAATAGTTTTTTTGCTTTTCAAGAATGAATTTCTGCTCCATGAGGGGAACAGCACCCCAACTAAGAATGTATAGTCTGAGTTGGTATAGAATGTATAGTCTTATGCCAAACAGTTCCATATTTTACATTTTCATGTTTAGAAACATGCATTAAAAAAGTAAAATGACCTTGTGGGGNAATTTCTGCTCCATGAGGGGAACAGCACCCCAACTAAGAATGTATAGTCTGAGTTGGTATAGAATGTATAGTCTTATGCCAAACAGTTCCATATTTTACATTTTCATGTTTAGAAACATGCATTAAAAAAGTAAAATGACCTTGTGGGGACTGCAGATATACGAACAAATAGCTAAATCCTGATTTATCCGCCAGAACACACTCTCCTCTGCCTTATTCTCTGCCCTCTCTTGTACCCACACCTTGCACAAACTTCTAGAAAGACTGTATATTTCATTTTAAGTATGTGTTTAACCACTCCTAGTGGGTTGATAATTACTTTCCCCATTCATAACAAAAGGATGAATCTACCAGGAACCTGTGAATGTAACCTTATTCGGAAAAAACGGTCTTTGCAGATGAAATTAAGTTCAGGATCTCAGGATGAGATCATCCAAGATCATTTGGATGGGCCCTAAATCCAATGATAAGTGTCCTTATGAGAGAAGGGCAGAGAGATTTGACCCAGGCACAAAACAGAAGACCACAGGAGATGGAGACAGAGACTGGAGTGATGTAAACCCAGGAGTGCCACCAGCCTCGCGAAACCGGGAGAGAGTCTGCCCTCAGCCTCTGCAGGAGGTATGACCTGTCCAAAACTTTGACTTTTGACTTTGGGCCTTCAGAACTCGAGAGAATAAATTTCTGTTGTTTGCAGCCACAGCAAATAAATAAGCCATCTTTCCTCCTCCTCCGGGCATACACACAGTCTTGTTCACCTGTGTGGTCCTACTGCACAGCCTGGTGACTGACACAGAGCCTGTGCTCAGTTTATTTGCACTGTAGGAACAGAGTGCGAAGCAACTCCAAGCTTACTGCTTCCTCTGCCAGATGCAAGTTTTGGAGGGCTACAGATGCAAGTTTTGGAGGGCTACAGAGATGCACTCCCTCCCTTCCCCCTGCTCTCCCCAACAATCTTGTCCTGTGTAGGCCAAACAGTCCCATATGTTACATTTACATGTTTGGAAACATGCATTTTAAAAATGTAAAAATGGGACTTTCCTGGTAGTTCGGTGGTTAAGAATCTGACTGCCAGTGCAGGGGACATGAGTTTGATCCCTGGCCTGGGAAGATTCCATGTGCCTCAGAGCAATTAAGCCGTCGCACCATAACTACTGCAGCCCTCATGCTCTAGGGCCTGCGAGCCACAACTGCAGAGTCTGGGCGCCACAACTACTGAGCCCACACACCTAGAGCTTGTGCTGTGCAGCAAGAGAAGCTACTGCAATGAGAAGCCTGTGCGCCACAATCAGAGAGTAGCCTCCGCTTGCCACAGTTAGGGAAACGCTGCATGCAGTAATGAAGACCCAGTACAGCCCAAAGTAAAACAGATTTTAGAGTGTAAAAATGTTAAAAAATATAGACACACATAACTTCATATAAACTGGATAATATTATACAGGTTATCCTGTAATGGCCTTTTCTTCTCGTTAAATAACATGTCATGGGCATCTTTCCATGTTAGTCAATGTAGCTACCCATTTTAATAGCTACCTGGGTTTCCATTGTATGGATTACTATAATTTATTTAAACAATCTCCTATTGATGGATGCTAATGTCTCCCTTAAAATGGAATATCTGTTTTGACATAGGGTACTGTAAATCTGGCGATACTAATAGAGTGGAACCATTATTGCTTTTGACTTAAACACTACACTTATTCTAATGTGGCAATCGTTTCATTAGCTTTGTGAGCTAGTTGCTACTTTTTCTTTTTTTTTTTTTTATAACCTATTGCTGTCTTCTTTTGGCCCTGTGATTAATTAAAGTCCCTATGTCTTTTAACCTGAATAGTTATGAAGTGAAGTGTTCCTAAATTTGTATTTCAGCAATTGTTTATATATATTTTAAAATAATCCACGTGGGAGTTTTACATACACTTAATCATAGTCCTTTGGACAGCAAGGAGATCAAACCAGTCAATTTTAAAGCAAATCAATCCTGAATATTCATTAGAAGGATTGATGCTGAAGCTGAAGCTGAAGCTCCAACACTTTGCCCACTTCACTCAAAGAGCCTACTCATTGGAAAAGACTCTGATGTTGGGAAAGAATGAGGGTAAAATGAGAAGGGGAAGGCAGAGGATGAGATGGTTAGAGGGCATCAACAACTCAAGAACTTGAGAAGACTCCAGGAGATAGTGGAGGACAGAGGAGATAGGTGTGCTATCGTCCAGGGGCTGAAAAAAGTTGGATACAACTTAGCAACTGAACAACAACAACAAATTGTAGTTTATGCATGGTCTTATTTCTTCTTTTAAATTGAACTCTATGTTGCAAACATTTTTTAATACACTATTAACTTTAAATTTTTGAAGATTTTACATTTCTGTTTATTATTGAGAAAAACGGATTTTACCCTATCACTTCAGAGCACTGAGATAACTCTGGAGCAACATTTTGTGCTCTATTATACAAGTGATTCCTTCTCCAGTAGCACTAGTGGTAAAGAATCCGACTGCCAATGCAAAAGACATAAGAGATGCAGGTTCAATTCCTGGGTCAGGAAGATCCCCTGGAGGTGGGCATGACAGTCCACTCCAGTATTCTTGCCTTGAGGATCCCCATGGACAGAGGAGGTTGGTGGGCTACAGTCCATAGGGTTGCAAAGAGTTTGATACAGCTGAAGTGGCTGAGCACACATGCATGCATACAGTCATCATTGACACATAATAAGCAGGTACAGGCATACCTCAGAGATACTTTGGATTTAGTTTCAGACACGACTGAGCAACTTCACTTTCACTTTTCACTTTCATACATTGGAGAAGGAAATGGCAACCCACTCCAGTGTTCTTGCCTGGAGGATCCCAGGAACGGGGCAGCCTGATGGGCTGCTGTCTATGGGGTTGCACAGAGTCAGACACGACTGAAGTGACTTAGCAGCAGCAGCAGCAGCAGCAGCATTGCAATAAAGCAAATATCACAATGAAGTGAGCCACNTGGCAACCCACTCCAGTACTCTTGCCTGGAGAATCCCATGGAGGGAGGAGCCTGGTGGGCTACAGTCCGTGGGGTCGCAAAGAGTCGGACACGACTGAGCGACTTCAATTTCAATTTTGCTTTATTGTATTTCACAAGTAACTATGGTTTTCTTTTTAAACAAATGCAAGGTTTGTGGCGACCCTCTATTGTCAGATGGTTAGCATTTGCTAGGAATAAAGTATTTCTTAATTAAGGTATGCGTTGCTGTTTATACATAATACTGTTATGCTCTTAATAAACCACAGTATAGTATAAACATAATTTTTATATATACCAAGATACCAAAAATTGAAGTGACTTGCTTTATTGTTGTAGTCTTTCTATTGCTATGGTCTGGAATGGAACCCTAAATTATCTTCGAGGTGTTCCTATATATCAAAATTGGGAGATTAGTCTAAATGATTTGGGAAATCCCATTCAGCTTTAAAATTCTGTGATTGGATTTTTTTTTTTTAGCTTTATTTTCCGGAAAGTTCGAGGCTTGCTAGGTGGAAATATTCGACTTCTATTGTGTGGAGGTGCTCCACTTTCTGCAACCACACAGCGATTCATGAACATCTGTTTTTGCTGTCCTGTTGGTCAGGGGTATGGACTCACTGAATCTTGTGGGGCTGGAACAATTACTGAAGGTTAGTGTTGCTGCAGTGGTGTCTACAACAGAGGCTGGGGTACAACTCCTGGCCCTCTTGGTATGAGTTGTTTTTTGCAAGTATATAGAAAATCAGTTAAAATATTTCTGTAAATCCCAAGTACTGTGATTGTTGAAATCAGTTTTCAGAATGTATTCATTTCAGTTCAGTCACTCAGTCGTGTCCAACTCTTTGCGACCCCATGAATCGCAGCATGCCAGGCCNTATAGAAAATCAGTTAAAATATTTCTGTAAATCCCAAGTACTGTGATTGTTGAAATCAGTTTTCAGAATGTATTCATTTCAGTTCAGTCACTCAGTCGTGTCCAACTCTTTGCGACCCCATGAATCGCAGCATGCCAGGCCTCCCTGTCCATCACCAACTCCCGGAGTTCACTCAAACTCGCATCCATTGAGTCAGTGACACCATCCAGCCATCTCATCCTCGGTCGTCCCCTTCTCCTCCTGCCCCCAAACCCTCCCAGCATCAGAGTCTATTCCAATGAGTCAACTCTTCGCATGAGGTGGCCAAAATACTGGCGTTTCAGCTTCAACATCATTTCTTCCAAAGAACACCCAGGGCTGATCTCCTTTAGAATGGACTGGTTGGATCTCCTTGAGTTATATCTAAATGTCACTAGTTCATCTAGAGGAGTTTTTCATGTTAAACTATGATAGGTAGTATTAAAAACTACTTAACACTTAGCAGCAGCAGCATTCTAGAAAAAAAGGTTTAGTAACAAACATTAGCTGTATAGTATATGATCTTATTATCAATTATTACATTTCTTTTTATGTAGAAAAATTAGTGTGTTTGTTTAGTTGTTTAGGTTTATTAAGGGTCACATTCAGAAATGTTTATTGAGGTGAGTGGTCTGTGTTAAAATAAGTGCGGTGAGAAGCTAGAGAATCTAATTTTGGTCTGGAGAATCTAATTCCCAGAAATGTATCATGGCGACAAGTTTAGACGACTGGTCTATTACCCAAGTGGTTCCCAGGTGACTGTCTAGTGCCCCATGAACCCTTTTATAGAGGAAGTTACTTTGTTCTCCAGTCCAAGAAAAAATTATGCTTCTCCTTTGTTTTCTCTAGATATTTGTAGACCCTAAGCCTTATTCATTTTCCTTTCTTTGCCCTAAGTGATTTTGTGTACCATTCTTATACCAGGTTTATCCTGCACTACTTCCATATTTTCCAGTTTTCCGCTGTGTTCTTTATTGTTTTCATATTTTTGGAAGCTGCTTGTAAGTCTTGTTTCATAGAATATACACAAGCATTCTTAAAAACATGCACGTTCAGTTCCTAAGGAGCCTTACTTTCTTTGATTTTTAAGGTTTCCATTGGTTGTGCAATTAAGCAGTGATGGTTTATGTTGTAAATAAATCTCTAAAGTATCATGTATCACACTTTTATTTCTGATATTTGAATGGTCCTTGAAACCTAATGCAGTGGTAATTCATAATAGTGGGGAAGTCTTGCCCCACATCTTTGAAAGTGAACAGTCTGAACCTCCAGCCTGGCCTCTGAACTCTTACTGTATGAGTTTAAATAGGGTATGGTAGCATAAGCTGATGTGAGGGGAGCTTCAGAGGTCTCACTTTGAAGACTGGAGAGGTTATTTGTCCTACAAAGCTGTGTTAAGTCGAGCAAGAAAGTGGAATAGCTGTAAACCATTGTGTTCCTTCATCCTTAAAAACAAGGAAGGCAGAGTCATCAACCAAGCAGCTACTTAGTAGGTGTAAGAAAATGTGATGGTATGGAATTTGGGAAAACCGGAGCAGGCCTGTCCTGTCTGTTAGGGGCTATAGTTGTTGCTGTGCTGGAAATGTGGACCCACGGTTCTTGGAGATTCTGTACTCTTCTGTAAAGTGTCTTGTTTATAACCACTTCAGATTAAAGAAACGAAACAGCTACACAGCCTAGTTCACCAGTGTGCTGCTGCTGCTTGTAAAGATTCTCTGGGGATATCTAAGCTTTGGGATAAATCTTTGTAATTAAAAAAAGAAGAAGCAATTTATTAACTACCATAATCAAATACTTTTTTTCGTTTATGTCTTAGTGTGGGACTACAATACTGGCAGAGTGGGAGCACCATTAGTTTGCTGTGAAATCAAATTAAAGAACTGGGAGGAAGGTAATAACCTGTTTTAACCACAGAGCATTAATTTGAATAATACTAGAATTGTACTTCATTTTCTTCCTTATTTTAGAATATAAAATCACCCATAAGTGCTTACTTTTGTCTTTTATAAATAGAAATATTTTTATATAGAGCTATGAGTGGATTTATTTTGCTTGTTTCAGAGATGATTTTGAAGAATTGTTTTTTTTTGTTGTTTGTTTTATTATTATATAAATGCAAGTAAGAATTATGGGGAAAATTTGAAGATGTATTAAATGAATAATGCCCATAAATTGCAAATAATCATATTTTATAGAAACAAAATTGCAAAATTCATTCTATGAAATGGAAGATTTTAACCTATTCTTTCTTTTTTCTTTCTCTTCTCTGAGGGCTTCAACCCAAAATTATCAGAAGGAAATTTTTACTATAAGTACATAAAAATCTCTTGCTCATTCCGTTTAAATACTAGTCATTTTTAAAATATTTGATCCTATGAACATGTGCATATTTCTGGTTTTTTTGGATGCATTTTTCTTTCATGCAAAGAGATTCTAAGCCTTGGGTGTCACTTTTCAGCTGTCTGTTAGCAAAACTAGTGAAAATGTTTCATAAACTTGGAACCATTCTGAAGTTATCTGTAAGGAATAAATCCTCTAAATATATACTAGTTTGACTTTATACTGAGATTGATTCTCAAAATGCACAATTTAACACTTTTTATCAATTAGTATGATATTTAAACGTCTCTACAGAATCCTTAAAGGAACTGACCTGCACAGTACATATGTAACTGTTTTATACACTAGATGTTGGGGTTTTGAGTTTGTTTGTTTTTTTTTTTTCTCGGAATAGTAGTTTAAAAGCAGAAGTGCTTATGGTTAAACAACTGAAAATTTGTAGCTAGATTTAATAATGAATTTTGTTCATAGTGTCTGCCTTATTTTGCTAAACCCTAATTGGATCAAAATCAGATGAGCCTATTTGGAAACAAGCAGTTTCAAATATTCATCTGATGCGTGAGGGATAAAACTATTCAATTAACTCTAAATCATTCTGTTTATTAGGTGGATACTTTAATACCGATAAACCACATCCCAGGGGTGAGATTCTTATTGGTGGCCAAAATGTGACAATGGGGTACTACAAAAACGAAGCGAAAACAAAAGCTGATTTTTTTGAAGATGAAAATGGACAGAGGTGGCTCTGTACTGGAGACATTGGGGAGTTTGACCCTGATGGTTGTTTGAAGATCATTGGTGAGCCAGCTGATACTTTTTTTCTTTAACTAGATGTTCCTGTAGTGTCTTTTCAAAAAAGAGATTGCATATTTAGAGAAGTTGTTTAATAGTATAAGAATTCATCTTCCTGTAATGTTGGTATGGTCTCTGTATCAGCCCTGGAATGTAAAAATGCACAAGAGGGACTGTATGGAATTTATAAGGCTTGACATGTTATGAGGCCTTAAGGTCTATTCAGAAGTGGTATTTTTAATTACTACTAGATAACCCTTAAAGAGTGCAGTTCTTAGTAGGGAGTATTCATTCTTGTGTGCTGTGCTTAGTCGCTCAGTCATGTCCAACTCTTTGCGACCCCATGGACTGTAGCCCACCAGGCTCATCTGTCCATGCGGATTCTCCAGGCAAGAATACTGGAGTGGGTTGCCATGCCCTCCTCTGGGGGATTTTCTCAACCTAGGAATCAAACTGGGGTCTCCTGCATTGCAGGCGGATTCTTTACCAGCTGAGCTACCTGGGAAGCTATCATTTTTGTGTATGTAGACGTTATTGGGCAAGACTCTTGCCTGTCTGCATTTCCTTTGCTTGCCATTGAGAGCTAAGGAATGCCTGGCAGCTCAGTACCAGGACTGACAGGTGAAAAATACATTCCCCTGCTTCTCCTCTTGGGTTCTTTATCTCAGTTAATGGCACTTCTGTCCCAGTCATGACATCTAGACACTGGCAGGAGACGAAAGCCTCTGCAGCCAGCTCTCCATAGTTAATCCATATCCCACTGCTTTACCTTATAAAATATGCCTCAAGATTGTTCTGTCCATCTCTCCCTGTTTCAGTGATTTAGGTCAGGTCTGCACCTTTTGCCACCCTGTTGCAAGAAATTCCTTTCTGTTGCAGTGCCTGCCTCTGCTGAATGCACCCTCTCGTGGCCACTACTTGATTACTGAACCCCTATCTCACTGACTGCTTTCCTGCTGGAAACCTTTGAGTGGCTCCCAGAGGCTCAGTTGAGGGTGGCCCCGCTCACCCATGTGCCCCCGTCTCCTTTGTTTGTGCTGCAGTAGTGCAAACTGGCACAGCTCTGTTCTTTGCCAGTGCCATTCCACTTGGCTGCAGCTCAGTCTTCTCTGAAGACTCAGTTCAGGCCTCACCTGCAGGAATTCTCCAAAAATCAGCAAGTTGGAGAGTCTGAACACTTAGCACTACCATGTTGTACTGAAGTAATATAGTTTTTCATCCTGCTGCTCTTTAGATAGACTGAGCTTTCACATGGCACTTGAGTATATATTCTTGACCTTTCTGGTATTAATGTGTCCTGGAAACATAATCTGTTGAGCAGAACATATCCAAAGCCTTGAGGATGGGGTCCCTTAAGAAGCTAAGTTTTTAAAAGAAATGTATTCAGTGGTACAGAAATAAAGGCCTCATTTTATTATGTGTTTTAAATTTCAGCATAACTCTTATAAGGAACTTAACTGATCGCAAACTACTTAGGGGATGGCCAGTATTTGTGGGGAGTGGCCAATATTTGTATGTATTAAAGGTGTGTTAATACTATCCTCCAATGTGCCCCGCTCTTGGCCCTGTTTTTGCACAGATCGTAAGAAGGACCTTGTAAAACTACAGGCAGGAGAATATGTTTCTCTTGGGAAGGTGGAGGCTGCTTTGAAGAATCTCCCACTAATAGACAACATTTGTGCATATGCAAACAGGTAAGAGCATAGAATTTATGCTGCTTAAAACATTTGGTAATGCTGTCGGCCCTTCCTTTCTCTGCTGGCCTTCTTTGTAAAATTATCCTGAGACCTCTTCCTTCTCATGTGTTTTCCTCATCTCATTACAGCCACTGGCTGATTCTTACCTTGTGATGCTCCTCTCCATATCATCCTCTGTCTGATTTCTGTTTTATATCTTGGTGCAGAGTCCCATGTGATAGGAAGGTGAAGAAAATAACCCTCCTTCCTGCTGCTTTGGTTCTCTGAGCTACTTGTCCTTCTACACAAGGAGGCTTCCTGCAATCAGTCTAGAGGAGAGGGGAGTAAAGAAGGAAATTGGTTGGCCAGCAGTGCTCTGCTCAGTTCCTACTACCCCTTCTCAATTTGAGCCTGCCTGGGGCCCCAGGAACCCCAAAGGAGGGGCTTCCTTTCCCCCTTAAGCTAGGTTAAGCTGTGGCTTCACACATAGCGTCTCTCGCCCATGATGATTCAGAGGCAGCTGGGAAGGAGAGTTTAAAGTTGAAATCCCAGGAATGCACTCTTGGGAAATGTGTTGGAATTTCAGATTGACACACTGTTCACATTTTTCCGTGACACTAATGTATGTGGCAATCATTCCCCAGTGGTAGTGATTGGGTGTTTTGTGGCCAGCCTAGAAGACTTACTGCCGCAGTTAACATAATACTTATTATGAAAAAATAAAATCTGATATTAGAAGAACCAATTTAGAAATAGACTTTGAGGTACAGCCCACTTTAGAGATTTACCATATCGATTTATAAATGATTCTGCCCTCTGTTAGTCATGAGTGTTTTCTTTAGTGATGCTAACAGTTCTGGATTTTCTGGTGTGATATTAACCAGAACTGTCTTTCTTCTGATGATGCTGTCATTTCTTCAGGTAACTGCTTTCTGTGGGTGTGCTTAGAGTTCCTCTAGAATACAAATTCTCATGATAACAAAAGAATAAATATATATAGTCACATTAGTTTGACTTGTTGCCATAATTTTTTAAAAACAGCTTCTTACTTTCATTAGCTTTTATTTTTGTTTAGTCTATTGATGTGAATTTTTAAAGATAAAGTTTTCTCATTTTTTTTAAAAGCATGATTCATAATAGTTATATACATAGCTGAAATTCATCATGAAATGTCAGATTAAGGTTTATTTAGCAATGAATTCTGCCAGAGCATCAGAACATGTTATGAATCAGACAGTAAAAGTGGCTGTTGCATGAAATAAGTGTGGCAAATATGCCTTATGTGTATTCTTTAAAATGATAGAGAGTTGGCTACTAAATTTGAGTGTAATGAGTAACCACAGTTAACATGGTATGCCATTTAGTGCCCTAACTAAGTTATCCCTTATGCATTTCAGTTATCATTCTTACGTCATTGGATTTGTTGTGCCAAATCAAAAGGAACTAACAGAACTAGCACGAAAGAAAGGACTTAATGGGACTTGGGAGGAGCTGTGTAACAGTAGTGAAATGGAAAACGAGGTGCTTAAAGTGCTTTCTGAAGCTGCTATTTCAGGTGAGTGAGTGTTAATTGGTTCTGGGAACAGAGATGGGAAGAGAATACTTGTTTGTTCTGTTTTTGTTACAAGGGCTTAGGTTACGTTTCCTGCTCAGAAACCAATCATATTTTCCTACCATTAGTCGGGAGAAGAACATGCTTGTCACCCCCATTCAAGCTCCTCTGGGGACACACAAGGCCACCACACCCACCACTGATGTACACATATCAGAATGTTCTCTTCTCACAGCTTCTGTTTTCCGGGTTGGCCCTTTCTCCACTCTGCTGTGCTATTTTCAAGGCCCTGCTGGGCTTCCCAGACACCCCAGCCCACAGTGAGCCGTCCAAGACTCTACACTGTTAGTGTGGTGGTGGTTGGCTGTACTCACGTATCCTCTACCCCGTGTGAGTGAGTGAGTGAGTGAGTGAGTGAGTGTGTGTGTGTGTGTTATGAAGGGGGCACGTTTGATATTCTTGGTTTAATAAAAACAGCTATACCGTCTGAGTCATCAGCATTAAGTAAAATATAAGTGTGCATTTTTATTCTCCTTAGATATGTCATTCAAGATAATGAAAAATGTAGATCTCATTTAATTAGATGAAGTTATTCTGACCCTTTATTTCAGCAGTAATTATGTTTTGTAGCATGTCAGCCTGAATATAGTTTCCAGCTTTTCTAGGTAACTCAAAATCCTTGCACTGATGCTGAATTTAGTTTAGGTTTCTAATTAAAGTTAGAAACCTATATTGTTTCTTTGTAGGTGGAATACTGAAACAATTAAGCATAATTTAAAAATTTATATACTTAATATATATTTTTTTAAAATAAATTTTATAAACATACATATAATTTACACACCAAACAACTCAACCATTTAGTATGCAATAGTTTTTTAGTGTGTTGGCAGAATTGTACACATTGCCATATCAGTTTCAGATTGTTACCACCTCATTGTCTTTGTCATCACCTCAAAAAAGAAATATTGTGTCCATCAGCAGGCACTCCTCATCATACCTCAGACCTCTTAGTCCTTGGGAGCCACTGATCTTTCTGTTTCTGTAGATTTGCCTGTTCTAGAGTTCGACATATACGACATGTCGAACCATGTCGTATATGGGTTTTTATGACTGGTTTCTTTCACTTAGCATGTAATGTTCATCTCTATATTTTTGTTGTAGCGTGTATCAACACTTCATATCCTTTTATTGGCCAAAGTATTGGAACTTCAACTTTAGCGTAGTCTTTCCTATGAATACTCAGGGTTGATTTCCTTTAGGATTAACTGGTTTGATCTCCTTGCTGTCCAAGGGTCTCTAAAGTTTCTGCAGCACAATTTGAAGGCATCACTTCTTTGGCATTCCCCCTTTATGGTCTGTCTCACACATCTGTACATGACTGCTGGAAAAATCATAGCTTTGACTACACATGGACCTTTGTCAGCAAAGTGGTGTCTGCTTTTTAAATATACCATCTAGGTTTGTCATAGCTTTCCATCCAAAGGGTAAGCATCTTTTAATTTCATGGTTGCAGTCACCATCTGCATTTTGGAGCCCAGGAAAATAAAATCTGTCACTATATGGGTCTTTATATATTTTAGATCCAAATCCTTTATCAGATATGTGATTTGTAAGTATTTTCTACCATTGTTTGGGTGTGTTTTTACTTTCTTGATGGTATCCTTTGAAGTACAACAATTTTAATTTTTATGAGGAACAGTTTCCTTTTTTCCCTTTGGTTGCTTGTACTTCGCATTTGAGAAGCCATTGCCTAATCTAAGTTACAAGTAAATATTTTCTTTATTTTCTTATAAGAGTTTTGTAGTTTTTGTCCTTATATTTGGGTCCTTAATCCATTTGAGTTAATCCATTTTTATATATGATGTGAAGAAGGGATCCAGCTTCATTTTTAAGCCAAGTCAATATTTGATTCACACCAGAGAAACAGAATCAGTAGGTTAAATATATTTAACTATTGAAACTTAAGGCAGGCAGTTGGTATACCTTTTCACTGGGGCTGGCTGGACAGAATTGGCAATCTGTAGGAAAGACTGTTGAAAAAGTGGACTGGAGCTCTTAGGCAGGGATCAAAGCCCCTGTCCATAGGCAGAATTGCTTCTTTTTTGGGCGGGGAGGCCTCACCTCAGCTCTCAAGATCTTGAACTGACTTAGCCATATCTATAAAACCACTTTCAAACTGAATAACTGGGAACTCCAGCATAGTCCAGATGATGCATAAAGCCACCGCAGTCCTCCTGTTGTCAGCTTGGCACCCACATACATTTCCTTAAACCATAGTTTTAAGTTCCAAGTAAAGACAGTAACAAAGTCAGACTGTCACCTAACATTAAACAGTTAGCTTGTATGCAACTGAAAATACATGAACCTTTTCTCCAGAAGTGTTTGCACACCCCTGAGTGATTTTTTAACTCTGCTACTTTGATATCCTGTAACTTAAATACTGTGATATAAAGTTAACTTATTAATATATTATGACAAGAGAACTGGGGGAAGAAAACAAAAGTATTTGCTTACCATATATACAAACATATTCACAGCAAAATGAGGAAGAAATACTCATAGTTTTTATTAGGGTCCCCATTTCCCCAGCCTGTCACGTGATTGTTGCTGTGTGCATTTTTCTAAAACCTGGTGTAGAGTATATTGCTGTTGCTAGTGTCGTTTTGAGTCCAATCATGGAGTGCAGTGCTGACTGTTTATAGCTGAGTGTGGGCTTCCAGGGCTTGTGTGCGAGTCTCCGCGCATCTCAGTGTTGTCAGACTCGTGTCCCTTAATGCTTGGTCCCTACTGTACTGCTCTTTCTCAAGGTGGCTTTTCCAGTTAGAAACCGCTCCTGAAATACTTGTAATCTTTGAGGAATAAAACTTTGTTATTTGAGTTAATATATCATTTTTGTTCCCAAGGCACTTATATCTTGAATTCAGTTCTTTTAAAATATATGTATTATTATGGCTGTTTACCCTTTTCCCAATAGTATACCAGTTGAGAGCAGAAACTATTCATTTTTGTATTTTAAAACAATGTTTATTAAAACATTTTGCACAATAATTTTTTCTGGTAAATATTTGTGAAACAAGTGCTGAAAAGTAAATCAGCCTTAATAAGGAAATGTGCTTCTTCAGATCTCATTCGCCCACCACCCCCTAATCCTTCCCGTCTTGCGGATCTCCTTGGTATCGAGCGGTGTTTGAGAAACACAGTAGGGAGGACACATTCTTCCTCAGAGCTCCATGGCGACTACCCTGGCTCAGTCACTAGATTTCTGTTTTAACTTTATTGTTTCTTAGTTTTTAAAGCGATTTTTAGAAAATCGTTTATTTTATTTTCGGCTGTGCTGGGTCTCTGTTGCTGCGTGGGCTTTTTCTCTGGCTGCAGAGGGCTGGGGACACTCTCGTTCCAGCACGTGAGCTTCTCATCACGCAGCTTCTCTTTGCCGTGGCTTCCCTTGTTGAGCACGGGCTCTAGGGTGCTCAGGTTTCAGTAGTTGCAGCTCCCGCGCTCTAGAGCACTGGCCTAATAGATGAGGCGCATGGGCATAGTTGCTCTGAGACATATGGAATCTTCCCAGATCAGAAATTGAACCTGTGTCTCTTGCATTGGCAGGTGGATTCTTTACCACTGAGCCACCAGGGAAGCCCTCTAAAGTGATTTTTTTTTGAATAAATTCAAAGAAAACAAATAGGTATAAGATCAAAAGCGACACTTATACTAGCCTCTCGAGGCATACGGTTTATTTTGTCTGTATCCTCATCCTACACATCTAGTTGCATGTAAGTTTATGTAGTGTTCAAACATAAAGCAAAATCATTTTTTTAAACCTAACAATATATGGCAAGTATATTTATATACCCATACCAATAGATCTAACTTATTTTTAATGAATGAATTGTGTACATTTTATGCCTATGTCATAATTTACCCAACTCATTCTGTTGATGGACATGTAGATTTTCTAAACAGTTTTTTGCTATTATAATGCTTATATATATATGTTTTGCTTCTAGTATTTTTGAGGTATAAATTGCTTAGAAGTGAGGTTTATTAGCTGTAGGTTTTACATTTTGATGGGTGTGTGGAGACCGAGGAAGTTAAAACTATTTGCTAAGAATTTTAATTGTATATTTTTCATGACTCTGTGTTCACTTTTTAATTTCTTTTTTTCCACAATCTCAGCAAGTCTGGAAAAGTTTGAAATTCCAGTAAAAATTCGTTTAAGCCCTGAACCGTGGACCCCTGAAACTGGTCTGGTGACAGATGCCTTCAAGCTGAAACGCAAAGAGCTTAAAACACATTACCAGGCGGACATTGAGCGAATGTATGGAAGAAAATAGTTATTCTCTTTCAGCATCAGTTTGCTGCAGGGAGCTCAGATCAAATAGGAAAATACTTGAAATGCATGTCTCAAACTGTGAGGCAGAGTCCATTCCTCATATTAAACCTAAACTGTTATTTCTCATGACATCACCATTTTTAACTGACAGGATTAGTAAAATATTAAGACAGCAAACTTGTGTCTGTCTCTTCTTTCTTCCCCTCCTCCAGTTTACTTTACCACCTAGGACTGCACTTGTCAGCATGAGGACTTTTATGAATCATATTGGGGAACAGTGATTTTAAAACCTCAAGTTTTTAAACATGGTTTATATGTTCTGTATAATGTTCAGTTTGTAACTTTTTAAAGTTTGGATGTATAGAGGACTAAATAGGAAATATAAGAATTGGTTATTTGGGGGGCTTTTTTACTTATAGTATTTAAAATGCAAGGGTATGGATGTGAAATTATGTAAATTTCATTCAAATGCTTATGAATCAAATCATTGTTGAACTAAAGATTTGTTGCTGTGTAATTATTGTCTTGTATGCATTTGAGAGAAATAAATATACCCATACTTATGTTTTAAGAAATTGAGACCTTGTGAATATATGCCTCACAGTGTCTTCTTTATATATTTATTTTTCTTAGGGAAAAATGAAGTTGGGTTGGTGCTGCATGAAACAAAATAGCAATAGAGGGTTACGGTTTCATAGTAAAGAAGAAAACACAACAAGGGTATCACCAGTGGATCATTAATTTCTAGTAGCTGACCATCAAAATATCTAGTCTTCTAGTTAGCTATGGAAACTAGGAAAATATCTAAATTTTTAGAATTGGGAACAATTCTAAAAGGTAAAGTAGAATTTAAAAACAATCAAAGGATGGAATGTTATTCTTTATTTTCACTGACTATATATATATATATATATATTTATATATATATATACACACATATTGAATTGTCTGATTATGCCATGTTAATGCTGGAAAGCTATTTCTCATTTTACCTTTAGTCTAGCTGTGTAGTGAAACATCTCAAAATAAGGATTATTTTCTTGGATAGTTTGCACTGGGTGTGTATGTGTCAGGCTGTTGGTGGCTTATTAAAAATGCACCTTATTTTTTCTACCATAACCTTTCTACACTAGAAAATGAAATAATTTAGAATGCTTCTAATAGTAGCATTCTTACTATGATACATGAGAATTTCACTTTATAATGAGGTGAGGTAATTTGCAGATTTTTCATGTCATTGTGGAAATTGTTTATGATTCTGAAAACATTGTATTATAGTATGTCATTTCATATGTATCGCTTGCCTATTATTAAGAGTGATATTGTACCAATTAAGATGTGTTCAGATTAGGATGTAAAAAAATCACAGGTACCCTGTTTTTCATGTCATATTAGGTATCTTTTTGAGTCTCAGTTACTTTAGGCACCAAAAGGCAAAATAAAAATACATATATATGAAGAGATATGAACATAGATCTGTGTAGGATATGAGAGAGTTGCGGGCCTGCACCCTATGGTTTTTGGTCATTTTAAGAGCACATCATATTTGGAGATACTGTAATGTAATATTTTTGTTTTAAACTTTTCTTGTATATATTTGTATTATGTTTTGAATGCTTTTCTTGTCATAGTTTAAATTTTTAGTTTGAAAAAACTGCCAAGAAGAAGTAAAAATAGGAAAAATTAAATGGTGTATCTCTAAAATGTTGTGATCTGAAAATTAAAGTCACTTTGGGTGGAGAGAATTTGTTTTTGATGCTTTATCTTTAGAATAATTATTTGCTTTCAAATGATGTTTGGAAAGTAGAAAAAACGGTTCAGTGTTTCAAAGGACAGATGTCAATATAATTGTGACTTGAAATAGTGGCAGATAAATATGTAGCTTATCACTGATGCAGAATAAAAGTTATTTTTCAGAAACATCTAATAATGCTGGCTTAATCTGTACACAGTCCTATTNCGCAAAGAGCTTAAAACACATTACCAGGCGGACATTGAGCGAATGTATGGAAGAAAATAGTTATTCTCTTTCAGCATCAGTTTGCTGCAGGGAGCTCAGATCAAATAGGAAAATACTTGAAATGCATGTCTCAAACTGTGAGGCAGAGTCCATTCCTCATATTAAACCTAAACTGTTATTTCTCATGACATCACCATTTTTAACTGACAGGATTAGTAAAATATTAAGACAGCAAACTTGTGTCTGTCTCTTCTTTCTTCCCCTCCTCCAGTTTACTTTACCACCTAGGACTGCACTTGTCAGCATGAGGACTTTTATGAATCATATTGGGGAACAGTGATTTTAAAACCTCAAGTTTTTAAACATGGTTTATATGTTCTGTATAATGTTCAGTTTGTAACTTTTTAAAGTTTGGATGTATAGAGGACTAAATAGGAAATATAAGAATTGGTTATTTGGGGGGCTTTTTTACTTATAGTATTTAAAATGCAAGGGTATGGATGTGAAATTATGTAAATTTCATTCAAATGCTTATGAATCAAATCATTGTTGAACTAAAGATTTGTTGCTGTGTAATTATTGTCTTGTATGCATTTGAGAGAAATAAATATACCCATACTTATGTTTTAAGAAATTGAGACCTTGTGAATATATGCCTCACAGTGTCTTCTTTATATATTTATTTTTCTTAGGGAAAAATGAAGTTGGGTTGGTGCTGCATGAAACAAAATAGCAATAGAGGGTTACGGTTTCATAGTAAAGAAGAAAACACAACAAGGGTATCACCAGTGGATCATTAATTTCTAGTAGCTGACCATCAAAATATCTAGTCTTCTAGTTAGCTATGGAAACTAGGAAAATATCTAAATTTTTAGAATTGGGAACAATTCTAAAAGGTAAAGTAGAATTTAAAAACAATCAAAGGATGGAATGTTATTCTTTATTTTCACTGACTATATATATATATATATATATTTATATATATATATACACACATATTGAATTGTCTGATTATGCCATGTTAATGCTGGAAAGCTATTTCTCATTTTACCTTTAGTCTAGCTGTGTAGTGAAACATCTCAAAATAAGGATTATTTTCTTGGATAGTTTGCACTGGGTGTGTATGTGTCAGGCTGTTGGTGGCTTATTAAAAATGCACCTTATTTTTTCTACCATAACCTTTCTACACTAGAAAATGAAATAATTTAGAATGCTTCTAATAGTAGCATTCTTACTATGATACATGAGAATTTCACTTTATAATGAGGTGAGGTAATTTGCAGATTTTTCATGTCATTGTGGAAATTGTTTATGATTCTGAAAACATTGTATTATAGTATGTCATTTCATATGTATCGCTTGCCTATTATTAAGAGTGATATTGTACCAATTAAGATGTGTTCAGATTAGGATGTAAAAAAATCACAGGTACCCTGTTTTTCATGTCATATTAGGTATCTTTTTGAGTCTCAGTTACTTTAGGCACCAAAAGGCAAAATAAAAATACATATATATGAAGAGATATGAACATAGATCTGTGTAGGATATGAGAGAGTTGCGGGCCTGCACCCTATGGTTTTTGGTCATTTTAAGAGCACATCATATTTGGAGATACTGTAATGTAATATTTTTGTTTTAAACTTTTCTTGTATATATTTGTATTATGTTTTGAATGCTTTTCTTGTCATAGTTTAAATTTTTAGTTTGAAAAAACTGCCAAGAAGAAGTAAAAATAGGAAAAATTAAATGGTGTATCTCTAAAATGTTGTGATCTGAAAATTAAAGTCACTTTGGGTGGAGAGAATTTGTTTTTGATGCTTTATCTTTAGAATAATTATTTGCTTTCAAATGATGTTTGGAAAGTAGAAAAAACGGTTCAGTGTTTCAAAGGACAGATGTCAATATAATTGTGACTTGAAATAGTGGCAGATAAATATGTAGCTTATCACTGATGCAGAATAAAAGTTATTTTTCAGAAACATCTAATAATGCTGGCTTAATCTGTACACAGTCCTATTTTTCTCACTTTTTATGATTCCTGTCATTCCTAAAATATCAGATACCAAGTGTCAGATGATATGGAAGAAATGAGATTAAGTAGCATCCCCTTTCCAATTACTTTAATCCAAACCATCTCTAGTGACTTGGAAGCTGGTATGTTTTAATATTATCTTTTCAAGAATAAAAAGTTGGTTGATTTGAAAAAAGGGTGGGGGTGGGCTACGGATGAGATGACTGGATGGCATGACCGATTCGATGAATGTGAGTCTGACTGAACTCCGGGAGTTGGTGATAGACAGGTAGGCCTGGTGTGCTGCAATTCATGGAGTCGCAAAGAGTTGGACATGACTGAGTGACTGAACTGAACTGACCCAACAGCTATAATTTGAATATAAGAAAAATAAATATTGGTTTAACCAGAAGAACTTGAAGGGAAACTTCCAAGAATTATCTAAGTCTATTTTAAGTTATGTGTATTAATTCTAAACAATGTTTTCTGAGATCTCTTGTTTTCTGGAAGTAAGCTATATAGAGAATTGTTGAGTCTCTCCTGAAACAGTCTTACTTGTGTCCAACTCTGCAATCCGTGGAGTTAGCCTGCCAGGCTCCTCTGTGGGATTTTTCAGGCAAGAATACTGGATAGGTTGTCATTTTCTCCTCCAGAGGATCTTCCCAACCCAGGGATTGAACCCATGTCTTCTGTGTTACAGGCTGATACCTCTTGAGCTATCAGGGAAGCCCAACAATATGTCCAGCAGTTTACAATCAGGCAGATGGGTGGCCATGTCTGCCTTGCGCCAGCCCCGCATCTCCATCCCTCTTCCCCTCTCCCCACGTCCCCACTCTCCCTGCTGGTATTTCTTAGCTTAAACTTCATTAAAAATTTCTTATTGACAACAGAACAAAACAAAGTGTTAGCTACTTTCTAAATGCTACTTGTTTTAAGTAATGCGTTTGATGTCTGTGATCTCTAAAGCTTGACATTTTTTCAGCAATGTTTAATCTGGGATGACTTTGCTTCCACAATACACAAGGTTTTATAGTTTTCAAAAATTATTCCCTGTGATTCAGCTTTGAAGCTTAATAAATCTGTGTGGGTTCTTTTGTGATAAGAATTGTGTACATGTGTGATGTTTTAGAGGAGTTGCACTTTTAAATTGTACATAATGGACCACACTAGAATGTACTGTACACTCTATATACTGAAAAATCGGTTGTTCACTGAATTCATTTTCAGTGTTTCTGCCTGAAAGAGTGCACATCAAAAGAAGCAAGATAGCTACTATGTGGTATGGACTATATATCTGTGAATTGACATGAAGTTTGAATAAAGATAGGTAAAAAATTTCTGATATTAAACTCAATATTTTGTTTTTCCAAAGAAAGAAAAACTTTCTCCATAAAAGTTAATTGACATTCCTCAAATAATTGTCTTTCTTGGGCTGGCAATCCATTTGAAGGGAGATTTGATTCTAGGAGTTCTGTTCTTGATGTACTCTGCTAGCATCTGTCCTCACTTGCCCTGAGCCCTCTGAGCCCTGCCCTTCCTGTCCTCCCTTGGGTTTTGATAGCACAGGAGCCATGCTGTCTGCTAAGTCTATGGTGATAAAAGGTTTTCTCCACAGAAGCGTTCACATAGCATAAGGTCTTGAGATGATAAAGTTTGATGTTAAAATTTGTGGGGTAAAAGTTCAGTTGCTCAGTCATGTCCGACTCTTTGCGACCCCTTAGATTGCAGTACATCAGGCTTCCCTGTCCATCACCAACTCCTGGAGTTTACTGAAACTCATGTCCATTGAGTCGATGATGCCATCCAACCATCTCGTCCTCTGTCCCCTTCTCCTCCTTTCAGTCTTTCCTGGGTGGCCAAAGTATTGGGAGTTTCAGCTTCAGTATTAGTCCTTCCAATGAACATTCAGGACTGATTTCCTTTAGGATTGACTGGTTGGATCTCCTTGCAGTCCAAGGGACTCTCAAGAGTCCTCCAACACCACAGTTCAAAAGCATCAATTCTTTGGTGCTCAGGTTTCTTTATAGTCCAACTCACATCCATACATGACTACTAGAAAAACCATAGCTTTGACTAGACAGACCTTTGTTGGCAAAATGTCTCTGCTTTTCACTATAAGGTCTAGATTGGTCATAGCTTCTCTTCCAAGGAGCAAGAGTCTTAATTTCATGGCTGCAATCATCATCTGCAGTGATTTTGGAGCCCCCCAAAACAAAGTCTCACTGTTTTCACGATATCCCCATCTATTTCCCATGAAGTGATGGGGCCAGATGCCATGATCTTAGTTTTCCGAATTGAGTTGAGTTTTAAGCCAACTTTTTCACTCCTCTTTCACTTTCATCAAGAGGCTCTTTAGTTCTTCGCTTTCTGCCATAAGGGTGGTATTATCTGCATATCTGAGGCTATTGATATTTCTTCCAGCAATCTTGATTCCAGCTTGTGCTTCATCCAGCCCAGCATTTCTCATGATGTACTCTGCATATAAGTTAAATAAGCAGGGTGACACTATATAGCCTTGATGTACTCCTTTCCCAGTTCGCAATGTGGCAGCAATAAAATAGCTAGATTTTGTACCAATGTTGAATCCTGGAGTTGTGGGAGGAAGTGTTCTGTCCTGCCTGATGTCTCAGAAACCTGCCTTCAGCTGCCATTTATGTTGGTTTCTGATAAGACTGGGTATAAGTACCTTTGTACTAAAACTTTTGTAAAAAGTAGGTCTTTGAATGTAGTCTTGTAACTAAGAGAACATCTGGGGAACTTCAATGTTTGTTTTATTTGAATCAGTTTTAAAAGATTATTGTGCCTAATTCCTGTCATTAGCTTTGCTCGGATTATTAAACATAGGCAGCTTAATGTTTCTACCATCCTAAATACACCTTATACTTTTAGGATGAGGTTGCTAGATCATGGAAAGATTGTCATGTAAAGATTCCTCTGACATAACCCATAAAAACAGCAGGCTATATACCAGTGTAGCCTGATTTGAGTCATGAAAATAGGTTATTCTTCAATTGGGTTCCCCCCAAACTTTACTCCTGTCTCTGATTCCCTTCTCATTGGTCCCTGTGCAGCTTCAGACTGTAAGGGCATGTCTGTTTAGAAATCACTTCTCATCCCATGACCTTGACATGGGACTGACTTTTTTGAACAGATTCAAGTGTTTAAATTATGATGCGCATATTTGTCCACATTTAATGTTACATGCATTTTCCTAGTCCCTCCAGGCTTCTAAGAACAGTCTTCAGCAAACCCCCATCAACACCCCCTTTTACTGATACCTTTGAATACTATTCACTTTGGTGGGATTCATTCAGAAGCAACTTCTACCGTTTGGTTGGGGTTCAGGCTGGGTTGGAAAGGGAGGGGATGAGATAGGAAGGTGCTGATGTATAAGATGTAACACCCTAACAGCCCAGCAGTGTGTACCCTGGGATCCAACTCCCCTCCTCCAACCTGCCCCCATCCTGTGGAGAGCCCGCCCCAGGTCCCCCGCACCCTTTGGGCACTTACCAGGCCAGCCCAGGGCATGCTCCCCTCCTTTGCTTACGTACTTGGCCTGCCCTGCGATATAGCCCTCTGCTCAGTTGTAGAGCTGACACCAGCATCACTTATCTACCTCTCGGTCTGAATGGCTTTTGCCTCAGGAGGAGTGCATCAGGACCTTGGGGAATAAAAAGAAAAAGAAAAAAATCCCACAAATGGAGAAAAGATACCTATTCTATAGCCAGTCACAAGTAGCCACCAGAATCTGACTTAAACCTGTTCAGCTGATCAATAGTTCATCTTATTTTGAAAAGCAAAAATTCAAAAGAAACAGAAAATTTTCTTTTTCCTGCCCATTAATTCCACTTCTAGGCATCTAAGAAAATACCTGAGATGTGGCTTGAGAGTTCCTGCACAAAGACCTTTATTTTGATGTTTAGTAATACCTAAACAGCTAGGTGTTATGTAACACTCATTGATTGATTACATAGGCAAGAAAAGTATGGCTACCACTTCTCATATTTAATGTTATGCATTATTTGGGAAAAGAAAGTGGGAATAATTCAGTAGGTCCTTCTGGTCATGAAATTGTGTATGTATATGTACAAGTGTGTTGTGTGTGTATGTGTTGTGTGTATACGGCATTAGAGAAGAGCCTGGAAGGAAATGTGCTCCTGAGGTGGTTTATGAAGTGTGACTGACTTTTCTCTTCATATTTTATTAAAAACTTTTTACAATGGCGTTACTTACTGCTGTCATAAAAATCCAAGCTTATGAGAACAACTTTTGGCTCAGCAGTAAAGAATCCGCCTGCAATAAAGGAGATGCAGGTTAATCCCTGGGTTGGTCAGATCCTATGGAGAAGGAAATGGCAACCCACTCCAGTGTTCTTGCCTAGGAAATCCCATGAACAGAGGAGCCTGGCGGGCTACAGTCCATGGGGTCACAAAGAGTCAGTCACGACTTAGTGACTAAACCACCACCATGAGAACAACTAGTTTAAAGCTTTATTTTTCTGATCCTGGAAATAATAATTTTTAAGAAAGAAGGCTAGAAATTGTCTCATGTTTTGGTAAAGAACTAACCAGAAACTTGTATTTTTTAATCTGGTATTTATATTAGTGTCCTAGGACTGTCATAAAATAGTACCACAAATTGAGTGATTAATGCAACAGGAATCACTCTCTCATGTTTCTGGAGGTGTCAGCTGGGCCAGGCCCCTTCTTTGTCTTTGTTTCTGGGGGTTTGCGTGATCTTTGGCGTTCCTTGAGAAGTAGATGCATCCTCCAATCCTCTGTCTTCACGTGGCATTCTCCCCAAGTCTTCACATCATCTTCTGGGTCCAAATTTCCTCTTTTTGTAAGGACCTGGTCCTATTGGGTTAAGGTCCGCCCTAATGACCTCGTCTTAACCAGACCATCAATGACGTCTTTGTTCCCAGATAAGGTCCCCTTGGCTTGCCTGGTGGCTCAGTCGGTAAAGAATCCGCCTGCAGTGTGGGAGACCCAGGTTTGATCCCTGGATCGGGAAGATCCCCTGGAGAAGGAAATGGCTACCCACTCCAGTATTCTTGCCTGGAGAATTCCATGGAAGGAGGATCCTCGCAGGCTATTGTCCATGGGATCGCAAAGAGTCAGACACAACTGAAGCAACTTCAATTTCCTTTCCTTTTCTGAGGTTTAGGATCTAGGACTATAGTGTATCTTTTTTTGGTTCAGGGGGGAGGGGGACACAATTCAGCTGGAGCTGAATTTGGGTGTTTTTTGAAACACTTTCTTCAATTACACTCTTGCTTATCAGTCTTGTTCTATCTTTATAATGTGATAAGTGAGTACCTGCCCCTATCTTCCACCCTTACATTAAAAAAAAGTTTCCTCTGGTAGTTCCTTCCCTCTTTTGAATAGCTTCATTTTCAGATCCTTCATCTTATTTTTTCCTCTTATTTACTGTTTCATGTCTCTGAGTTTTATCATAACTGAATTCTGTGGACATTTTGGTCCTTCAAGCAGATCTTTTCTAGGTCCTTCATGTACATTCAATAGATCATATACATCCTTCTCCTTCCCCTCTAACGTGCAACTTTATCAATATCAAGTCAGGTGGTATATTGTTTTTCAGATCATCCATTTAAGTAAGTATAGATAATTCGCTAATATTTTCTTTAAAAAAAATGTTGGAGATAGTTGCTTTACAATGCTGTGTTTTTGCTGTAGAGCAAAGTGAATCAGTTATCTGTATACACATATCATTCTGTTTTAGATTTCCTTCCCATTTAGGTCACCACAGAGCATTGAGTAGAGTTCCCTGTGCTGTACAGCTGTCTCACTAGTTATCAATTTTATACATAGTAGAGAAATGTGGGGCTGGAAGAAGCACAAGCTGGAATCAAGATTGCTGGGAGAAATATCAATAACCTCAGATATGCAGATGACACCACCCTTATGGCAGAAAGTGAAGAGGAGCTAAAAAGCCTCTTGATGAAAGTGAAAGAGGACAGTGAAAAAGTTGACTTAAAGCTCAACATTCAGAAAATGAAGATCATGGCATCTGGTCCCATCACTTCATGGCAAATAGATGGGGAAACAGTGGAAACAGTGTCAGACTTTATTTTGGGGGGCTCCAAAATCACTGCAGATGGTGACTGCAGCCATGAAATTAGAAGATGCTTACTCCTTGGACGAAAAGTTATGACCAACCTAGACAGTATATTCAAAAGCAGAGACATTACTTTGCAACAAAGGTCTGTCTAGTCAAGGCTATGGTTTTTCCTGTGGTCATGTATGGATGTGAGAGTTGGACTGTGAAGAAAGCTGAGCGCCGAAGAATTGATGCTTTTGAACTGTGGTGTTGGAGAAGACTCTTGAGAGTCCNTCTAGTCAAGGCTATGGTTTTTCCTGTGGTCATGTATGGATGTGAGAGTTGGACTGTGAAGAAGGCTGAGTGCCGAAGAATTGATGCTTTTGAACTGTGGTGTTGGAGAAGACTCTTCAGAGTCCCTTGGACTGCAAGGAGATCCAACCAGTCCATTCTGAAGGAGATCAGGCCTGGGGTTTCTTTGGAAGGAATGATGCTAAAGCTGAAACTCCAGTACTTTGGCCACCTCATGAGAAGAGTTGACTCACTGGAAAAGACTCTGATGCTGGGAGGGATTGGGGGCAGGAGGAAAAGGGGACGACCGAGGGTGAGATGGCTGGATGGCATCACTGACTCAATGGACATGAGTCTGAGTGAATTCCGGGAGTTGGTGATGGACAGGGAGGCCTGGCATGCTGCGTTTCATGGGGTCGCAGAGTCAGACACGACTGAGCAACTGAACTGAACTGATTTAACAAATGAATTTATACTCATAAAATTTCTAGCAATTCAGAAATATAGATTGAAAATGAAAACCTTTCGTATACACACAGCATGTTTTAAGAGCACGTTATGGGCTGAATTGTATCCAACTCCTGACTCCACCCTCCTCCACCCCGCCCAGTTCATGTGTTGAAGCCCGTATGTTCTCAGCATTTCAGAATGTGACTATTTGGAGACAGGGCCTTTAGCGAGGTAATTAAATTAAAATGAGGCCTTTAGAGTGGGCCTTCCCTGTAGCTCAAATGGTAAAGAATCTGCCTGCAGTGCAAGAAACCCGGCAATCCCTGGGTCAGGAAAATCCTCTGGAGAAGGGAATGGCAATTCACTCCAGTATTCTTGCCAGGAGAATCCCATGGACAGAGGAGCCTGGTAAGCCACAGTCTGTGAAGTCGCAAAGGGTTGGAAACAACTGTGCCACCAACACCACTACTAATCCCGTATGGCTGGTGTCCTTACAAGGAGAGATTAGGGCACACACACACACACACAGAAGGAAGAACATGAGGAAGCAAGCCAAGAAGAGGGGCTTTGGGAGAAAAAGCCTTGCTGATACCTTGACCTCTGATGTGCAGCTTCCTGAATTGTGAGAAAATAGATTTTGGTCATGGTATTTGTTTTAGCAGCCCTAGCAAGCTAGTACAGAACAAAATTGGACCACAATGTATTTTTTCAAACTAGCCTTTTCATTGTGAGTGGACAATGATCATATTCCTAGGTCAGGACACATAAGTTTGGTGATGGCTTAGTTGCTAAGTTGTGTCTGCCAGGCTCCTCTGTGTATGGAATTTCCCAGGCAAGAATACCAGAGTGGGTTGTCATTCCCTACTCCAGGGAACTCTACACATGGACATCTCCAAATGGTCAGTACCAAAATCAGATTGATTATATTCTTTGCAGCTGAAGATGGAGAAGCTCTATATAATCAGCAAAAACAAGACCTGGAGCTGACTGTGGCTCAGATAATCAGCTCCTTATTACAAAATTCAGGCTCAAATTGAAGAAAGTACGGAAAACCACTAGGCCACTCACATGTAACCTAAATCAAATCCTGTATGGTTATACAGTGGAGGTGACAAATAGATTCTAGGGACTAGATCTGGTAGACAGAGTGCAGAAAGAACTATGGACAGAGGTTTGTAACATTGTACAGGAGGTGGTGACCAAAACCATCCCCAAGAAAAAGAAATGCAAGAAGGCAAAGTGATTGTATGAGGAAACCTTACAAATAGCTGAGATACGTGAAAGGCAAAGGAGAAAAGGAAAGATATACCCAACTGAACACAGAGTTCCAAGGAAGAGTAAGGAGAGATAAGAAAGTCTTCTTAAGTGAACAAAGCAAAGAAATAAAGGAAAACAATAGAATGGGAAAGACTAGAGATCTTTTTAAGAAAATTAGATATATCAAGGGAACATTTCATACAAAGATGGCCACAATAAAGGACAAAACTGGCAAGGACCTAACAGGAGCACGAGAGATTAAGAAAAGATGGCAAGAATACACAGAAGAACTGTACAAAAAAAGATCTTAATGACCCAGTAACCACAAAGATGTAGAGCCAGACATCCAGGAGTGTGAAGTCAAGTGGGCCTTAGGAAGCATTACTATGAACAAAGCTGGTGGAGATGATGGAATTCCAACTGAGCTATTTCAAATCTTAAAAGAGGAGGCTGTTAAAGTGCTGCACTCTTTATGCCAGCAAGTTTGGAAACTGAGCAGTGGCCACAGGACTGGAAAAGGTCAGTTTTCATTCCAGTTGCAAAGAAAGGCAATGCCAAAGAATGCTCAAACTACTGCACAACTGTACTCATTTCACATGCCAGCAAGATTATGCTCAAAATCCTTCAAGCTAGGCTTCAGCAGTACGTGAACTAAGAACTTTCAAATGTACAGGCTGGATTTAGTCAAGGCAGAGGAACCAGAGATCAAATTGCCACCATATGCTGGATCATAGAAAAAGCAAGGAAATTCCAAAAAATCATATACTTCCTTTTCATTGACTATGCTAAAACCTTTGACTGTGTGGATCACAACAAACTGTGGAATATTCTTAGTGAGATGGAAATGCGAGACAACATTACCTTTCTTCTGAGAAACCTGTATGCAGGTTAAGAAGTAACAGAACTGGACATGGGATGATAGGCTGGTTTCAAATTGGGAAAGGAGTACGTCAAGGCTGTATTTTGTCACCCTGCTTATTTAACTTATATGTGGCATATATCTAGCAAAATTCTGGGCTGGATGAAGCACAAGCTGGAATCAAGATTGTTGGAAGAAATATCAATAACCTCAGATATGCAGATGACACTACCCTTATGGCAGAAAGTGAAGAGGAAGTAAAGAGCCTCTTGATGAAGGTGAAAGAGGAGAATGAAAAAGCTGGCTTAAAACTCAACAGTCAAAAAGCTAAGATCATGGCATCTGGTCCCATCACTTCATGCAAATAGAAGGGGAAAAAATGTAAACAGTGTCAAATTTCATTTTCTTGGGCTCCCAAATCAATGCCAACAGTCACCATAGCCATGAAATTAAAAGACACTTGATCCTTGGAAGAAAAGCTATGACCATCCTTGGAAGAAAAGCTATGACCAACAGCATACTAAAAAGCAGAGATATCACTTTGCCAACAAAGGTCCATCTAGTCAAAGCTACATATTTTCCAGTAGTCTTGTATGGATGTGAGAGTTGGACCATAAAGAAGACTGAATGCTAAAGAATTTATGTTTTTGAACTGTGGTGCCGGAGAAGACTCTTGAGAATCCCTTGGGTAGCAAAGTGATCAAACCAGTCAATTCTAAAGGAAGTCAACCCTGAGTATTCATTGGAAGGATTAATGCTGAAGCTGAAGCTACAATATTTTGGCCTTCTGATGCTGATGGGAAAAATCGACTAATTGGAAAAGACCCTGAGGCTGAGAAAGACTGAGGGCAAGAGGAGAAGGGGGCGACAGAGGATGAGATGGTTGCATAGCATCACTAGCTCAATGGACATGAGTTTGAGCAAATTCCAGCAAATTCTGTGAAAGACAGAGAAGCCTGGCATGCTGGAGTTCATGAGATTGCAAAGAGTTGGACAAAACTTAGCAACTGAACAACTCCAGGGAATCTTACAGACCTGAAATGTTGTTGTTGAATCACGATGCTGGGATTCTTGGCCCCCAGAGGTGAAGAATTCAATCCGGGGCCAGAGACGAGGCTTGATCGCTCAGAATTTTTGTGTAATAAAGTTTTATTAAAGTATAAAGGAGATAGAGAAAGCTTCTGACATAGGCATCAGAAGGGGGCAGAAAGTACCCCCTTGTTAGTGTTAGCAATGAAGTCACATACTCTCCAATGAATCCAAAGAATGGCTGGAGGTTGTAAAGACCTCACCAGACCTACTCCCATAATTTACATTTTAAGATAACAGAATTAGTCAGCAGTTTTAATCCAGAGACTGTCCTTAGGCCGAATACATTGTTGTTATATAATCCTAAGGAATGTAGAGAAGGAAAAAAAGTTTGTCCTTTCTTCCTCCTNGGGACTACAGAGGATGGGATGGCTGGATGGCATCACGGACTTGAACGTGAGTCCGAGTGAATTCCTGGAGTTGGTGATGGACAGGGAGGCCTGACGTGCTGCGATTCATGGGGTTGCAAAGAGTCAGACACGACTGAGCGACTGAACTGAACTGAACTGAACTGAAACCCCTAGGGAAACCCATGCATAAGTTTACCTAAGTAATTAATAATTTGATCTTCTTGTGGCTTCATGGTATTCCATAGCATGAATGTATTGTTATGTATTTAATTATTTTTTATTGCCGGGCATCTAGGTTATTTCAGTTTTTACTACTAGGATCAGTGTGACAATAGACAATCTTTACTAATATTTTGTGCCTAAGTGAAAACTCATCTACAGGATAGCTCCCTAATAGTGGACTGGCTAGATCAAACGTTAGAATTTTTGCAGGCTATTGAACTGGTATTTTGTTTCAACTGTATGTAACCTAACTCCTCTGGTAAATTTAAATTCTGGAGGATAGTGATTTCTTTATATCCCCCAAGTCTAGTGTACCATGTCTTTCTCCTAAGAGATTCTGAGGAAGTGTTTTCTACAGAGTTGCTTTCATCACTTAGTCTTTACTTTGGGCTAAAATGCAGGAAACAAGGGGAAAGAAGTCAGCTACTATGGACCCTGTGTTGGGTTAGGATCTTTGGTTAAGTGTTTCCTCCATCCATCCCTCCCTTTTCCCCCGATTATAAATCATAACTTCATATGCCTTTTGAGTCATTCTGTTTCCTAGGAAATAGACTAATAATAACAGAAAGCCCAGTACTGTTTTATGAATCAAGCAGAAGAGGAGCACATAGATATTTTCTATAGAACTTGAGGCAGCCTTGCTGTCGTGTATCTTGCCTTCCCTCCTCTGCAGCATCTATGGGAAGGGCTACGTGGGGATAACTGATGCTTCTGTCTGCAGCCGTCTGCTATCCCTTCTCCTCCCATGAATCAGCAGCCCCGTGATCCTGTCCACCATGCATGTGGATGATCATCAACTGTGGCTTCTCATTCTCCTGATGGGGCAGAGACACACTCCATCTCCTGCAGGCTCGGGGGACTCTGGGCAGCAGGGAAGTCTATTTCCAGAGGCAGAGAGAATGGTGGACACAGGCACTGTAGCAAGACACCCACGACTACTGGTCACTTCCCTGCCTATGATGTTGAAACCTATGATGGTCCTTGGGTACCACACGTTGGCTATGTGCAGACAGGAAAACGACAATACCCTTAGAATGGAGCTTTGTTAACTTTGGTTGAGAGTGGGCAATCTAGCTATCCTGTTCCTGACATGCAAGTCATTCTAGTAGTTTCTATTTTGGTTTGCATCTGATGATGAGAGCCACATTTTCCATTAAAATTTTCCATCCACTGGTTTCCTTTTTCTTAAAAAAACTTTATTGAGGTATAATTTATATACCATAAAATTCACCCATTTTAAGTGTGTAATTCAATGATATTTAGTCAATTTATAGAGTTGGGCAACCACCACCACAAGCCAGTTATAGAGTGTTTCTCTGACCTCATAAAGATGTCCCACGCCCATTTATAGCCTCTCTGAGGGCTTCTTTTGCTCCCTCCTGCCTCCATCCTGGAATTTTAAATTCTTTCTCAAGGACAGGGACAGAATTTGTACTGTGGACCCTCTGGGACTTCCTTTGTTAGTATGGCATCAGTGCAAACAGTCTGGCTGTTGGTTTTCTAAACTCTGTGGCTTCAGAGGCTGGCTCCTTCAGGGAGACCTCAGACACCTGCCGCCTCTCCCCTGGCGACTTCACCCAGAGCCTCTTGCTACAGGGGACAGACCCCCATTGGAGTCCCAGAAGGCTCCCCTCCTGTCTCTGCCCAGTCTTTCTATGGGGCTCTTTCACCTTGATGGGCTTCCCAAGTGGTGCTAATGGTAAAGAACCTGCCTGCCAAGGCAGGAGACACAAGAGACGCAGGTTTGATCCCGTGGTTGGGACAATCCTCTAGAGAAGGACATGGCAACTGACTCCAGTGTTCTTGCCTGGAGAACCCCATGGACAGAGGAGCTTGGTGGGTTACAGTCCACGGGGTCGCAAAGAGTCATTCACGACTGAGCATGCATGCACGTTTTCACCTCGATGGAGAGATGGGGGAGGAAAGAGACAGCACGTCCCTGGGTACCACAGACAGACTTCTCTGGGTTCATGGTCGGCGCAGACCTCCCCACGATGCCCTCCCCGTCTGCCTGGGGGAGTGGTGGTGGGTGGGTTTGCTTCTGTGGCTTCTCCCGTCTCATGAGGCGGCACCGTCATCTCCCCACGCTGTTTCTTCCGGTTTTGGCAGCCCTGGGAGTGGCTTGCCAGTTCTGCTGTTGAGCAGAGACTGAGTGTCTCCCCCACCCCGCCTCAGGAGGCAGTCGAATGACAGTGTGCGGTGTTCCTATGCAACCCCAGACCCCTCTTCTCCGTCCCACTTCATGTAGTTGCTCATTTGCAAAAGTCGCCAGGCGGATGTGCCTCTTGAGAACTGTAGTGTGGACTGAGATCCTCTCACCAGGAACTAGGCTCCTGGAGTTGAGCTATGTCGAATCTAAAAATCTTTGTTTTCCCTGGGCACTCGGTCCACAGCAATCCCTTCACCTCTTGTTTGGGTACTTCACACACCAGTGCCCCACGTGCACACACAATCCTGAGGCTGAGAAAAATTGAGACTCAGGGACATTAAATAAAGTAGATATGGAGTAGACACAAACGGGGCCTGTCTGCAGATGGGAATGTAACAAGGCTCACGGAAGAAATCTTGTACCCACTACCGGGGTATAGATTAAAATGAAGGTACAATCCTATGATGGACTATTATGTGCTTATTAAAATTCCTGTATTTAAAATTATTTAGGGCTTCCCTGGTGGCTCTGTGGTAAAGGATCCACCTGCCAGTGCAGGAGACACTTAAAAAAAAGTTTATTTATTTCAACTGGAGGCTAGTTACTTTACAATACTGTAGTGGCTTTGCCATACACTGACATGAATCAGCCACGGGTGTACATGCGTCCCCCATCCTGAACCTCCCTCGGCACCCCATCCCTCAGGGTTGTCCCAGTGCACCGGCTTTGAGTGCCCTGTTTCATGCACTGAACTTGGACTGGTGATCTATTTCACATATGGTAATATACATGTTTCAATGCTATTCTCTCAAATCATCCCACCCTCGCCTTCTCCCACAGGGTCCAAAGAGACACGGGTTTTTATCCCTGGTCAGGGAGATCCCATGTGCCATGGAGCAACTAAGCCCCTGTGCCACAGCTACTGACCCTGCCCTCTAGAGTCCAGGAGCTGCAACTGCACCCACAGGCTGCAGTTACTGTAGCCCACACTCCCTAGAGCCCATGCTTCACAAGAGAAGCCGCCACAATGAGAGGCCAGTGCATCACAGCCAAGGAGTAACCCTCCTTGCTGCAAGTACAGAAGCCTGTGCAGCAGTGAAGACACAGCATTGCCAAAATAAATAAATAACAAAATCATAAAATTATGTAATTGAGCAATTGAGCCAGTTAGAAGCTATAGGGGAAAAAATGGAGCTTATGAACACACAGAGTGAAAAGTTCAGCCCAGCATGGGATGTATAACACCCATACTCACTGCATAGAACAATGCACATTATAAAGCACATGCAAATAAAAAGGAGAATGAGGATAAAGAGAATGAATAAAAGAGATCATAATATCATGCTGATCAGCTGATAAGTCGCTTCAGTCGTGTCCGACTCTGTGCGACCCCACAGACGGCAGCCCACCAGGCTCCTCCGTCCCGGGGATTCTCCAGGCAAGAACACTGGAGTGGGCTGTCATTTCCTTCTCCAATGCATGAAAGTGAAAAGTGAAAGCGAAGTCACTCAGTCATGTCTGACTCTTAGCGACCCCATGGACTGCAGCCTACCACGCTCCTCCGCCCATGGGATTTTCCAGATCTTGAATGATCTCTGTTACCACGCCGTAGTGCAGTCTGTCACCAACACCTACCTCAACTGTGAAAATAGCCTCCTCACTGATCTTTATGTGTTCATTTTCTGTACTTCTGATTCTTTCCACACTGCTACCAGATTGATCTTTCCAAAACATAAATCTAATCATGCCTTAAATAAAAGTCTTATTGAGGTATAATTCACATACCATATAAGTTACCCATTTAAAGTATAAAATTCATGCTTTTTAATAGCACAGAGTAGTGCAAACATCTCCATGATCTAATTTTAAGCATATTTCCATCACGCTCCAAAGAAACTACATATCCGTTAGCAGTGACCTTCCATTGTGGTATATTCCAGCCCTAAGTGACCATTAGTACTTTCTATCTCTATGGATTTGCCTATTCTGGACATTTTCTATAATCATACAGTATGTGGCCTTTGGGGACTGACTTCTTTTACTTAGCATACTATTTTCAAGTTTCATCCATGTTGTAGCATTTATCAGTCTCAGCTGAATGAATGAATGATGGATTTGGGACCTGAGGACGTCATGGGTGAGTTCTACTCTAGCACCAATCAGCTATGTAACACAGTTGCCCCTCAGTTTCCTCTGGGATTGGATCCAATGCCCCCCTCAGATATCAAAACCCACGGGTGTTCAAGCCTCTTATATATGATGGCATGGAATTTGCATAAAATCTGCACAACCCTCCTGTATACTTCAAATCATCTTTGCTGCTGCTGCTGCTAAGTCGCTTCAGTCGTGTCCAACTCTGCGACCCCATAGACAGCAACCTACCAGGCTCCCCCGTCCCTGGGATTCTCCAGGCAAGAATACCACTGGAGTGGGTTGTCATTTCTTCCTCCAATGCATGAAAGTGAAAAGTGAAAGTGAAGTCGCTCAGTCGTGTCCGACCCTCAGCGACCACATGGACTGCAGACTTCCAGGCTCCTCTGTCCATGGGATTTTCCAGGCAAGAGTACTGGAGTGGGGTGCCATTGCNGTCATTTCTTCCTCCAATGCATGAAAGTGAAAAGTGAAAGTGAAGTCGCTCAGTCGTGTCCGACCCTCAGCGACCACATGGACTGCAGACTTCCAGGCTCCTCTGTCCATGGGATTTTCCAGGCAAGAGTACTGGAGTGGGGTGCCATTGCCTTCTCCTAAATCATCTTTAGGTTACTTATAATACCTAGTACAGTTGCTGGCAAATGACAGATTCAAGTTTTGCTTGTTGGAACTTCCTGGAACTGTTTTGGAATATTTTCCATTGATGGTTGGTTGAATCTGTGGATGTGGACCCCGTGGACAGAAAGGGCTACTGTATATTGCTTCTTTCTCCCAGGCCGAGTGTTCTGATCCATGAATGAGAGCTGTAAGCTGGCTGTGATGATTCCACTGGCTACAGTACACAGGGACTTAGATTAGTACATGGAGATGCTGATGCTAGGGAAATGGCCGATTCTATGCAGTTTCCATGGGCACAAAATATGCTTTTTCCTGGTCTAAACTCTTGTTTACAGGTCTTGAGTTATCTCTACTTCTCCCCATGGGTCAGAATCTGGCTCATCCTTCCAGCCTGAGATGAAAACTCCCCTCCTTTGCCATCTTTTCTTACTCCCGGAACCTCTGACTTCTCACTGTCTTGTATTACTTCTTCGATAATTTCTTCTTCTATGTGTTTGGTTTCTCTTTTTTTCTAGAAGTGTTGTTAGTCTGATATTAGATCCATAGATTGGTCTTCTAGGTTTTCATATTTTTTTAAAAAATAGCTTCATTTATTTATTTACTTACTTATTTTCAGCTGTGCTGGGCCTTCGTTGCTTTTTGGAACTTCCTGGAATTTCTTTGGAATGTTTTCCATTGGTGGTTGGTTGAATTTATGGATGTGGAACCAGTGGATACAAAGGGCTGACTGTATATTGCTTCTTTTCTTCTGTTGCTTTTTTCTCCAGTTGCAGGGAGCAGGGGCAACTCTGGTTGTGGTGTGTGGGCTTCTAATTGCCGTGACTTTTCTTGCTGCAGAGCATGGGCTCTAGGCCCATGAGCTATTGTAGTTGTGGCACTGGGGCTCAGTAGTTTCGAGAACAGGCTCCGTTGTGTTGCATGGGCTTACTTGTTCCACAGTGTGAAATGTTCCTGGACCAGGGATCGAACCTGTGTCTCCCACATTGGCAAGAGGATTCTTTACAATCAGGGATGCCTCTCCGCTATCTTTTATATCATCTTTTTTTTTTTTTAAATCTCTGGTATTTGGGACCTGATTCTGGTAAAGTTATCAGGGTTTTATTTTCCAACTCTTTTGATGATTGGTTCTGTTGACAGTTAAAAAAATTTAATAGCTCTTAGTTTGGTCTATAATTTTCCTTTACTTATTTAGTTTTATGGTGCAGTTACTAACTAGGGTTTTCTTTTCTTTTTTTTTGAGTTCTCATCTATACTCCATTTTTCTTTAAATTGGTTGGAGTCATTGAAAAATAAAGGTCTTTATCCTGAATGGCTGGTCATCCTTGTGTTCATTCAAATTAAAGTGTGAGGCAATAAAAATGTTAATGGCGGCCCTTGGAGATTTAGGGCATCCTAAATGCCAGAATGCAGAGATATTTCTAGGGGGGCCATTTGATTTGTTTTGAGGAGAACTCTCTGGTGTTTAGGGAGTTGAGCGGGTGGGGAATGCTGTCTGGCTTCCAGGCATTTTAGATGAGCGCAGTGGGGCAGAGCAACTGCTTCTTGTACGTACCTTCATTTCATTGCACTCATCATTCTTGCTGAGTTCTGAAACTTGCTGGGGATTGTCTATGGGCAGAATGCTGCTGCTAAGTCACTTCAGTCGTCTCTGACTCTGTGCGACCACATAGACAGCAGCCTATCAGGCTCCGTCCCTGGGATTCTCCAGGCAAGAACACTGGAGTGGGTTGCCATTTCTTCCTCCAATGCATGAAAGGGAAAAGTGAAAGTGAAGTCGCTCAGTCGTGTCCGACCCTCAGCGACCCGTGGACTGCAGCCTTCAGGCTCCTCCGTCCATAGGATTTTCCAGGCAAGAGTACTGGAGTGGGGTGCCATTGCCTTCTCCTATANCCATTTCTTCCTCCAATGCATGAAAGGGAAAAGTGAAAGTGAAGTCGCTCAGTCGTGTCCGACCCTCAGCGACCCGTGGACTGCAGCCTTCAGGCTCCTCCGTCCATAGGATTTTCCAGGCAAGAGTACTGGAGTGGGGTGCCATTGCCTTCTCCTATAGACTACTTTTTTTTTTTCCCCCCTGAAATTGATGCCTTTCCACACAGACTCACCAGACTGTGATTTCTTCTTATTTTCATTTTAACATGCCTTCAGCCACCTTTTAACTTCCAGAACTGTGTTATCATTAACCTCCCCACCCCCTTTAATTTTCTTCAATGTTTCTGGTTCATGTCCACTTAAACTTTCTGGTTACCATTTTAACAAAAACTCAGGAAAGAGAAGGAGTTAAATATATTCAACCTTTCATATAGAACTTTCTATGCTATTTATTTAATTAGATAGTTTTCTGCTTATGAGACTGGTTTTTAAAAGAAAAACTGGGCTGTTGAGGATCATACTTTTTCTTGTTTGTTTGATTTTATTTTGGAGTATTGTTTTTTAACTAATATATATTTATTGGAATATAGTTGCTTTATAATATCGTGTTAGTTTCTTTGTACAGCAAAGTGAATCAGTTATACCTACACATATATCCACTCTGTTTTAGATTCCCTTCCCATTTAGGTCATCTACCGTAGAGCACTGCGTAGAGTCACCTGTGCTATACAGGAGGTTCTCATTACTTTTCTGTTTTATATATAGCAGTATATATATGTCAGTCCCAGTTTCCCAGTTCATCCCACTCCTCATTCCCCTCTTGGCAACCATACGTTGTTTTCTAATCTGTGACTCTGTTTGTGATTTGCAAATAAGGCAATCTGAAGTGTCTTTCTGGATTCTACATGTGAATGGTATTATATAGTATTTGTCTTTTTCTTTCTGAATTACTTCACTCAGCAGGACAAGCTCCAGGTCTGTCTATGTCACTGCAAATGGCCTTGTCTTGTTCCTTTTTTATGGCTGGCTAATGTTCTGCTGTGTATATATACCACATCTTCTTTAGCCATACCTCTGTTGATGGACTTTTAGCTTGCTTCCATGTGTGGCTATTGTAAACAGCGCTGCAATGAACATGGGGGTGCTTGCATCCTTTTGAATTCTGGTTCTCTCTGGATATATGCCCAGGAGTGGGATTGCTGGATCATCAGCTAGCTCTATTTTAGTTTTTTAAGGAGCCTCCATGTTGTTCTTCATAGTGGCTGGATCAGTTCACATTCCCACCAACAGGGTTGGGTTGTAAGAGGGTTCCTTTTTCTCTATACTCATCACACCCTCTCCAGCATTTATAGTTAGTAGATATTTTGATGATGACCATTCTGACAAGTGGGAGATGATCCCTCACTATAGTTCTGATTTGCGTTTATCTAATAACTAGTGATGTTGAGCATCTTTCCATGTGTTTGTTGGCCATCTGCATGTCTTCTTTGGAGGAATGACTATCTAGATCTTCCACCCATTGTTTGATTGGGTTGTTTGTTTTCTTGATATTGAGTTGCATGACCTGCTTATATATTTTGGAGATTAATCCCTTGTCAGTTGCTTCATGTGCAAATATTTTCTCCCATCCTGAGGGTTGTCTTTTCATTTTTCTTATGGCTTTGCTTGCTGTGCAAAAGTTTTTAATTAGTTCCCATTTGTTTATTTTTGTTTTTATTTTCATTACTCTAGGCGGTAGATGATGTTTATTCTTTTTATTTATTTTCGATGAAGTATGCATGCAGGCTAAGTCGCTTCAGTCATGTCTGACTCTTTGAGAACCTACGGACTATAGCCCACCAGGCTCCTCTGTCCATGGGATTCCCCAAGCAAGAAGACTGGAGTGGATTACCATGCCCTCCTCCAGGGAATCTTCCCAAATCCAGGGGTCAAACCTGTGTCTCCTGCATTGCAGGAGGATTCTTTACTGCTGAGCCACTGGGGAAGCCCCCTTAATGAAGTATCGTTGATTTAAAATATTGTGTTAATTTTTGGTGTGCAGGTAAGTGATTTAGTTGTGTGTGTGTGTCTGTATGCATATATTCTTTTAGATCATGTTTATTCTTATTCTCTATTTCATGGATTCTAGCCCACTTTTTTCTATGTGGGTGCTCCATTAAGGTTTTTCAACTGAGCTTTAACACTTAAGCTCCCTATTTTTCTTCCTGTTTCCCAATTTTATCCATCCTCACAAGTGCAATTTCTCCTAAAATGGACTTACATCTGGAGAGCCATTTGAATCTTCACTTTATGGCCTTTCTATTTTCTGTCTTGACTATGTACTTCTGCAGGATTTGAAAGAGGTGAGAAAATATGGTAAGTATCTAGAGAAATTCATTCTGTAACTTGTCTTCAGAGTGATAGTCCTCTTGGCTTATTTTCTTTCCAGGGGAATGCATAACCTGGACATTTCATCCCTTATCTCTTGCCTTGTTTGGTTCACTGGGAAGCATAGGCTATTTCATCTTGTTTGCTCTTGTTTGTTCTCTGGGTCAGGGGTGACGTCCCATCTTCCTCATGGCTCTGAATATGTTGGGGAGCACCCTTGCATGACCCCCCCCCCCCACACCCTAGTATACTTTGGACATTTTTCCCCTCAAAAGAAAATCAAATTAATACTTTTGTTTCATCTAAATAAAAATTATCAAGCAGAACAATGTGACACAGTCCTTAAATCCCATAGGCCGCATTTTTGGCAAATAGCTACATCCTGTAACCATCATTCCCATAATGTCCAGCTTAGTCATCGTCAAATGCATGGCTTTTTCTTGGCTCTGGAATGTTCCATCTCAATTAAATGTGGAGGACAAAAGACATTCTTCTACACTATGCATGGAAAAAAAAAGTCCATCATGGAGACTTTTCTCATCGAACTGCAGAAGAAGAAAAATTGGTGTCCTGCTGGAGTCTCCCAGCGGACATGCCTGGCCCAGCTTGGGAGGAAAGCTGGAAGGTTCTTTTCTACTTCATATTGTGTACTTGGAAAAATTCATGGGGGTCATATCTTTTCTTTCTGTGCTTCAGTAATTAATAAAACCACCACAGTTAATTCACAACATCTATTCAAGATATTCTCACAGAATCAAATTTAACAAATCCATAATAAAACCCTTTTGGAATTAGACAATATAGTCAAAAGAACATCGATTTTGGGAGCCTGAGTTACACAGCTTTGAATAGTAACTCAGCATCATTCTCTATCTTTCTGTTTATTACTGTGGTAAAACATGTAATATAAAATTTACCATATTAACCATTTTAAGTGAGCAATTCACATATTCACAAGGTTGAGGCAGTATTGCTGCTGCTGCTAAGTTGCTTCAGTTGTGTCCGACCCTTTGCGACCCCATAGACGGAAGCCCACCAGGCTCCCCCGTCCCTGGGATTCTCCAGGCAAGAACACTGGAATGGGTTGCCATTTCCTTCTCCAATGCAGGAAAGTGAAAAGTGAAAGTGAAGTCGCTCAGTCATGTCTGACTCTTTTCGACCCCATGGACTGCAGCCCACCAGGCTCCTCCGCCCATGGGATTTTCCAGGCAAGAGTACTGGAGTGGGGTGCCGTTGCCTTCCCACTCTTCATTTACAGAACTCTTCATCACCCCAAACTAAAACTGTGTCCTTTAGCAGTAATTCCCATTACCTGCCCCGCCCTCCAGTAATTGTTCAGCGTTTTGTCTCTGTGAATTGAACTGACCTGTGCTAGGTACCTAGTACAACAATTGTCCTTTTGTGTTTGTCTTATTTCACCCAGGGTAATGCTTTCAAGCTTCATCCATGTTGTAAAATGTGTCAGAATTTCATTCCTTTTATTGTAAAGTAAAATAAAGTAAAAAACCACACACAAAAAAACCAAACAAAAAAAAAAACAACAAAAAATAAAAGCTGGATTCACTATATGTATGAATGTAGCACATTCTGTTTATTCATTCTTCTGTTTATGGATATTTGGGCTGCTTCCATTTTAAAATTTTTTGGTGACTAATGGTGTGTTGAACACAGTCAGACACCAGTGGGTGACTGAACAACAACCACGCTGTGTTGAACACTGGTGCACAAATATCTGCTAGAGTTCCTGCTTTCACTTCCTTGGGATGTAGCACCAGATTAGGAACTGTGGGACCAGAGGGTAGTTCTAAGCTTAAGGTGTTAAGGAATCATCAAAGTTTTCTGCAGCATCAGAATCATTTTACAGATGAGGAAAATGAGGCTTTAAGAGGTTACATTACTAGTGCAAGGTCACAGAGCTGGTCTCGAAAGAGAGTTGTTCAATTTAGATAAATGTGTGTGTAATAAGTCTAGATAGAACTTTAAGTAGGCTCTCAATAAATGTTTATTCTCTTCCCTTCTCCTTCTTGTTTACATTTACTCAAGACCCCACACTCTTTCATGTTCTTTACAAATCTCACAAAAACAAACAAACAAAAAAACCCCCTGCATCTTGGCTAAAGTCATTCGAGAAACTTCTTATCCTTTGGAAGTGCCAACCCCTTTCAAACAACCCATGGGCTAATGACAAACCATCCATCTGTGTCCATACTCTTTTGTCAAACTTTGGTGGCTGTAGTTAATTTGTAGTTTGGGATTCTTGAGAGTTATAGGACGGCTTTATCAATTGCTTTAATGTTGAATTTTCAGAAATGAAGATTAATCTGCCCCTTTCCCCTCCTCAAGCCCAAATACACAGGATGGAGGTAGTGAGATCACTCGAGGTAGATGGGCTGAGCAGGAAGCAAAGGGTAGGGTGTGTGAAGTTGGAAGGTTCTGCTGAACTTTCTTTGTCTCAAGCTCTGCTCCTTGGGGAGTGCCTTTAAACTTGGCCTTCTGGCTGACAAGTGACCTTCCTCTGTCCTCACTCTTTAACACATGCCTGTAGGTAGGATACTGGACATGTTAGTTGATGTGATTGGAAGTCAAGCTATCACTTCTTCCAGGAGTATTTAATCTGAAGCCTGAGTTCTGATAGTGAAATCAAAGGTGTCGTATTATAGGAGTTCCAACAGGCTGGTGGGTGAGATGGTTGGCCTTCCATGATGACATGGAAATCATGCCTCGTAGGGTAGCTGTTTTCCATATGAAACACTGAAGTTACCTGTAGTTTGTCCTAACTTACTGACTAGACCTGGGTGAAGCTACTAAGCAGAAGAACAGTTTGGGAGAAGACCAAACCTCAGGCACCCTCGGTTCTCTCCTTTCCTGGGCCAGGAGGAAATAGATTTATTCCTGAAAAAGATCACCAATCTAAAACCCAGTCATGGAAGAGTTTGGACGTCAAGATGGTGAGGAGAGAAGGAGTTGCATTGCTTTTAGGATGGGGAGGAGAAAGGTAAACAGAAGTCTCAGGTCTCAGGCGCTGGGACACAGAACAAACAGGTCCAGGAGGTGTAGTTCCCACTCTGTCCACAAGATGGTGTAAAAACTCCGCTCTCAGCCTCTCCTCCGAGGCGAGATTTGTAGTCTCAGCAAGACTCCTCGTAGACTGATAAATGAAGCCTTCACCGTGGCGAAGATACTTTCTGACATTTTAAGCATTCAGATTGAATGTTCAATTAGAAATGGATGGAGTTCCTAATAAATTAAATGAAATTACGAATGTGTAGAAGTGCCTCTGCGAGGGATCAGTGCCAGACGGAAGCGAAAGGAGAGACTGGACATAATGCTGGGTGGGGTGGTGCAAAGCATCTCCCGTTCCCAGAGCATCTTGAAGTCTAACTGAGGATTCGATCCTCATCACATTGGGCGTTTACTGCAGACGGTTCTGCTCTGGGCGCTGTGCCCAAAGTCCCCAGCCTGTAGAGAGCTTGCATCCTGTTGGGAAGATTAGACAAGTTCGATAAGAAAAATACGGTGATATGCACTGTGGGAAAAGTATTAAAATTGACAAAGGGAGGTGGAAGCCTGCAATTTTTAAATCATGTGGACTCTCTGAGAAGGTGACCTTTGGATAAGACCTGAAAGACTGATGGGGCAAGCCATGGAGGATTTTAGGGGGAGATCGTTCTAGGCAGACGGTACAGCAAAGGCAGACGTCCTGAAGTTGTGGGTGTGTTTGGCTGGCCAGTGTGGCTGCCCAGTGAAGGAAGAAGAGCAGTAGGATATGAGTCAGCAAGATACTGCTGGGGATTTCGAAGCAGATGGATCGTGTAAAACCTTGTAAGAAATTATAAGATCTGTGGCTTTTATTTTGGTATTGATAGGAGCCATTGAGGATTCTGACTTATCTTTTAAAAGGATCACCCTGGTTCCTGAACAGAAGGGGCTAGAGGTAGGAGCAGGGAGACCAGTTAGGAGACCACTGAGATGCTCTTGGTCAAGGGATGAGGGTGGCTTGGGCCATGATGATAACCGATTTTGTATGTGTTTTGAGTCAATAGGATTTAATGGTAAATTGAAAGTGTGAGAGAAACAGAGGAATCAAGGATGACTGCAAGGTTATTTCTCTGAGCAACTGGGCAGATGGAATTGCCATAAACTGAGGCTGATTGGGGGAGCAGGTTTTGGGGGGAAAGATCAGGAGTTCACTTTTGGATGTGCGGAGTTTTGAGATGACTTGGAGATGTCCATGGGAAACGATTAACATCTGTGAACCGGGGGGCNCCGACTCAATGGACATGAATTTGAGTGAACTCTGGGAGTTGGTGATGGACAGGGAAGCCTGGCATGCTGCAGTACATGGGGTACCAAAGAGTCAGACATGACTGAGGGACTGAACTGAAACTGAATATTAGATGATTTTTATAACAGATTCAAGCATAAAGACATTGTTACACTGTTGCTATTATTGATGCCTCTGACAAAAGTATCAAGGCGCAAAGGCCAAGAAATATTAGAGGGTGGTTGGCTGTTTTTTCAGATACTTCAGCTAAGGGGGATGAAGTTCTATCTTTCTCTGATTTTCTAGTTAAAAATAACAATAATTTTAAAATTCCCTCAAAGTTTGAACACAAGGCACCTCTGTTATAACCATTCTGTTGTTTATTTGATTCATTATGTACAGAGTAACAGAAGTCTAGGAAGGAAAAGTGATCTAAGGAAAGAGTAGGAATGCGGGATCAAATACATGCAAGTCCAATTATTGACTTGCCCATCATTAACAGAATGAGTTAAATAGACTCTCTGAGCTTTAGTCTTAATGTAGAATGGTGAGACCACTGCCATCTTTGTATGCATTATTTTGTATATGGCCATTCTACAGAGCAAATGAAATAATGTGTGAAACCTAGTGTGTGCAAAGTAGCCAACACATACACATTGCCCTTCTTCATTATATGTGATTTATGTTCAACAGGATTGTCATGTATAGTTGTTCAGGCATGTCCTACATAAAGCTATCTAATCAAGCAGTGAGCAGGGAGACAAAATCCAGTCCATGCTCCACTCAAATGGTGTAGTTCTTACCCTTTCAGAGGAATATGACATCCTTAACTCTTATAGGTTAATGGTGGATGTGAAATTGATCACCTTATAACATTTTGACTATTTTTGCCTGGCATATGATTCACTTTCAGAGTTGGGCAGGAGTGACTAGCTCATCACAAAGTGGAATAAAACTGAAGTTTCTCCCTCTACAAATATGGATGCTTACAACTGTAGTTTATATTGGGAGGCATGTATTTAAAAAGTATAGACTTTCACTTATAGTATCACTTAAAGAAAGAATAAAACTATTGCTTTTCTTCCTCTCTACTTTTTAGAGATTAGTAGGCCTGGAGGAGGGCGCGGCAACCCACTCCAGTATTCTAGCCTGGTGAGAGGAGCCTGACAGGCTATGGTCTGTAGGGTCACAAAGAGTTGGACATTGAAGAGACTTAGCGTGCACACGTGCAGGCCTGTTGTAGCACTTGAAACATCAGCATGCAATGACAGTGGTAGCCCTAGTATTTGTATAATGTTCAGTTTAGTTTAAAATTTATAACAAATTAGTCTTAATAGTTAATTAGCTTTGAAAATGCACCAGACTATTCACTAGAAAATTATTTTCTAATTTGGCTCTCACAAAATCCCTATGAAGTAGAGTCAATTATTATTAACCCTTTTAAAACATGCTTAGCATAATGCTTGGCATATAACAAGGCCTCAATAAATGTTATCTATCACTCCTATTTTACATTTAAGGAAAATGAGGCCAAAAACGGCATCCAGATATCACTGTAAAAGTTCGAAAAAGAAGAAAGAAAGATCACTTCATCAGCCAATGAAGAAAGCAGATTACCTTCACAGGAGCAACAATCAGACTGACAGATGACTTCTCAATAGAAACTGAAATAATGGGAGACTGAGGAATGACAGCTTCAAAGTGCTGAAACAAAATAACTGTCAATAGGGAACTCTACAACTGGTAAAAATATTCTTTAAGAATAAGATTATTCCTATTGCTGTATAGACATTGTACAGGTTGAAGCACCACAAAATTAAAGCTCAACATTCAGAAAACGAAGATCGTGGCATCCGGTCCCATCACTCCACGGGAAAGAGATGGGGAAACAGTGGAAACAGTGTCAGACTTTATTTGGGGGGGCTCCGAAATCACTGCAGAAGGTGACTGCAGCCATGAAATTAAAAGACACTTACTCCTTGGAAGAAAACTTATGACCAACCTAGATAGCATATTCAAAAGCAGAGACATTACTTTGCCGACTAAGGTCCGTCTAGTCAAGGCTATGATTTTTCCAGTGGTCATGTATGGATGTGAAAGTTGGACTGTGAAGAAGGCTGAGTGCCAAAGAATTGATGCTTTTGAACTGTGGTGTTGGAGAAGACTCTTGAGAGTCCCTTGGACTGCAAGGAGATCCAACCAGTCCATTCTGAAGGAGATCAGCCNATGTGAGAGTTGGGCTGTGAAGAAGGCTGAGTGCCAAAGAATTGATGCTTTTGAACTGTGGTGTTGGAGAAGACTCTTGAGAGTCCCTTGGACTGCAAGGAGATCCAACCAGTCCATTCTGAAGGAGATCAGCCTGAGATTTCTTTGGAGGGAATGATGCTAAAGCTGAAACTCCAGTACTTTGGCCGCCTCATGCGAAGAGTTGACTCACTGGAAAAGACTCTGATGCTGGGAAGGATTGGGGGCAGGAGGAGAAGGGGACGAAAGAGGATGAGATGGCTGGATGGCATCACTGACTCGATGGACGCGAGTCTGAGTGAACTCCGGGAGTTGGTGATGGACAGGGAGGCCTGGCGTGCTGCGATTCATGGGGTCGCAAGGAGTCGGACATGACTGAGCAACTGAACTGATAACTTGTATGAAGAATCTAAACTAATAGAAACAGATGAACTTATTTACAAAGCAAGAATAGACTCAGCTCAGTTCAGTTCAGTTCACTCAGTCGTGTCCGACTCTTTGTGACCCCATGAGTCGCAGCATGCCAGGCCTCCCTGTCCATCACCAACTCCCGGAGTTTACTCAGACTCACAGATATAAAAAACAAATTTATGGTTACCAAAGGGGAAAGGTAGAGGGAGGCATAAATTAGGAGTTTATACTTAACAGGTACACACTACTATATAAAATAGATTAACAGCAAGGACCTGCTGTATAGGACAGGGAACTGTTATCACTATCTTGTAATAACCTAATGGAAAAGAATATGAGAAAGAATATATACGTATGTGTATAACTGAATCATTTTGCTGTACAAACTAACATAACATTGTAAATTAACTATACCTGAATCACATAAATATGTCCAACATGTACTCTAATATTTATTGCAGCAATATTTACAACAGCCAGGACATGGAAGCAATCTAAATGTCCATTGACAGATGAATGGATAAGGAAGATGTGGTACATATATACAATGGAGTATTACATCCATAAAAAGGAACGAATTTGAGTTGGTGGTAGTGAAGTGAATGAACCTAGAGCTTGTTATAGAACGTGAAATAAATCAGAAAGAAAAAACAAATGTCGTATATTAATGCATAAATATGGAATCTAGGAAAATGGTACTGATGAACCTATATGCAGGGAAAAAATGGAGACAAAGATGTAGAAGATGGACTTGTGGTCAAAGTGGGGGAAGGAGAGGGTGGGATGAACGGAGAAAGTAACACTGACATGTATACTCTGTCCGTATAAAATAGATAGCTAGTGGGAAGCTGCTGGACAACACAGGGAGTCCAGCCTGGTGCTCTGTGATGACCTAGGGGGTGAATGGTGGGCAGCGGAGGGAGGCTCAAGAGGGTGGGGATACACACACACACACACATATATATAATTTTGACTGTTTTGCATTGTACAGCAGAAACCAACATTGTAAAGCAAATTTTCTCTAGTTAAAAAAAAAAAAAATGTGTCCAAACATTGTCACAAGTCCCCTGAGGCATAAAGTCACCTGCGATTAAGAACCATCGCTCCACCTCAAGGTCTGAAGAGCTAATGTTCATGGGAAGGAAAATCTCTCACCGAGTGGGGAGGAAGATTGTGGAAGAGCTGATCAACCTGAATTTGACTTTAGAGGTGGGGTAGAATACTGGCAGCGGTAATGGGACAGAGTGGGCCAGGGCATCTCAGCCAGGGGACCATTCCTGATGCTTGACTACCGACTCTGTGGGGAGACCGACAACTTCCTTTGGAGTCATGGCAACAATTCGACCATTTCCACCGTTTCCGGCTTTTGGCACAAACATGTTTTCATGACATCTTTCTTCCTCACAAAGGAAGGCTGGTGGTTAAAGAATTTTTCTTTTCTCTGAAATATGATTTAGAGAGATGTAGACAAAGCAATACATGTTAAACCATTTAAAAGCCATGATTGAAAAAGAAAACTACTCTTCCCCAGCCCTCACCTCTGCCGCCTCTCCACCCCTGGCATCTTTCCAAATGGATATAAGAGAAGCTTGTCTTTCCCCCAGTTTCCAAATACCAGGTCAAATTGTTTTTCCCCTATTGGAACACACAATTAATTTGTTGCTTTGCTTAAATCTGACTCTAAAGCTCTCCTCCCCTCCAACACACACACACTCACACACCCCAGCCTAAATAAAACAGTCTTTTTTTTTTTTAAGCAGAAACTCCATGGACGCATTAGGACTTTTACTAAGCACCTGTCCGAGTAATCATTTCCCCACTATTCTTTTACTAGACATTTAGCCACTATGTTCCAAGGGTAAGCTTACATTGCATTTACCAGATTCTCAACAGGAAAAGACTTCAGTGTGGAAAGCGGTAAGCAGGATTCCGCTTTGAGAGTGGAGAGGTTCAGATACAGCTCAAAGTAATGGCTGGTTTAAGCAGAAAGTGTGAGGACTTTGGAAGGAGGGGCTTTTTGCAGCAGAGGAGCAGGAAAACTCCTGGATACTTAGAGGAAACTGGCTCCGGGTGTCACATTATCTTCTTGGAACTTGCTGGACAACTTCCCAACGGCGAGTTCCAAGGACGATCATGAATGAGGAGATGACGTTCTGGTGCAGATTCTGTAAAGTTGGGTAAGGAAATGGCCTTTTCCCACAGTTCCCGAAGTTAGTCACCCACCACAATCATCAAGGATGCTTAAAACCATGGGGCCCCACCCCTGGAGCCCCAGGTCAGTCTGCGTGGGGTAAGTTCATGGTATCTGTACTTCTCCATTTTTAAAAAATCAACAAATTGATATCTAAATGAAGATGTTAATATCATAGCAGATATATAGCTGAGAAAAATGGATTTTTGATTTTTTTTGTTTTAGGGAGATTCCTGTTGAACATCTGGCAAACTTTTTCATTCCTCTTAAAAAAAAAAAAATTCTTCCAGTTCGTCTTGGCCATGAACCCTACCATTTAGCACTATTGTACTTTGGCAGGGCTTCCCTAGTGGCTCAGCAGTAAAGAGCCTCCCTGCAATGCAGGAGACACAAGAGATGGCGGTCTGATCCTTGGGTTGGGAAGATCCCCTGGAGGAGGGCATGGCAACCCATGTCAGTATTCTTGCCTGGAGAATCCAATGGAAAGAGGAGCCCGGCAGTCTACAGTCCTACAGTTCATAGATTTGTAAAGAGTTGGACATGACTGAAGTGACTGAGTCACTCACTCACACACACACACACACTCACATGCATGCCCTGACGTAGGCACCTGAGATGAGATTCTGCTGGCCAAAGTAGTTTATACGTGTTGGTGTTCATTTGTCAAAATAGTTTATACATCTTGGTGTGCAGTCAGCCGAAGTGATGGACTTCATTCCTTCTCTCTTTTGAGGTCTCAGTCTCAAAAAACTCATCCCTCTTGTCATTTCCAGGATATCTTTGGCAAGCTTGGCTGTATAACTCCATCATCAGGGATGGGGAAAGTCAAACGTTTCCTAATGACTGGCCACTGTCATGCCATCCCTATTTCATTAGTCATGATGCAAAGTCCCACTCAGCTTGCTGGGTTTTACTTCACTGCCTTGTGTCTGCCATCCCTATTTTTATGGTCACATCCCAGCACCAAATGAAGTGATCTTTTTTTATGAACAGTGGAAAGAACATGACTGATGCAAGACCACTCTTCAAAGATCCTCATTTACTCTGAAACCATAAACATACAATGATGTGAAATATTTAAAGAGTGTCTCCTCTGTATGATCTTAAAGGCTCCCTGCAAAGTCCTAACTAGCCTTGATCAAAGAGTTGAAGGCAGAAGTCTACTTGTGTCCATTTCATTTGTTTTCCCCACCATCAGCAGAGGTCCTTTCTTCTTTCCCAGGTGGAGTAATATTTGCAAAATGGCTCATTCTTTGTGAAGAGAGATGGTTCACTTACAAGGCATTTTCAGAGATGAATGAACATAATGATAATAGCATTTCTGTTAGCACTTATCAGCAACTAAACACTCCACTAAGCCTAATCTCATTTTATTTCCACAACAATCTTGAGGGAGGTATTAACATTATGGTCATTTTACAGATAAGTAAGATTGAGGCTCAGAAGGGTTAAGAAACTTACAAGAAGAGGGTTTTGAGAGGCAGAACTAGGCATGGAATCAGGTCTGCTTGATTCTTGACTTCATTTTTTTTTTTTTTTTATTTGAGACTTCATGTTTTTTTAAATGTCTTTGCTACACCTCCCTCTGTGGACTTTGGGTATGATCTCTGCACCTTGAAGGCACTGGATCCAGAAGCAGTCTGGCCAGTGTGGATTTCTGTACATCTTTCCAAGAACACCATCTGTATGTGAAGGCTGCTGACCTCAACTTGAGGGCAAAAGCTCCCACTGTGGGGAATCATGAAAGTCAATTGAAAGTGTTAGTTGCTCAGTCATGTCTGACTCTTTGCAACTACATGTACTGTGGCCCACCAGGCTCCTCTGTCTGTGGAATTCTCCAGTCAAGAATACTGGAGTGGGTAGCCATTCTTTCTCCAGGGGATCTTCCAGATCCAGGGATCAAACCTGCATCTGCCTGCGTTGCAGGCAGATTTTTTTCTTTCAGAGCCACCAAGGAAGCCTGCTTTATTGCGACATAAATGAATAAATGACCTGTCTTGCTGCTCATTGTCTAATCATCCCAGGAAATCAAGTTGAGGATTAAACCCTGAATTCACCAACATTATTAGTTGTTGCCATCAAGGGTGTTAGCATCAAGCCCCTACTATATAGCTGATTTTTTAATTATCAGCTAAGAGAGCAAGACTAGCTCCATGACTCTGTGCTGTCCTAATTGCCAATCAAGTTGCTTTCAGACAGCATGTTCTGTATATTCTGGAGACTTTAAACCGCCACCAGAAATTTTATGATCCGGCAGGAAACTTCAAGACATCTTTAAAAGATGTTATTTCCCTGGCAGTGTTATTTCCACTAATGAGCCCCGAGGGCAGGGCGACCTTGTCTTTCTCCTTCAAAACACAGCTCCCTCCTTCTCTGTCTGCTACTTATGTTGCCTCAAGGGCTGTCTTCACCTGGTGTCTGTTTCACTGAAATGTCTTCTTGAATTCAAGCAATTTATTTTCACTTAGAAAAGAAGCAATGCCTCGGGCTCAAGAAGATGCACTTTCAGTATCACGAGCTGCCTGCAGTGTGTGCTCGCCTGGGGGTCTGTTCTCACCGCGTACTCAGGTTGCTGGTCCACCCGTGATATCCGTGGTCATCGAGGGGCAGGTGGGTAGATGCAGCTCCCTGGGGAGTGAATGTGAACAAGGTGAAGAGACCGGGTTTCTGTTCTTAAGGAGTTTACAATCTAATATGGAGGAAAAGAAAAGTGTACAAATAAACACAAAACAAGGGAGACTATAATGGATGTCTTAAGAAAGCTCTCCAGCAAAGTATTGTAGAAATTAAGAGGCAGAAAAGGTCCTTTCATGGACACCAACGTGGTCTTCAGGTGTATTACAGGAGCCCACGAATACTGCAGCACGATGCTAAATACCTTGCTGCTCCTGCTGCTAAGTCGCTTCAGTCATGTCCAACTCTTAGTGACCCCATGGACTGCAGCCTACCAGGCTATTCCATCCATGGGATTTTCCAGGCAAGAGTACTGGAGGGGGGAGCCATTGCCTTCTCCAGCTAAATACCTTACCTACCCTCAACTTGGGGCTTCCCTAGAGGCTCAGACAGGAAAGAATCTGCCTGCAATGCAGGAGACCCAAGTTTGGTCCCTGGGTATGAAAGACCCCCTAGAGAAGGGAATGGCGACCCACTCCAGTATTCTTGCCTAAAGAATTCCATGGACAGAGGAGCCTGGCGAACTACAATTCAGGAGGTCAAAAAGAGTCATACATGACTGAATGAGTAACACTTTTGCTTTCACCCTCAACTTAGTTTGATTCTAATTTTTTCCTACCAGTGATCCTATGTTGAAAAACTTGATGGTAGCTATTGCAAATAACATTTTTCTAGATTCCATATATATATGTGTTAATATACAATATTTGTTTTTCTCTTTCTGACTTACTTTATTCTGTATAACAGGTTCTACCTTCATTCACCTAACTACAATTATCTCAAATTTGTTCCTTTTTATGGATGAGTAATATTCCATTGTCCAAGGTAAAAGAAACCCAAGTAAGACTGCAGGTGTTGGTGAAACCATAATCACAGAAAACTAGTCAGTCTAATCACACGGACCACAGCCTTGTGTAACTCAATGAAATTAAGCCATGCCCTGTGGGGCCACCCAAGACGGGCAGGTCATGGTGGAGAGGTCTGACAGAATGTGGTCCACTGGAGAAGGGAATGGCAAACCACTTCAGTATTCTTGCCTTGAGAACCCCATGAACAGTATGAAAAGGCAAAATGATAGGATACTGAAAGAGGAACTCCCTGGGTTGGTAGGTGCCCAGTATGCTACTGGAGATCAGTGGAGAAATAACTCCAGAAAGAGTGAAGGGATGGAGCCAAAGCAAAAACAATACCCAGTTGTGGATGTGACTGGTGATAGAAGCAAGGTCCGAAGCTGTAAAGAGCAATATTGCGTAGGAACCTGGAATGTTAGGTCCATGAATCAAGGTAAAATGGAAATGGTCAAACAGGAGATGGCAAGAGTGAAAATCGACATTCTAGGAATCAGTGAACTAAAATGGACTGGAATGGGTGAATTTAACTCAGATGACCATTATATCTACTACTNGCCGACGTGTGCGGGCCTCTCTTCGAGGAGGAGCTCGGCTTTTGGGGCATCGACGAGACCGACGTGGAGGCCTGCTGCTGGATGACCTACCGGCAGCACCGGGACGCCGAAGAAGCCCTCGACTCCTTCGAGGCACCCGACCCTTCGGGCGCCGCCAACGCTACCAACGCCGCGGGCGCCCACGACGCGGGTCTGGACGACGAGGCGGGCGCGGGTGGCGGCGGCCTGGACGGCGCCGGCGGCGAGCTCAAGCGCCTCTGCTTCCAGGACGCGGGCGGCGGCGCCGGGGGCCCGCCAGGGGGCGCGGGCGGCGCGGGCGGCACGTGGTGGCGCCGCTGGCAGCCCCGGGTATGGGCGCTCTTCGAGGACCCCTACTCGTCGCGGGCCGCCAGGGTGAGCGCTCTCTCAGAGCCCCATCCCCTTCCCCTCTCCTGGAGCTCCCAGACCCTCAGGGAGCTCCCCACCCTCGCCCTTGGCCCCTGGCCCCTCTCAGACCCTCTTGGTCTCAGCCTCCCAGTTTCTTAGAAGCCTCTTACCCCATTCCTGGGTCTCCCATACCCCTCTGAACACACCCCCCTCTCTTGGCCATCCCCAGATCCTCAGAAGATGTTTCTCCAACCTTCAGAGCCCTCCAGACCCCTTTCAACCCCACCTTGCTTCTCTAGTCCATCCTAGACCCTTAGAAACTTCTCCGATGGGCCAATATCCTAAACAACCCACCTGAACAGCTCCACTCCCGCCTTTCCTGGACCCCGCTAGAGAGCTTTCAAAAGACCTTTCCTTAACCCTCAGAGTCTTCCCGGCCTCTTTTCACCTCTCTGGGCACCTTTCAGACCCTCAGCGGACTCTCCCCCAGCCTTCAGTTCCTTGGACCTCCTTAAATCCCAGAAGACATCGCTTCTTCACCCTCAAAGTGTCCCAGGGCTTATGAACACTGTCTCCATCCCCTACAGANGGAGAAGACTCTTGAAAGTCCCTTGGACTGCAAGGAGATCCAACTAGTCCATTCTGAAGGAGATCAGGCCTGGGGTTACTTTGGAAGGAATGATGCTAAAGCTGAAACTCCAGTACTTTGGCCACCTCATGCAAAGAGTTGACTCATTGGAAAAGACCCTGGTGCTGGGCGGGATTGGGGGCAGGAGGACAGGGGTACGACAGAGGATGAGATGGCTGGATGGCATCACCGACTCCATGGATGTGAGTTTGAATGAACTCTGGGAGCTGTTGATGGACAGGGAGGCCTGGCATGCTCCAATTCATGGGGTCACAAAGAGTCGGACATGACTGAGCGACTGAACTGAACTGAACTGAATATTCCATCGTATACATGTAGCACAGCTTTATCCATTTGTCAATCAACATCTAGGTTATCTAGGACATCTAGCCATGTCCTGGCTATTGTAAATAGTGCTGCAATGAACATTGGCATTCACATCTTTTGAATTATGGTTTTCTTTAGGTATATGCCTGGTAGTGGGATTGCTGGATCATATGGTATTTTTTTAAGGAATCTCCACACTGTTCTCCATAGTGGTTGCATCAGTTTGCATTCCCACCAACAGTGCAAGATGGTTCCCTTTTCTCCACACCCTCTCCAGCATATATTGTTTTGTAGACTTACTTTTGTTTTTATTTTTTAAATTTAAATTTATTTATTTTAATTGGAGGCTAATTACTTTACAATGTTGTATTGGTTTTGCCATACATCAACATGAATCTGCCACGGGTGTACACGTGTTCCCCATCCTGAACCCCCCTCCCTCCTCCCTCCTCGTACCATCCCTCTGGGTCATCCCAGTGCACCAGCCCCAAGCATACTGTATCCTGCATCGAACCTGGACTGGCAATTTTTTTCTTATATGATATTATACATGTTTCAATGCCATTCTCCCAAACCGTCCCACCCTCTCCCTCTCCCGCCGAGTCCAAAAGACTGTTCTATACATCTGTGTCTCTTTTGTTGTCTCGCATACAGGGTTATCGTTACCATCTTTCTAAATTCCACATACATGCGTTAGTATACTGTACTGGTGTTTTTCTTTATGGCTTCCTTCACCCTGTATAATAGGCTCCGGTTTTGTAAACTTTCTGATGACGGCCATTCTGACCAGTGTAAGGTAATACCTCATCGTAGTTTTGATTTGCATTTCTTTAATAATGATCTTCCCTGGTGGGTCAGACGGTAAAGCAGCTGCCTACAATGCAGGATGCCTGGGTTCAATCCCTGGGTTGGGGAGATCTCCTGGAGAAGGAAATGGCAACCCACTCCAGTATTCTTGCCTGGAAAATCCCATGGATGGAGGAACCTGGTTAGGCTACAGTCCATGGGGGTCGCAAAGAGTTGGACACGACTGAGCGACTTCACTCACTCAATAATGAGTGATGTTGAACACCTTTTCATGTGTTTATTGTCCATCTGTATGTCTTCTTTGGAGAGATGAATGTGTAGTTCTTCTGCCCATTTTTTGATTGGGTTGTTTGTTTTTCTGATATTGAGCTGCATGAGCTGCTTGTATATTTTGGAGATTAATCCTTTATCAGTTGCTTCATTTGCAATTATTTCCTCCTCCAGCAAGTTTTTAAATCACCCAGCTGATTTGGTAGAAACACCTGACCATCTGTGTAGGTTATGTCCTGTGGTGAGGCTGGAGGTTCTTTTCCCACCATCACCCTGTCTCCATCCTTCATTAAAAACCACTCTCAATTGGCTTCCATGTCCCCTTCTGTACTGTTGTCCTCCCCCTTCTCTGCATTCTTGGGGATTTCAGTATTTGCTGTGTGGATCACAATAAATTGGAAAATTCTGAAAAGATGGGAATACAAGGCCACCTGACTTGCCTCTTGAAAAATCTATATGCCGGTCAGAAAGCAACAGTTAGAACTGGACTTGGAACAACAGACTGGTTCCAAATAGGAAAAGGAGTACGTCAAGGCTGTATATTGTCACCCTGCTTATTTAACTTCTATGCAGAGTACATCATGAGAAACGCTGGGCTGGAAGAAACACAAGCTGGAATCAAGATTGCCGGGAGAAATATCAATCACCTCAGATATGCAGATGACACCACCCTTATGGCAGAAAGTGAAGAAGAACTAAAGAGCCTCTTGATGAATGTGAAAGAGGAGAGTGAAAAAGTTGGCTTAAAGCTCAACATTCAGAAAATGAAGATCACGGCATCTGGTTCCATCACTTCATAGGAAATAGGTGGGGAAACAGTTTCAAACTTTATTTTTGGGGGCTCCAAAATCACTGCAGATGGTGACAGCAGCCATGAAATTAAAAGATGCTTACTCCTTGGAAGGGAAGTTATGACCAATCTAGATAGCATATTAAAAAGCAGAGACATTACTTTGCTAAAGGTCTGTCTAGTCGAGGCTATGGTTTTTCCAGTGGTCATGTATGGATGTGAGAGTTGGACTGTGAAGAAAGCTGAGTGCTGAAGAATTGATCCTTTTGAACCGTAGTGTAGGAGAAGACTCTTGAGAGTCCCTTGGACTGCAAGGAGATCCAACCAGTCCATCCTAAAGGAGATCAGTCCTGGGTGTTCATTGGAAGGACTGATGCTAAAGCTGAAACTCCAGTACTTTGGCCACCTCATGTGAAGAGTTGACTCATTGGAAAAGACCCTGATGCTAGGAGGGATTGGGGGCAGGAGGAGAAGGGGATGACCGAGGATGAGATGGCTGGATGGCATCACTGACTCGATGACTCACTCATAATTTTGAGTGAACTCCGGGTGTTGGTGATGGACAGGGAGGCCTGGCATGCTGTGATTCATGGGATTGCAAAGAGTCAGACACGACTGAGCGACTGAACTAAACTGAACTGAACCGAATGGTTCAGATGGTAAAAAGTCTGCCATTAATGCAGGAGACCTGGGTTCAGTCCCTGGATGGGGAAAATCCCCTGGAGAGGGGAACGGCAACCCACTCCAGTATTCTTGCCTGGAGATCCCGTGGACAGAGGAGCCTGGTGGGCTAGTCCGTGGGTCAAAAAGAGTCGGACATGATCGAGCGGCTAACAGTTTCACTTTCAAGACTATCTACGGTAGTGGGGTAATGAAACGGAGCGGGACCCTATGGTCCTTCCCCCTGCTTTCCTGCCCCTCTGGCCAGGTCCTCCACCTGCTTTTGTCTGTGGAAAAACTTTAGCCAAAAACTGAGTCTGAGTGAACTCCAAGAGATGGTGATGAACAGGGAGGCCTGGCGTGCTGCCGTTCATGGGGTCACAAAGAGTCGGACACGACTGAGCGACTGAACTGAACTGAACTGCAGTTAAACTAGCCAAAGACTAAGTTATGAGGGCTTCCCTTATAGCTCAGTTGGTAAATCATCTGCCTGCAGTGAAGGAGACCTGGGTTCAATTCCTGGGTTGGGAAGATCCTCTGGAGAAGGAAATGGAAACCCAGCCAGTATTCTTGCCTGGAGAATCCCCTGGATAGAGGAGCCTGGCAGTCTACAGGCCATGGGATCGCAAGAGTTGGACAGGATTTAGGGAATAAGCCACCACCGCCAAGTTTAATTCAGAGAAGTGAGAAAATACAGAAACAAAGGAAAACAGTCAAAGGACACTGGATAATAATTCAGTCATTAAGCATAGTCAAGGACCGTTAGTTTCTTCTCAGGGACTATAGATAATATTCTGAGCCAAATCCTGTGAGCTGTCTTGTAGACACTGCAACCCCCAGCAGGTGGAAGAAGTTAACTACATGATGACCAGCCAGTGGCCATGACATAAGCTGCCACAGTTCCAAGAACTGGCCTCAAGGAAATGGGAACAAGTCGACCCTGGAAGTGAAGGTTAATTGTACTTAAAACAATCAAGATGACGCTGGTCAGATCACCGATGAACAATTGGAAGATGACTGTCAGAGCTGACTGTGCTGTTTCTGCCTGGAGCCCCTCCCTCAGCCAATAAAAGCTCTTGCCCGTTGGTTGTTACTGAGCAGAGTCAGTCTTTGGACTGGAGTCCCCCACCCCTCCCAGGGTTACTGGCATCCAAAATAAAGCAAAATTTCCTTTCCACCAACTTTGACTCTTTAAGGGTATTTGAACAGGGAGCAACCAGACCCCCTGCTTTTGGTGACAATGAGTCTTTTGGGGTTTAAAATATAGTCCAAGGCTGTTTCAACCCAGAAGTCTCTTTGAGTCCATGGTTCTTTAAAAGTTTCTCTTGACACTTTCCTCCCTTGTGCCTAAGGGTATGACAAAGTGGCCTGACGTTCCTCTTCCCCCTCTGTTTTTTTTAAATTAGATTTTTTAAACTGCTTTATTGATACAAAAAAAATTGCACAGATTAAATGTGTGCAATTTAGTGAGTATAAAACTCACTTTATGTAGGTAAATATAAAGACAGGTATGGAATATGGTCCTAGTGGAATGTTGCTGCTGTTTAGTTGCCCAAAATGTGTCTGACTCTTGTGACACTATGGACTCTAGCCCACCAGGCTCCTCTGTCCATGGGATTCCCCAGGCAAGAATACTGGAGACGACTGCTCTTTCCCTCTCTAGGGGATCTTCTCGACCAAGGGATCGAACCCTAGTCTCTTGCATTAGGAGGCAGGTTCTTTATCACTGAGTCACCAGGGAAGCTCACTAGTATAATAGTTGTATGTTCAGTTCAGTTCAGTCACTCAGTCGTGTCCGACTCTTTGCGACCCTATGAATCGCAACACGCCAGGCCTCCCTGTCCATCACCAACTCCCGGAGTTCACTCAGATTCGCGTCCATCGAGTCAGTGANCAGAGTCGGATACGACTGAAGCCACTTAGCAGCAGCAATGCCCCAGCTTAAAGGTCAATATTCTTTTTTTTAATTAATCTACTTCTGGCTGTGCTGGAGCTTCACTGCTGCACGTGGGCTTCACACCAGCTTTTTCTAGTTGCAGCATGCGTGGTTCTCATTGCTGTGGCTTCTCTTATTGTGGAGCACTGTTCCCAGAGTGAGGGCTTCAGCAGTTGTGGTAAGAAGGCTTAGTTGCCTGCATGTGGAATCTTTCTGGACCAGGAATCAAACCATTGTCTCCTGCACTGACAGGCAGATTCTTAAGCAGTGGACCTCCAGGGCAGTCCCTCAATATTTTGGTCTTGATAGATAAAACCCTTCTTAAATTTGGTTCTGTGGTATCATAAGAAATATATTTGGTGTTTGTCCCCAGTTCTAGCACAAAGCTCCTAAAACCTTTGGAATTTCCTGAGTAATAGGGATGGCTTTTGTTATTCCTAAGGAGCATGTTTTAAGTACACCTGAGCTTACGCTAATGAGGTGACTTAGGGAGGCACCTTAGATAGCCTTCAAGTGGGGTTGGTTGCCTGAAAGACCAAGTAATTAAATGGCTGGAACCTTCAGCCCCACCTGCCGACCTCTAGGAAGGGAGGTGGAAGGGGGCTGAAAATTAAACTTTATAAAANTAGGGAGGCACCTTAGATAGCCTTCAAGTGGGGTTGGTTGCCTGAAAGACCAAGTAATTAAATGGCTGGAACCTTCAGCCCCACCTGCCGACCTCTAGGAAGGGAGGTGGAAGGGGGCTGAAAATTAAACTTTATAAAAACTCTTCAGTTCAGTTCAGTCGCTCAGTCGTGTCCGACTCTTTGCGACCCCATGAATTGCAGCACGCCAGGCCTCCCTGTTCAAACTCTTGGACAATGAGATTTGAAGAGTTTCCTGGTTGCAAGATCAGGACTGTTCCAGACCTTGCTCTGTGTACTTCTTCACCTGGATGTTCATCTGTATCTTTTTTTCTTTTGAGGATTTTTTAAAAACATTTATTTTTGCTTATTTATTTATTTATTTGGCTGCACTGAGTCTTAGTTGCAGGACACGGGATCTTCCATCTTTGTTGAGGCATGAGAGCTCTTTAGTTGGGGCAAGCAAACTCCAGACTCTAAGTTGTGGCATGTGGAATCTAGTTCCCTCAACAGGGATCAAACCTGGTCCCCCTGTATTGGGATTGTGGAGTCTTAGCCACTGGACCAGGAATATTTATATTCATAAACTTCAAAAAATGTGAATCTCTCTGTTGCACACCTGAAACATGCATGCAATGCTAATTTGCTTCAGTCATGTCTGTAGCCCCTGCCCCACCCCCAGGCTCCTCTGTCCATGGGATTCTCCAGGCAAGAATACTGGAGGGAGGTGCTACACCCTCCTCCAGGGGAACTTCCCGATGCAGGGATCAAACCCCCCATCTCATGCAGCTCCTGCACTGCAGGCAGATTCTTCACTGCTGAGTTATCAGGGAAGCCCACTCCTGAAACATATATAATATTATAAATCAACTACACCTCAATAAAAAATAAATATACTGGTAAAAACAGTAAATGTTTTCTGAGCCCTGTGAGCTACTCGAGCAAATTAATTGTACGTGAGAGAGGCGCCAGGGAACCTCCAATTTATAGCCAGTTCATGAGAAGCTCAAGTGACAACATGGACTTGTGACTGCTATGTGAAGCAGAGTGCGTGAAGTGTGAAGTCTCTCATGAGACAGAGCCCTTAACTTGTGGGATTTGGCACTGTCTCCAGGAACACAGTGTAGGAACTGAATTGAATTTGTAGGANGGTTCCCTTTTCTCCACATCCTCTCCAGCATTTATTGCTTGCAGACTTTTGGATTGCAGCCATTCTGACTCATTATCAGAGAAATGCAAATAAAGACCATAATTTCACATCTTTTTAAAAATTTAGTCATTGTAATGAGTGTATAATAGTAGCTCAATTTTGATTTAAATTTTCATTTTCCTGATGACAAGATGTATGAGGTGAAAGGAAAGTGCAAGTCACTCAGTTGTGTCCAGCTGTTTGCGACCCTGTGGACGGTATAGTCCATGGACTTCTCCAGGCCAGAATACTGGAGTGGGTGGTCTTTCCCTTCTCCAGAGGATCTTCCCAACCCAGGGATCGAATCCAGCTCTCACACACTGCAGGCAGATTCTTTACCAGCTGAGCCACAAGGGAAGCCCAAGAATACCGGAGTGGGTAGTCTATCCCATCTACAGAGGATCTTCCTGACCCAGGAATCGAACTGGGATCTCCTGCATTGCAGGTGGATTCTTTACCAACTGAGCTATGAAGGAAGAGTATAGTCCATGGGATTGTGAAGAATCAGACAAGATGTATAGCAAATTCAAATATACTTATTGGTCCTTTACTTATCCTCTTTTGCAAGGTATCTGTCCAAATCTTCTGCCTGTTTTTCCTTACTTTTGTTTTCTTANTGAAGGAAGAGTATAGTCCATGGGATTGTGAAGAATCAGACAAGATGTATAGCAAATTCAAATATACTTATTGGTCCTTTACTTATCCTCTTTTGCAAGGTATCTGTCCAAATCTTCTGCCTGTTTTTCCTTACTTTTGTTTTCTTAGTGAGTTATATTTTTATGAATTCTAGGTACAGTCCTTTATCAGATATAGGTTATACACACACATACACACAGATGTGCCACATATATTGGACTCTGCGGTCACAGATATATGAAACTCTGCTCATTCTCTCAACTTGCTCTCTTTTCTTCAGATTGCTTGCTTTCAATACATTATTTTCATATTCACTAATTCTCCCATCTCTAAGTTTTTGAACTATCTGATTTTTTAAATTTTAGTTACTGTACCTTTCAGGTCTAGGATTTATTATTTCTTTTTTAATAGTTTCCAGCTATCTGTTAAGATTTCCTACCTGCTCAACAAAACCATTTTTAACTCTATCAGTTCAATTCAGTCACTCAGTCATGTCCGACTCTTTGCGACCCCATGAATCGCAGCACACCAGGCCTNAGGGCATGGCAACCCACTCCAGTATTCTTGCCTGGAGAATCCCCATGGACAGAGGAGCCTGGAAGGCTACAGTCCATGGAGTCACAAAGAGTCAGATACGACTGAGTGACTAAGCACAGAAAGCACATAACTTCACTAATTAGTTAATGGATAAGCAGTACAACAAGACGTAGAGTAAGACACAATCTCCTTCTCCCTTTGTTCAGATCTGCCCAGCCCATGTTCACTGAATGAGGACACTCTTGCTGGAGGGAAAGGACCTTCTTTCAGCTCTGTCTTCAGAAATAGTCCACTTTCATCTTTTATTAAATAGATCACAAATAAAAGGAAAAAGATCCAGAAGGGGGGATGAGAAAACAAACCAAACCAAAGAAAACAAGACAACACAAGACAAATCAACGATCTTTTCTTGATGCAGCATGTCTCTATTTCTGGCCCTGTGGCTCAAACCTTAATTTAAGGGATTTTTGAAAGACTTAAAATAAACCTCTTTGTTGTAAGATTAAAAAGAATTTCCCATATAAAATAAAATTAAACGCTCAGATTAAAGAAAGCAATATTGCTGGCCAGCTTCCCTCATGGGCTACACTGTCGACATCTTTGAACCCCAGGATCTCAGATGGAACAGCTTCTGAAAACTCTCATCTTTTCAAGCCCTATTTCTGCAGGGAGGCTGAGGGCCTTGGGGAATCCAGAGGGCACTTGTCTGGCTGGTGGGGGGCACTTTGGCCTCTCGAACTGGGTATGTGTCTGCTTACTCGCCAAGTCGTGTCCGATTCTTTGAGACTATATGGACTGTAGACCACCAGGCTCCTCTGTCCGTGAGATTTCCCAGGCAGGAATGCTGGAGTGGGTTGCCATTTCCTTCTCCAGGGGGTCTTCCCGACCCAGGGATAGAACCCATGTCTCCTGCGTCTCTTGCAATGCAGCTGAATTCTTTAGTGCTGTGCCACCTGGATACAGTCACTTGCACTGGATATAGTCACTTTGATTTTGACATCTGCGAGACCCAAGGCCAGCCTGTATCTCACACAAACCACTCACTTTTGCAGTGGACCAAGTGGTTCTTTTCTTCCTTTCCCTTCTGATCCTTGAAGGTAGACTCAGTTGTCTAGGAGCCTGGCACCTCTGCTCCGAAGTTCAGGGGAGCCACGACAAGATAACCTTCAATGGAAATCAGGCTGAATTTGACTAAAATGAAGATTTTCAGATGTGGAAGGCTGTTTATCCACGAGGGCTCCAATTTAAAAAATGGGCCAGTCAGTAGACATCTTCTGATCTCAAGAAGCACACACATATTGTAAGCTCTGGGTCACTCACCTTCCCACGGCGTCCTCAGTGTTCCCAGAACCTCTGGTGCTCTTAGCAAGCCTTCAGGAAAACCACTTCCTCTGGATGTCTGCCCCCTGTCTCCCGCTTGTGCTTGTGACAATCTTCCCAGCTGCCCTTTTACGGGGCTCCCACTATTAGTCATTGTCCCTACCCCCCGCCCCTCCCTCTACCTGCACCCTTGGTAACCTGAACTTGCCCAGTTTCCTCTTAAAGAGGGAGCACAGAAATGGACAAGCACTCATCTCAGGGATGCTAGTGTGGGACTCTCAGTGGCTCTGAGTGCTTCATTCAAGGAAGACATCAGCTTTTGTTTTAAAAGATTTTTTTTGATGTGGATCATTTTAAGAATCTTTATTGAATTTGTTACAATATTGCTTTTGTTTTTATGTTTTGATTTTTTGGCTCCAAAGCATGTGGGATCTCCCCAGCCAGGGCGAGAGCCGCCATGCTCTGCATTGGAAGGCTAATTCCCAACCTCTGGACTGCCAGGAAAGTCCTGTGGAGGATATCAGCTTTGATCATCCCTCTTTCAAAATGCTTCAAAAAGCAGCCTTTTCACAGAGCCCTGGCTATCCTGCATCACAGCCTGGGAGCCATTTTCCTGGGACCAGAGGAAGACCCCTCCCTACACAGTACTGACCTTTTCTTTAAAGCTAATATGTGCCTCTGACTCTCTGCAACCTTGAACTTTCATCATTATCTTCTTTGGCTGACCATCTGCAGCTCAGTCATGTGAATGTGGACGTGCATAAAGGTTTTGCTCATTGCCATGCCGTCAACCTCTGTCCCACACAGGAACAGTGACATTGGTGTTGAGGATAAGAGCGTGGGTGTTGCGGTTGACATGCTTGGAGGGAAACACAGAGTCCTAGCTGTGTGACCTTGAGCCAGTTAACTAATGACTCTGAGTCTCGGCTTCCATCTCTACAAATGGTGGTAAGTAACAGAACCTACTGATAGATCATTAGAAGGATTATATGAAATTGTGCATACAGTAAATGATAAAAAAAAAAGTTAGCTAGTTAGAATAGAGGTAGAGTGAGGTTGAATTGCATTTACAAAAATCATTCAAGTCTGCAAGGCCCCAGTCTATCTGCGAGTGGCATACCACCATCATCATCCAAATCTCCTCTTCCTGTACTAAGTAAGAACATGTTGGGGTCCATAGCTTGCTCCTTCCTTCCTCCAATAGTTGAAGTAGAAATGTAACTGCCATTTCCCTTTCTCGTCTTCCAGGTGCCAGTGATAGAACAGATAGTATATTCTGCACTGTTCGTGCGTGCATGCATGCATTCTAAGTTACTTCAGTCATGTCAGATTCTTTTCGACCCCATGGACTGTAGTCTGTCAGCCTCCTCTGTCCGTGGGAATTCTCCAGGTGAGAATACTGGAGTGGGTCGCCATGCCCTCCTCCAGGGGATCTTCGTGACTCAGGGATTGAACTTATGTCTCCTGCATTTCCTGCATTGCACAGCTGGGAGGCCCATATTCTGCATCAGGACTTCTCAAACATTAATACACGCACAAGAATACACCTGAGAATCTTAGAAAAATTCAAATTATGATCAGGTAGCTCTGGGCAGGGGCTCTGAGATTCTGAATTTCTCTCATAAGTTTCCAAGTGCTATTGCTTTTTCTGGTCTGGGGACCACATTTTCAGTAGTAAGTAGCTATATGATAATCCAATTGGCAGTAAGGAACTTATTCTGGACGAATATTGGGTGGGAAAATGCCAGGCCATCAGCTGCAGCATGCCAGGCCTCTCTATTATACCTATATTCTAATTTAGCTGATATTATAAGTTTTTTTTTTTTAGTTTACTTTTTGGCTATATCTTATGGCATGTTGGATCTTAGGTCCGAGCCAGGGATCGAACTCACACTCCTAGCACTGGAAGGTGGAGTCTTAGCCACTGGTCCACCGGGAAAGTCCCAAGCTGATATTATGACTTTCTAGGGATTATCATTCTTCGCTGTTACTGTAAGAGAGATTTGAAGGAAGTGGACAAGATGAGGAAGGGAAAGAGGCCCTTTCTAGTGGGCAGAAGCAAACCACAACTAGAGAAAAGGTCAAGACTTTCTTATTGCACAGTGAGTATCATCAGCTTAGGGGTTTTCCAGAACACACTAGCAGTTCTGATGTTTCTTGTCCTGTGTCTTCTCATAGCTCTTTGTGGTTTTATGTTGATCACTTAGGGTGCCTTAGAAAATCACCTTTGTATTCTAGGTTAAAGCTGCCACAGGGCAAAGACAATGAGCATTCCTTCTAGATTTTCAAGGTATCTGTGATTTGCAGAAGAGTCAAGCTCATCATTGTTTGATGGCACTTTGTAAGAGGGTAAGTTTTGTGGTCTCTGGGTCCCTGGTACTTGATTGACTTAGAAGGGAGGCTTTATCTGTGAAGATGGTCAGGAGAATTTCACAGGGCCCAGTCCCTCTGGTGGCAAGACAGCTCTTTCTTCAGGCTTTCTCTGTGTGGACCCATTCTCTTGATGGACAGAATATGCTGATATGAAGCTTGCTGTTGGCTTGTTAGCTGGCTCTCATGATGTCAAAGGGCAACGGCAGCAACATGTCTTCTGAGTATTGGAAGAAATAACTGGAAAAGAATTGACTCCTTTAAGGGGGCCCCACAGGCCGTGTTCCTGCGGACCATCTGAGGACAGATGCAAGGACCTTGGGCCCTTGAAGTTTGTTCTGTTGCTACTGATAGTATTATCAGCAGAGATTTAGGCCTGGAATGTATCCAGATTCTTGTTTGTAATCTTAAGGATATGTGCTAACTGTATTTGTGTTGTAATGTCAAAGATTCTTTAACTTTATGAGGGGAATGATCACTTATTCCATTTTCATGAATGCAAGTTATGCACTTTGATTTTACTTTAACTTCTCTATCTCATGGGAGAACTCCATGGCTCCCACTAAGTCGATAAGCTCATAATATATATATGTCTTTCCCTTCTTTGTCCAAATCTTTGATGGAATTTCAAGAATGTAAGTTTATACATTTTTATAACCTTTATACTCTTAAGGACTTTTAACACCTAAAGATTCTAAAATTGTGTGCTGTGGGATTTTAAATAGCTTATATGGCTTTGTGAAAAAGCAAAATGGCTGTCTGGGGAGGCCTTACAAATAGCTGTGAAATGAAGAGAAGTGAAAAGCAAANCGGACATGACTGAGTGACTGAACTGACTGATGGCTTTGTCTGACTTGAGAGCCAAGCTCATTGGATCATTTCCATTATTTTTCCTGCTTAAGCTGAAATTTGCTTTTTTTCTCTTTATTTTTATTTTATTATTTTTTTAAATTTTTATTTTTACTTTATTTTACTTTACAATACTGTATTGGTTTTGCCATACATTGACATGAATCCACCATGGGTGTACATGAGTTCCCAATCCTGAACCCCCCTCCCACCTTCCACCCCATATCATCTCTCTGGATCATCCCCGTGTACCAGCCCCAAGCATCCTGCATCCTGTATCAAACATAGACCGGAGATTCGTTTCTTACATGATAGTATACATGTTTCAGTGCCATTTCCCCAGATCATCCCACCCTCTCCCTCTCCCTCAGAGTCCAAAAGTCCATTCTATACATCTGTGTCTCTTTTGCTGTCTCGCATACAGAGTTATTATTACCATCTTTCTTAATTCTATATATATATGTTAGTATACTGTATTGGTGTTTTTCTTTCTGGCTTACTTCACTCTGTATAATTGGCTCCAGTTTCATCTACCTCATTAGAACTGATTCAAATGTATTCTTTTTAATGGCTGAGTAATACTCCATTGTGTCTATGTACCACAGCTTTCTTATCCATTCGTCTGCTGATGGAAACCTAGGTTGTTTCCACGTCCTGGCTACTATAAACAGTGCTGTGATGAACACTGGGGTACATGTGTCTCTTTCAATTGTGGTTTCCTCAGTGTGTATGCCCAGCAGTGGGATTGCTGGGTCATAAGGCAGTTCCATTCCCAGTTTTTTAAAGAATCTCCACACTGTTCTCCATAGTGGCTGTACTAGTTTGCATTCCCACCAACAGTGTAAGAAGGTTCCCTTTTCTCCACACCCTCTCCAGCATTTATTGCTTGTAGACTTTTGGATTGCAGCCATTCTGACTGGTGTGAAATGGTACCTCATTGCATTTCTCTGATAATGAATGATGTTGAGCATCTTTTCATGTGTTTGTTAGCCATCTGTATGTCTTCTTTGGAGAAATGTCTATTTAGTTCTTTTGGGTCTTTTATTTTTCTGGACTTGAGCTGCATAAGTTGCTTGTATATTTTTGAGATTAGTTGTTTGTCAGTTGCTTCATTTGCTATTATTTTCTCCCATTCAGAAGGCTGTCTTTTCACCTTGCTTATAGTTTCTTTTGTTGTGCAGAAGCTTTTAATTTTAATTAGATCCCATTTGTTTATTTTTGCTTTTATTTCCAGTATTCTGGGAGGTGGATCATAGAGGATCCTTCTGTGATTTATGTCAGAGAGTGTTTTGCCTATGTTCTCCTTTAAGAGTTTTATAGTTTCTGGTCTTACGTTTAGATCTTTAATCCATTTTGAGTTTATTTTTTTGTATGGTGTTAGAAAGTGATCTAGGTTTATTCTTTTACAAGTGGTTGACCAGTTTTCCTAGCACCGCTTGTTAAATAGATTGTCTTTAATCCATTGTATATTCTTGCCTCCTTTGTCGAAGATAAGGTGTCCATAGGAATGTGGGTTTATCTCTGGGCTTTCTATTTTGTTCCATTGATCTATATTTCTGTCTTTGTGCCAGTACCATACTGTCTTGATGACTGTGGCTTTGTAATAGAGCCTGAAGTCAGGCAGGTTGATTCCTCCAGTTCCGTTCTTCTTTCTCAAGATTGCTTTGGCTATTCGAGGTTTTTTTGTATTTCCATACGAATTGTGAAATTATTTGTTCTAGCTCTGTGAAAAATACCGTTGGTAGCTTGATAGGGATTAAAATTTGCTTTTTAATTGATGTATTTACATTTACTATTTCTGTTCCTTATTGATGCATTTAATGAATCAGTTCCATAAAATAATCATCTAACAAGCCTCAACAGAAATATATTAGAGCATTCATTTGCTTTAGAATATTTTGTTAACTTTTTCTCACTTTTTTAGAATAAATATGTTTCTAAATATTTTGTTTTGTAGACCCCCTTGAGAGTCGCATAAGCCATGGTCTCTTTCTCCAGAAAAATACACATATTGGTGCTACTTTGTCCCAGTTCTTAATCACTGGTCATTACTGGATTATATTAGCTTTCTAATCTATACTTCACTGTTGTATTTGTCTTTTCCTATGATTATGTTGTTTGTTGGTTAGTTGCTCAATCATGTGTCACACTTTGCAACCTCATGGACTGTAGCCCAACAGGCTCCTCCGTCCATAGGATTTCCCAGGAATGAATACTGGAGTGGGTTGCCATTTGTTAAGTTCTTCACTAATTTGTTCATATCAAGTTTTCTTTCTTTCAATGTAGTATGTAGGTACTGTAACACAGTGTTGAGCACAGTACTATGGACAAAGTATTGAAAAACCAACTTTATTCTGGAATCAGAGATGGTTGCAGATGCAGTGATGTTCTTGCACCTAAAAACTGAGAGGTGAGCTGAAGTCTCCCAGCCAGAGTGGACAGAGAGAAGGATGCCTAGTCAGATGGAACAACATATTCAAGGGTGAGAGGTGTGAAAAATCTGGTGAAAGTTTGACAAGAAGGGGCAAGATAGTAGATGAGCCTGGAGATGTTGGTGGAACAGTAAAGAGCAGAGTAAACATCAGCAAGAATGCATGCAAGTAGGGGGAGGATATTGGGAAGGGGCAGTTAGGGAGTTTAGGATGGACATGTACACACGGCTGTATTTAAAATAGGTAACCAGCAAAGACCTGCTGTATAGCACAGGGAACTCTACTCAATGTTATCTGGCAGCCTAGATGGGAGGGGAGTTTGGGGAAAAATGGGTATATGTATATGTATGGCTGAGTCCCTTTGATGTCCACCTGAAACTATCACATCATTGTTAATTGTACTCCAATATAAAATAAAAAGTTTTTTTTTTTTTTTAAACAACGCACCCGAGGAAGCCTCTAGCTCTATATTTAAGTTTCAGCATCATAAACTCAGTAGATCTTTCTGTTCTTTGGTGTGGAGGTTTAGTAGAGTCTGGGGGTGTCCTAGTTGAAGACAAGAATGGCCTCCAGTGATGGTATTCCCATCCTAACCTCAAACCTTTTGAAGGAATAATTGGTGTTCAATCTTAATTGAAAGGACTATGAAGCTTGTTTTCACATTCTATGAGAATTGTCATGATCATCATCAAAATCATCATCATCATCATCAAAAATGACAACCCGCCCCCACCACTAGTCACTTAACTGAGCTAGTCACTTGAATTCAGGGCAAGATAATTTTTAACAAATATAAGCAAAGAAAATGCACAATCCTTGCCTTAGAACGCAAATATCTTGTCTGATTCTACATCACAGTTTGAGGCAGAAAAAAAATGTTACCTTGGGAACTGAATGCCAAAAAATGTGCAGCCCCTTCTGCTAATCCATGCCACTGCTCTAATTTAGATCCTTGCCGCCTCTGGCTTGGACTTGTCAGTACCTTTTCACTAGCTTCCCTGCCTTTGGTCTTGTCCTGGCTTCATGATCTCCAGCACCATAACTGGAAGAATTAAAACAAAATAATTTATTTGGTTGTGCTGGGTCTTAACTGCAGCATCTGGGGTCTAGTTCCCTGACAAGGGATCAAACCTGGGCCTCCTACATTGGGAATGCAGAGTTTCAGCCACTGGGCCACCAGGGAAGTCCCCTGAGGAATTTTTGTAATATGCAAACTTGATCATGATGCTCTTTGACTTAAACTCTTCAATTTGCCCTGTCTAAATGAGACAATGTCCCAACCTTTAAATGCAGAGAGTAAGACCCTTTCCCTCAGCTGCCACCTGCTTGTTTAGTCTCATCTCTAAATACTGCTGTTGTATGCAGTCTCCTTAATATACAAGTCATTTTTCATCTTCTCACGTTTTAAGATGATTTTCCTTCAGTCTCATAAGCTCTTTCCATTTTCTGACTGCACAGAGATTTACTATTCATCCTGTAAGCTCAAATGTCACCCCTCCTAAGAAGCTTTCTTCTGTATATCTTTGGACAATTAAGAGTTTATTCCACTATATTTCCACAATGCCTGGCTTCTATCTGTATGAAAACCTTAAGGCACACACAAAAAGTTTATTCTAACAATAGGATTCCTAGGATAGCAGGGTTTTTATTCTGTTCTCCTTGGTGTCTTCTGCACAGGGCTTGGTAGAGAGTTTGATAGTTGTTGAATGAGTGGAAATCTATATGTTATTTAGGATAATCTCTAAGGACAAACACCAAAAGTTTATTTTTGTAATGAGAAAGTTATATTTTCCCCTCTTGAGAATTCTTTTCCCATTTATTTTGGTGAGAATGGGATGGAGGGCTAAGAACAGAGCTATGGAAAACAGAGAAAGGAAGGAAATTAGAAGAGATTAAAGCATTGAGAACCCCTGGAGTAGGAAATGGCAACCCGATCCAGTATTCTTGCCTGGGAAATCTCCTGGCAGACTACAATCCATGAGGCTGCAAAGAGTAGGATTTACAATTTAGCAACTACACAGCAATAGCAAAGCATAGAGAATAATACTTGAAATAGATAGAAAACAAGTGAAAACAAAGCTATCCTTTTTTTAAAAAATTAATTTTTATTGGAGTATAGTTGCTTTACAATGTTGTGTTAGCTTCTGCCCTGCAGCAAAGTAAATCACTCATACATGTACATATATCCCCTCCCTTTTGGACTTCTCATTCAAGTCACCACAGAGTATTGAGAAGAGTTCCCTCTGCTATAAGTAGGTTCTCATTAGTTCTCTATTTTATGCATAGTATCAGTAGTATGTATATGTTTATCCCAATCTTCCAATTCTTTCCCACCCCCTTACCCCTTAGCGTCCACACATTTGTTCTCTACAACTGTGTCTTTATTTCTTCTTTGCAAATAGAATCGAGGCCCTCCTTGATATTAGATATTAGAGTATCAAGTTCAAGACCAGAGAGAAAAATCCCCATGGACTTTCGAAAAGCGAGCTGGGGTTCCCAGTCTGGCTTTGAGGCAGGGCCCTGTCCTTTTGTCCCTGCTTCCAAGGGAAGAGAGGAGACCACGTGAGGTCTCCCTGTACAGAGTTCAGAAGGAACTCGGGCATCCACACTCCAGCTGTCTCTCCATTCTGTTTATTTTCCTTTTCATACTCACTCCCAGCTCTTCGGAATCTTCCCTTCCAGCATGTTCAGCTGAAGATCACAAGAAAACATGACCTTGGCAACCCCAAAGGGCCTTTGGGACCCATTTAGCCATCCATTATTAAAATCTAAAAGCTAGATTTTAATGGTCTTCCACTGACAACTCATTTTTTCCTGAGAACTAAGCATGTAATGTCTTGGCTGTGTTCAGTAGGAATATGGAAACATGCTGCCTTTTCCATGTGGGTGAATGGGCAGCAGCCCTGTTGGCCTGTCTAAACTGGGGAAGCAGGTTTAGGTGAAGAATCTTTAGGGTTGTATCTTTTTACCATTTATGTGAATACAGCTTGGAAAAAGTACTTTTGCAAGATGCTCTGGCCTAAAGAAGAGACAGTCATGCTGGAGGCAAGAGGACTTAGAACCTAGCTGCCAGTATCACTGACATTGATCTACCCAGGAGATTGTGCTACTCTAGAAGTTCTGAAAGTTCCCTCACTCAGTAGAATCTGCTTGGAAAGGGGCTAATGGCTCACAGTGGTCCTTATTCCTTTTTCTGGAGTATCCAGACCAATTGTCCTCCTTTGGCGGCAGTAGCTCTAAAGCACCAGAGGTGAGGGAAGGGGCATACCCTTCACCTGAAATTGGAATACAGGAAAAATCTAGTCAAAGAGAATGTCCAGAGTAGATATGATCCTTGGAATGAGAGCATCCACATTAGGAAGCCTAGCTGGGAGATACCACGGAGGGACAACAAGTAACCTGAGGGTCATCCAGGAGACGGTGGATGATGATGGTGGTAGGATACCTGTGGTTGCATTTTAGCAGTTCTATTTCCACTGTCAGCTGATAGCTGCCTGCTTTCCACCTTCCATGTGTGTGTGCTAAGTCACTTCAGTTGTGTCTGACTCTGTCCGACCCTATGGACTGTAGCCTGCCAGGCTCCTCTGTCCCTGGGATTCTCTGGGCAAGAATACTGGAGTGGGTTGCCATTTCCTCCTCCAGGGACCCAGGGATCAAACCTATGTCTCTTGCATCGCCTGTATTGATAGGTGGTTCTTTACCTCTGAGCCACCTGGGAAGCCCCTTTCTCCTTTAAGTGGTGTCTTAAGAGTCCTTCCTTAGATTGTTGATCTTGGTTCAGTTTTTCCCATATTCCCTTTGTTAGGGATGGCTCAGGTTCCTACCCACAAAGGGAAGGTAAGAATTAATTATTAAAATATTCAAATGTATGGATTATCCATAGGATTGCTAGACTCAAAATCTCCAATTAGTCGGATGTTTTGAGATGTTTACTTATTTTATTTTCATTGTCTAACTATATACACAGAGAAAGATCTTATTTTCCTCTGGGCTTTAGTACAGTCATCCTTTGGTAGCCACTGGGGATTGATTTCAGGATTTCTGTGAGTACCATATCCCGAGGATGCTCAAATCCTTTGTACAAAATGTCATGTTATTTGCGTATAACCTGTGCTCATCTTCCTGTATGCTTTAAATCATCTCTAGGTTACATATAATACTTAATATGATGCTCTGCTATATAAATAGTTGTGACTATAAAATGTAAGTGCTATGTACACATGGAACTCTGTTCAATGTATGTGGCAACCTGGATGAGAAGGGAGTTTTGGGGAGAATGCATACATGTATATGTAGCTGAGACCCTTTGCTGTGCACCTGAAACAGTCACAACATTGTTCATTAACCGGCTATACCCCAATACAAAATAAAAAGCTTTGAAACAGTAAGTGCTCCAGAGATAGTTGCCAGCCATACAGCAAATTCAAGTGTCATTTTTTGGAACTTTCTGGAATTTTTTTCCCTGAATACTTTTGACCTCCAGTTGGTTGAATCTGCAAATACAGAACTGTGGATAGAGAAGGCCAATTGTACTTCAGAAGCTGGATTTCAATGGAAACACACAATACATCTCACACATGCACATAGCTTTTTCGATGATTAGGGCTGATTGTGGAGGAAAAGTAGGTAATGTTTCTTTCATTCATTTGTTCATTCCTTCATTCATGTCATATATTCTGAGCCCCATTTTGAACCAGTTTTCCTCCTAGGAGCTGGAATATAGCAACTATAGTCAGAGGTCTTTACCTTTATAAGACTCAAAACTCATATAAACTAAGGCGAGAAACTGACATCTCTACTATTTCTACAATACAGTATTCAGTTGACTTTTCCCTTCTCTGTTCTCTGTGCTGGGAGTCCCGTGGGTCCTGGCAACTCTGTGATCCCAGAGCAGAGGCATGGAGGACAGAGTCCATGGAAGTGCACTCATGTCTGCCAGGTGACTGGATAAGCCAGTGGGTTTCTGGGGAGCATCCACTTCCACAACATATGATGAAAAAGCCAGAGTGTCCACCCTCGCCACAAGGGCCATTCTGCTGGCTTCTAGTGTTGCAGCTATTCTAGGAACAGCTGGCTGTTCTAGACAGTACATTTGCCATGAGTATTTCATGCCGTCTGTTCAACGTCTACAGACAGGGTAGGAGGACCACCTGGCTGAAGGCGGCCTGCTCTGCCTCGCTGTGGAATCCTGGCTTCTCTCTGCCGCTGTGTTTATAAAGCCGTGTCTGCTCAGTCTCAGAGGAGAGGAGAGCACCAGGCAGTGCCGCTAGCTGCTCTGTCTGCTTTGCAGAGAGTTCTGGTAATTTTCCTCTGTGAGTAAAAGGGCTGGCTGCCAGCCTGAGCCTGCAGTTCCCTCTGCTGTCCCCTCCTGTGTCAGCTGATGAAATAAGGGCCTTTGATTTCATTTTCTGCTCTTTTCTCTGACACAGAACCACTAGGGAAATGAGGCTAGAAACTTTCAGGTTATCCCAGCAGCTGAGAAACCACCATAGGAACAAAATGTTACTCATTAAATCCTAGGACTCCGAAATCCCAGTGGTATCCTCGTGTTTATGAATATATTATACCTATGTAGATGTGCAGGTATGCTTGGGTGTGTGCCTGTTTCTCTTGCAAAGTTTGTATCAGATGGGAAAGATTAATACCCCGTTTGCATTATCTTTACTTTTCTTGTTGAAAAGCAAAGAACGCTATTCAATTTTTGGCCAAAAAAGCCTTCGTTCCTGTACATTTCTGGAGCAGTTAGTTGTGAAGACCCTTCATCTTGGAAAATATAGAGTGACCAGCACTGCACATGTTGATTGAGGCGCTCGACCTCAGCCTTCTAGTGTATTTCACTGCCTTCTAGTATATTTCACCACAGAAAGTGTGTGTGTGTGTGTGTGTGTATTTCGTTTAACAGCACAATCTAGTCTTATATGCCAAGTGTCTTATTTCTCTTATCATCAAGATAAGAGAATCCTCTCCATGCTAAATATTAAATTTAACACTATTTCTCTAAAGGAATTTGACTCTTGCATCTGTTTTTCTTATAAGAGCCTCTAAGGAGCTAAGAGTGGCTCTGTGTGAGCTTTCTGGAACAAGCGGGGCCAACCTTAAACAGACTGTTTCTGATTCTCAACCCTCTCCTTCGATGCAAGGGGCATGGGGCTCAGTAAATGCTGCCAAGAATCTTTAAACTGTGGGCACATCTACATGTATAAACAGTTTAAATAAATGCGACAATGTGCTTCATTCGCTTAAGTTAGTAAAATATGCACCTACTAAAGTACACCCTTGGACTGATTCCCTCCACACTACTTTGGAATGAAACCAGCCATTTAAGAGAAAAGATTGGTTTGGTTGCTATCCTGTAAGCTAGGAAAATGCATGTTAACATATTTTTCACTCTTTGGTAGTGGGAAAAGCTGGTATTATTATATAGTCCAGAGTGATTCAGCAAGTTAGTTTTTGTCACATTGCATTTCTAAATTGTTCTGAAAGCAAAGGTTGAAAAATTGCTTTTAAGAGTTTTCAAGGGATCATTCTGTTGGGATCTGGAAGGGAAAATAAAAAAACCTTGAGAAAACCCTGACTATAGGGACCATTTCACTTGGTTGCTAGCTTCACGGGAGGAATATCAGATCTCCTTCTAATAATCACTAAAGTGCCTTGTGGGATCATTTAGCTAAGTGATATGCAGTTGTTCTCATCCCTCACAGGTAACTATGGCAACAGATACAGTGCTGACAAGCTCTGGGCCTAACATTATTAGAGATTCAACAGTCTTCTCGACTACAATTAATTGGTATTTTTTCCTCCTTGGATTTGTAAGGCAATTGACGTCAGCATTTTCAGGGTGCAAATAAAGACATTTTGGATGTTGGAAACAACATTTTAAAATCATGGCATTTACTGAGAAACGAGCTCAGAGAGGGGGAAATGTAAATGAGGGAGCATCCGTCTGGTTAGCATTTCTCCTTTCAGAGAGAAGGAGCTTGTCAGTGTCTCTGTGTGTGGAATTTGAGCCAATGGTTTTAGACATATGCATGTGTGAAACAGCTAATTTTTTTTCCTTGCAATATTTAGAGAGGAAATATCCCAGAGAAAATTCTGAACAGTGATAGATTATTTTGGCCAGCCCACAAGATAGCTTTTCCTCAGCCTTTCTAACGAGTTGCTAGCAATTTTATTTCTCCAGGGTTTGTGGTGAAAAGTAGTCTGATCATTTTGACTTTGAAACTCTACTTAGTAGTATTTTGATGGGTTGGAAATCCTTAGGCAAGAAACTAAGGTTTCAAAAGAACACTGTATTCTGGGTATATTTAGTTCCACGGTAGGGTTAGGATAAAAACTGGCCTCGGTGTCCACTTTGAAAAGCTAAAAGGCTCCCAGAAAGAAATTTCAGCAGATTCCAGGTTAATAAGCATTTATGAAGTACCTACACATGCCTTGAAGAATCCCAGGTACTTTCACACTTATCTCATTAGAATTTGGTAGCTTTATTAAGGTAAAAAGAGCTCTTACAGTTACCCTTAACTGTACACACACACACACACACACACACACACACACACACACACACACACACACACACACACACACAGAGATAATTAACAAGGTATA
>SJYV01022269.1:297745-352168 GCA_006410875.1 Neotragus pygmaeus | reverse complement strand
ATATTATCATAGTTTTTTTTTTTTTTTTTGTGATCTAGAACTTCACATAAATGAAATCATAGTTTGTGCTCTTTTTTTTTTTTTGCCTGATTTCTTTCACTTAGCACAATGTTTTTGAGATTCATCCACTTTATTCCTTTTTATTGTTGGCAGTACTCCATCCTTAAACTCTTTATGATCTGCCCATTTTGTATCCACTCCTGTACTTAGAACCAAAGTGATATTAAAAATATTTATTAACAGGATGACAGGATACTTATGAGAACAAACATGGGCCCAAGGGCTGGAGCACAGTTGTATGTCAGAGGTTAACCCTTAGTCTTTGGATTGTGGGAAGGAAGGAATCCTGGAGAGGTGCATAAGAATGGAAATGGCTGGAGTGATAATGGAGCTCTTGGAGGCTCAGGACACTGGTTATTTATCAGCCAGCATGAGAGTTTTCACAATTTTAACAACTGATACAAGTGTACCAGTGTGTGCTGCTGAATATCAGCTCTACCTAGTAAAGTGTCCTATATAGAAAAGATGTTCAATAATATTTGTTTATTGAGTGGGTTAATAACTACAAATTAAGTGTAAATTGAGTATCTGTACTTCTATCACTTAGAATTGACCTGTCTTGCAAGGATCTCTGGAGAAGGCAATGGGAACCCACTCAAGTACTCTTGCCTGGAAAATCCCATGGATGGAGGAGCCTGGTAGGCTGCAGTCCATGGGGTCGCAGAGTCAGACATGACTGAGCGACTTCACTTTCACTTTTCACTTTCATGCATTGGAGAAGGAAATGGCAACCGACTCCAGTGTTCTTGCCCGGAGAATCTCAAGGACAGGAGAGCCTGGTGGGCTGCCATCTATGGGGTCACACAGAATGGGACACAACTGAAGTGACTTAGCAGCAGCAGCAAGGATCTCTAAGAACTTTGGTTTTAGCAGTAATTGTGTGATATAGGTTATTAAGACTATTTCAGAGCTTGGATCTAGGTTATCTCATTTGAGCCAAAGCTGACCTCTATTATGCTAGCAATGATTGATGAGCAACCTATAAATGCTGTTAAGTCTTAACTGAGTTTCCAAATATGAACGATTATATCTAGAACATTATGGAAAGAAGAAGCAAGACTATCATGTGCAGAATGTATGCGCGATAGAGTACCTGGCATACTGTGAAGGCTCAATATATTTGTTGAATGATTATGTCAATGACTGCTTGTATGTGTTCATAAGAGAAAGAGGTCAAGAAGGGTTGGAGTATCCAGAGGAGACTTCTTAAAGAAAGTGAGTTGAAAGTAGACCATGAGAGTGGGTAGGTTTTAGATGACAGAGTTAGAATAGTGGAGAACATGAACAAAGAAAGGACATGGGTCCTGTAGGGGACAGCTGTTTTTGCCTTCACAGCACCCCTTCTTCTTTTGGGGAACTCAACTACATTTTCTCTGTTGCTTTCAGACTTGGAGCGACTACCAATCAAGGAATTTTGCCTTGCCTGGACAGAAGGGGCTGGGAAGCTGGAAAATGCCTAAATCCACAGAAGAGGGTGGTTGATCCAAGCTAGGCTGGTAAGAAGCTCTCTTCCTAAGGTGTGAATATCACATAGTGTAATCCAGAGGATTTGATTAAACTGATGAATTCTAGTGGCAGAACCCTGAGCAGACTGACTGTTCCTTGGTTGTTGCTATCTAGCTCTTCAGAGTTTTTCTGATTCCTGGCTTTTCTGAAAATTTGGCCAGTGTGCTTTTCCTTCATTTTTGTGAGTTATTCCATAGTCTTGCAACTTTGTTTTTTTTTAACTTAATGTAGCTGGAGTCAGTTTCTGTTGCTTGTAACAAACACACCCTGACGGATTTAGGCATTTTCCAGCTTCCCGGCCCCCTGTTGTTCAGTTGATGAGTCCTGACTCTTTGCTACCTCATGGACTGCAGTATGCCAGGCTTCCTTGTCCTTCACTATCTCAGAGTTTTCTCAAACTCATGCCCTTTGAGCCAGTGATGTTATCCAACCACTTCATCCTCTGTTGTCTCCTTCACCTCATGCCCTTGATCTTTCCCAGCATCAGGGTCTTTTCCAATGAGTTGGCTCTTCACATCAGGTGGCCAAAGTAATGGAGTTTCAGCTTCAGGAACAGTCCTTCCAGTGAATATTCAGGGTTGATTTCCGGCCCCTAAAAGTTTTTTTTTAAAAAGATGTCCTGGTGGTCAGTAGCTGATTTTAGAATTCTTTTGAATGTTTACTTTAGAGAATGGAATCCCCTACACTTTCCTTACCAGCAGATCCTGTGGTTTCACTCCTTGAGTCATAGATTGAGATGTCTCAGAATGTTTTTCTTCATAACCCAGGGTCACGTTTTGCTACACAGGACCCCAAGAGGTTCCACTCAGAAGGGTGATATGAATATCTGAAGATAATACCTGTAATAATCATCCTGTGGACTCTTAAGAACAAAGACACAGTCATATTTAAACAAAGGAAGATGCTTAATTTTATAGCTGTAACCTGTGGCTGGATGGCATCACTGACTCGATGGACGTGAGTCTGAGTGAACTCTGGGAGTTGGTGATTGACAGGGAGGCCTGGCGTGCTCCGATTCAAAGAGTCGGACACGACTGAGAGACTGAACTGAACTGAACTGAACCTGTGGCTGTTTTGTGTTTTCTTTCCCCACTTACTTCATCTACGGTTTTTCTTGCAATGAAAGTAAATGTTTCTCTTTCTCTTCCCAGCATCTTTTATTGGGATAAACTATTGCTGTGGTGTTGCTCTTGGTCTTTCTTTCTTTTTACGTATATGTTAAGTCACTTCAGTTGTGTCTGACTCTGTGCGACCCTATGGACTGTAGCCCACCATGGTCTTCTGTCCATGGATTCTCCAGGCTAAAATACTGGAGTGGGTTGCCATGCCCTCCTCCAGGGGATCTTCCTCACCCAGGGATCAAACTCGTGTCTCTTAAGTCTTCTGCATTGGCAGGCGGGTTATTTATCACAAGCACTCCCTGGGAAGTCTTTCTTTCTTAGTCTCCACTAACTTCTCTGTCAGCTTCATCTCTTGCTCCTGGCTTGGAACACTCCAAAGTCTGCTTCCCATGAGTTGCTAATTGAACTATACTCTTCATTTTTTCTCATGAATCCTGGGGAGAATAGCATTTTTCTCCCCAAGGGAAAATGAAAACATGACAGAAGACAGAAGTAGCTATTATGTAAACAGAACAGATTTCAGTGGCTTTTGTGCAAAAGGAAAGCGGAAGCAAGAAGAGCAATTCAAGTCCAGGCCTGGCCACGTGGGTTAGCCTTTTTCAATGATAGGCTAGCACGACATGAGAAAAAAGGAGGGCCTGTCCCAAGAGGAGGTGCTCCATGTGGGATCACTGAACAAGCAGATGCTCTTACAGTCCTCAGTGGACTCAGGATGAATGGGAAAAAAGCCCTAAAGAACATAAAAATGGTGCAAACTCAAAAGAATCGGAGAATGAATGTGATTCTCAACACTTTTATTCTCTGTCATTGGTTGATAATAAGTACATTTAGCAGATAGAAAATGAACATTCTCTTGGGGAGCAGCATCTGTCTTCTGACTTCAAGGTGAGTGCCATTCCCTTGGGTACTTTCAGAATCACCTATAGAGTCTTACTCCTCTCTACTCATCCCATCATGGGATCTTATTTGAGCTCTCATTATTCTTGGTATCATTTTCTTTCACTTTTTATTATTTATTATCTGTTTGTCTGTGTTGGGTCTTTGTTGTGGCTTGTGGGTTTAGCTGCAGTCTGTGAGATCTCAATTCTCCAACCAAGGATCCAACCTGGTCCCGCTTCACTGGGAGTGTGGTGTCTTATCCACTGGACCACCCGGGAAGTCTCTTGATCTAATTTCCTAATGGTCTTTCTTCTCTGTTTTCTTCCCCTTCATCCTTTTCTGTCTGCTCCCAGAACACAAAAGACCCGGCCATGTATGTCAATCACCTGCTTAAAGACCTTTGAGGATGCTCCTTAGTGTATAGGATGGAGTTGACCTCTTTATCATAGCCAACAAGACACTCCCCACATGGGCCTCCGTGTGCCTTCCCAGCCTGTTTACTGCTACTCACTTCTTTCCACACTACTATTTGCCATTCCACAAACACACCAAACACTCTAAGGCCTCTGTGACTTTGCTCATGATTCTTCCACTGTGATGTTTTCCTCAAACCTCCTCCAGAGACATCTCTTAAAGACCAATATTAAAGGTCAAAATCTCTGCCAGCAGAATCTTTTAACTTTTCCTCTATGTACAACTTTCTTTCTATACATATACCACACAAACAGCACATACATTATATCATTGTCCCTGGACAAGGAAATGGCTACCAGTATTCTTGCCTGGAGAATTCCATGAACAGAGGACTCTGGCCAGCATGAGGTCCATGGGGTCGCAGAGTCAGACATGACTGAATGACTAACACTACTACACTACTATTATCATTGCAGCCCAATAGATATATAACATGAACCAAATACAAAATTAATAATTTACAGTAGCCACATTAAAAAAGTAAAAATAAAGCACACTCAATTTTAATAATATATTTTACCTAATCCAATATAACCAGAAATATAATTTCAATGTAAAAATTACTAATAATAAACAATAAATTCTTTGAAATATGATGTGTGCTATGTGCTTTCAGCACGTCTTTAGTTTAAATACAAGTACTTAAATGTATAATATCTACATTCAGTTAGGGTTACCCTAGTGGAAAGCCAGCATTTATAGGTCACTGTCTTTCTTCTGGTTCAGTGATATATTTCTCAAGGACTAAGGCTTATTCACCTTTTGATATCTGATATGTAGTCCCATGTGGGGAACAAAGCCGCTGAGTGGATGTGCGCTGAATGGAAGGATAATTTTTTTGGGGGAAGAATAATTTTTAAGTCTTGAGTATCTATGAATGCTGGTCCACAAATGAACCATTGCATTTCCTTTTATGTCAAATTCCCTTGGTAGTGTCGGGACAGACTATCAAAGAATGTTCAACAATTCCAGTAAATCCATTGCCAACGGTCAATGGGGTGGTGCATAATAAAAATGACTTGGAAGGAAGATTAGTTGCACAGTTCAAATTTCATTTGGCTGTTGTCAAATTATCATAATGGTTTGAATACATTAAGACTGCAATGATTAGATTGTAATTGCACACTTCTTGGGTATTTTTCTCATGACATTGACCTAGATGAATCAGCCATGCACACACAATCTAATCAATCACAGACAGCATCCCTGAATGTTTCCAGAGAAGATGGAAGCAGAGGAAAAGAGAGGATTAGTTAAATCCCATATTATTTGATTTCTGTCATCTTTGAACTCCTATAGCATTTATAACCCCTGCTGTATAAGATGTGTAGACAATGATCCCCTGGGTGCAAGGTCACAAGGAAAACCTGTGGGATCTCTGAGAGCAATGGTTACACACCCCTGGCAAAGAGCCTGCTCTTTAATCCTACACTGTTGCAACCTTCTCAGTACCACAGGGACAGTGTCTGGGGAGGACTCTTGGGATTTCAGGATGATATTACAGAATACAAAGTACTATAACATCCACTCAATATATTATAAACAATATCTCTTCTGGCCTTGAGAATCACTCAGTAACTCAAAATACAAATAATTATGGCTAAAAAGATTATCCAAAACATATGGTTTTGAAAGCTTGCTAAAACAAACCCATTTCTGTTCCCTAGATGATAACATTCAGATGAGACTTTGTTATGTCAGATTACTTTGGCTTTTCCGGTGTTTTTACATGTTTTAATTTGTCATATCCATTCATTTAAAAAAATGGATCAAACTATTATTGTCATCACTTGCACTATGGTTCTCATTGGCCATGGAAATTATAAAAACTATTCTAACTAATATTTTGGGAAGTGTCTGTCATCTTTCAATATGTGGACATAACATACATAATTTCTTTCATGCTATAAACGAATCAGCGATTGTGTGTGTGTGCTAAGGTGCTTCAATAGCATCAAACTCTTTGCAACCCCATGGATCATCCTCCATTCATGGGACTCTCCAAGAAAGAGTATTGGAGTGGGTTGCCAAGCCCTCCTCCAGAGGATCTTCCTGACTCAGGGATCTAACTATATCTCTTATGTCTTCTGCAAGTGTGTTCTTTACCACTAGCGCAACCTGGGAAGCCCAAATGAATCAATAGTTGTAACCAAAGGAAAATCAGTTAAAAGTGAGCAACAATATTAAGACTTTGTTCCCTTCTCACTTTTCTCTGTGGAAGAAATTCCTGAATCCTGGGAGCAGGAACAGACAGGGTCTTGGTGGACAATACCTAGTCAAGTGGAACAGTCTCCAGCTGTGTAAAAACATAATTACCTTGGCGGATCCAAACTACCCAAGTCTCTCATGTACTGGAGAAGGAAGTAGCCAAACACAGAACAATAATGTTGATTTTGGGCACATTTAAAATCTAATCATTAAAGCAATAATGTATTCAACATTCTAAAATTTAAGTTCCAGTTCAGGGACTTTGCTGGTGGTCCAGTGGTTAAGAATCTGCCTGCTAATGCAGGACACATGGGTTGGATCCCTGATCCAGGAAGATTCTACATGCAGTGGAGCAGATAAACCCATGTGCCACAACTACTGAGCCCAAGTACCCAGAGCCTGTGCTCTGCAACAAGAGAACCCACTGCAGTGAGAAGCCCATGCTCGGCAGCCAGAGAATTGCCTCTACTTACTGCATGCAACAACAAAGATCCAGTACAATAAAAATAAAATAAAATAGAAAGTTCCAGTTCAGCTCAGTTGTTTGAAGTTCAGTTCAGTTGCTCAGTCATGTCCGACTCTTTGTGACCCCATGAATTGCAGCACGCCAGGGCTCCCTGACCATCACCAACTCCCGGAGTTCACTCAGACTCATGTCCGTCGAGTCAGTGATGCCATCCAGCCATCTCATCCTCTGTCGTCCCCTTCTCCTCCTGCCCCCAATCCCTCCCAGCATCAGAGTCTTTTCCAGCGAGTCAACTCTTTGCATGAGGTGGCCAAAGTACTGGAGTTTCAGCTTTAGCATCAGTCCTTCCAAAGAACACCCAGGGTTGATCTCCTTCAGAATGGACTGGTTGGATCTCCCTGCAGTCCAAGGGACTCTCAAGAGTCTTCTCCAACACCACAGTTCAAAGGCATCAATTCTTCAGCACTCAGCTTTCTTCACAGTCCAACTCTCACATCCATACATGACCACTGGAAAAACCATAGCCTTGACTAGATGGACCTTNNNNGATCTCCCTGCAGTCCAAGGGACTCTCAAGAGTCTTCTCCAACACCACAGTTCAAAGGCATCAATTCTTCAGCACTCAGCTTTCTTCACAGTCCAACTCTCACATCCATACATGACCAATGGAAAAACCATAGCCTTGACTAGACAGACCTTTGTTGGCAAAGTAATGTCTCTGCTTTTGAATATGCTATCTAGGTTAGTCATAACTTTCCTTCCAAGGAGTAAGCATCTTTTAATTTCATGGCTGCAGTCACCATCTGCAGTGATTTTGGAGCCCCCCAAAATAAAGTCTGACACTGTTTCCACTGTTTCTCCATCTATTTCCTATGAGGTGATGGGGCTGGATGCCATGATCTTCGTTTTCTGAATATTGAGCTTTAAGCCAACTTTTTCACTCTCCTCTTTCACTTTCATCAAGAGGCTTTTTAGTTCCTCTTCACTTTCAGCCATAAGAGTGGTGTCATCTGCATATCTGAGGTTATTGATTAGTATGACTCTTTAACCTAGACCTGGACATTCATAATATGAGTTAAATGTGAGTCTTGTCCAAAGATAAACTGAAAGCTAAAGGTGATGGAGGATAAAGAGTTTTAAGGGGCAGCCCTTCTTTCTCTGCCACAAGAACCTTCTTGAGGTTTGTTGGAGAAATACTACAAGATCCATTGTGTGCCTGATCCATTTTCCTTGCTTCCCAGACATCCCATCCATGTGGTGTTGAGTGGAGCTGGAGAACAGGGCTCTTGTGTCAGACAGATATGGGTTGAATTCATTCTGGCATTTTGGGCACAACACTACTCATTAAATAATGATGCCTTTTCTTTATGTGGTTCTTTATCTTTTTTTCAATTGTATATATACATACTACCTCAAATTCAATTTACCATTCAAGATTTGAATTATTTTTGGAAGATTTGATCCATGGTAAATTTTCTCCCCCAAAAGTGTAACAAGGGGACAAATTCTACTCCATTATTGCATACCCTCAACTTTGGACTATTTATTAGACTGACTGACAAATGCATCAGTGTGACTAATTTGGAACAGTATAAAACTACAACAATTTTTATTTGGGATGCTCTTTGATGTGGGTGATTTCAGTATATCAAATAGCCCTGCAGTTAGGCTCAAGTATTGAACATAGTAGCTGTTTGCCTCTAATTTCATTTTAGTTTTTTTTAGTTAAAAATCCCATTTATTTATTTTGGCTGTACAGGGTCTTAGTTTTCACATATGGGATTTTTTTTTTTTTTCCCGAGGCCTGTGGAATCTATTTCTCTGACTAAGGCGTAAACTTGGGGACTCCTTGCATTGGGAGTGTGGAGTCTGAGCCACTGGACCATCAGGGAAGTCCCTCCCTAAATTTTAGAAGAGCTAATTACAAAATCAAATCTTCTTAAGCAACTAAAATAGAGGAGGAGGATGCTTTTCTGATGAGAAATATTCAGATTATAGTTTATCTTTGGGCCTTCCCTGGTGGCTCAGACAATAAAGAATCTACCTGCAGTGTGGGGACCCAGGTTCAATCCCTGGGTTGGGAAGATCCACTGGAGAAGGGAATGGCTACCCACTACAGTATCCTTGCCTGGAGAATTTCATGGACTGAGGAGCCTGGCGGGTTTCGGTTCATGGGGTCGAAAAGAGCTAGACAGGACTTGGCGACTAAACAACAATAACAAATCAAGCATTCACAGTGGAACCAGTTCTGCCCTGTAGGAGGCATTTTTTGTGTCATAGTAACTGAAGTGGTATTACTAGCATTTAGTTGGGAGAAACTGGTGGTGCCTGACTGTCTCACAGTCCTACACAAATGAATTTTCTCTTGGCCTTCACAAGTGTCAAATGCCCAAAGGGATATTCATACAAGTGGAAAACTTGTTTTTATTGAGCTGAGCCTAGAATCTAACACTATTACAATAAACATAATGTTTTGTTTTTGTTGGGAAGGCATCGTTTTAATAGTATACAATAAATTTTGTGGGAATGCAATTACTTTGAAAATTGAGGGGACAAATGGAGTATAGACTGGTTACTAATATATTTCCATAATTTCCTTAATTGTGATAAACGTAATTAATGTGAGGTATTAATAAGAGGGGGGAAAGGATCTCTTTGTACTGTCATCACAAGTTTTTGTAAATCCCTAACTATTTTATCTAAAATAGAAAGTTTATTTTTAGAAAACAAAAAACTTGAGGGGAGATTATACTCCTTTATTCTGATTAGGACCTTACCAAGATTTAGTTTCTCTTATGGGACTGACTGTATCCTCCCAAATTCATAGGTTGAGGCCCTAAACTTCAGTTCTCAGAAGATGATTATATTTAGAGATACAGTCTGTAAAGAGGTAATTTAATAAAAATGGGGTTCTTAGGGTGGAGCCTAGTCCAATATGACTGATATCCTTATAAGAAGAAGAAATTAGGGTGCAGATACACAGAAGGAAGATGCAGGAAAGGTAGCCATCTATAAGCCAAGATGAGATGCCTCAGAAGAAACCAAACCTGCCAACACCTTGATTTTGGACTTCCAGTCTCCAGAACTTTAAGAAAATATATTTCTGTTGTTTAAGCCATCTAGACTATGGGGTTTTGGCACAGCAGTCCTAGAAAACTAACACAGTTGCTTTATTTTTAGAAAATCATACTAATGATGACATTAAAGCTATTGATACACATTGCACTTGAGTCCCGAGTGCAACATATTCTTGTCAGTCTGCATTTGTAACTGTCACATTCACAGTAATTCTGCATAGAGTTCAAGCATTCTGACTGCCTTATACCTAGTATCACCATATCTGAGCATTTACTTAATGGCATTCCTTTAATTATATATAGGGCTTCCCTGATAGCTCAGTTGGTAAAGAATCCACCTGCCATGCAGGAGACCTCAGTTTGATCCTTGAGTGGGGAAGATCCCCTGGAGAAGGGAAAGGCTACTCACTCCAGTATTGTGGGTTGGAGAATTCCATGGACTGTATAGTCCATGGGGTTGCAAAGAGTTGGACATGACTGAGCAACTTTCCCTTTAATTACATTACTTGTAACCTTTATTTTCGGAGAAGGCAATGGCAACCCACTTCAGTACTCTTGCCTGGAAAATCCCATGGACAGAGGAGCCTGGTAGGCTGCAGTCCATGGGGTCGCTCAGAGTCGGACACGACTGAGCGACTTCACTTTCACTTCTCACTTTCATGCATTGGAGAAGGAAATGGCAACCCACTCCAGTGTTCTTGCCTGGAGAATCTCAGGGACAGGGGAGCCTGGTGGGCTGCCGTCTATGGGGTCGCACGGGGTTGCACAGAGTCGGACACGACTGAAGCGGCTTAGCAGCAGCAACCTTTATTTTACCTTTTCTGGTAGTTAGATTAGTATATTAATATTTTTGGATACTATTCACATAGGCAGATTATAGTACCTATGAATTTTATTTCCGAGGATAAAGAAAACATTTAAAAATATTTATCACAAAAAACTGACATTGGGTTTGCAGAGGTGGAGAAGTGAGTACCACTAATGGCGAGTTTTAGGTAGGTTTTACTTAATGAAGACCAGCCAATCCTACAGCTGTCACGTAATAAGTAATATGTGATAGTTATTATATTAATCCACTGTTTGGGGTGATTTGTCATGTAGCCACAGAAACTGGACTATGCCTTGTTAGTGTTTTCAAAGCCCTTCCTTTGATGGAATTAATTCAGTTCAAGGGTTGTTCTGTGCCCTCACCTTTTCTCCAGTCACATTAGGATGGCACATACCCTCTCTCCACTCTGGTAAGACCACGTGATGCTGCCGGACTCCTAGCTCCCATTGGAGTTTGATCAATCCTCATTTACTTCTAACTAGTTAATGGGAGGAGAGGCACTTGTCAGTCCAATGCCAGCATGTTCTGACCTATCCTAGTGTCAAGGGCAACTGGAGGGTTGCATGCGGTTGAACAGGAGGATAGAAGCCTGTATTTGCTTTGCCACCTGATTTGTCCATATCTTACACCCTGGATCTCTTAAAGAAATTTCTCCCACAAATTTCTGGCACATTTGTGTAGATGCCAGCTAGTCAGAGACTAGGCAGAGAGAATGTACCTCCTCAGGTGATCTTGCTACAAGCTGCCCCACTCTGACACAAGCAAAGGACAGCAGACAAGCCATCATTGTCCCCAGTAGAGCTGGGGTGACAGAGAAGCACAGACCTAGTTGACAGGAGGCGCTGATATATCCTGGCAGAAGAAACTGGGCAATGTGCCAAATGTCATAAATTCTTTACTGGCCCTTTTCTTGAAGAGCCAACCTAGAAGACAGAGTGAACAAATAATATAATCGTGGATGCAGCTTGTCTTTTTTGAAAACACTTTCCTGTGTCAAATTCCATTATCTCCTTTTCAAATGGCATCCCTCTGCAATGGTCTCTTTCTGTCTGAGTTCAATTGAAACCAAGGTGAGTAGCAGGTTGGGTGGTCGGGGCAGTTTGGGAGTTGTGGTTTTCTAAAAAATGTTGAGTGTCTCTGATTGAATCCTTGGAAGTCTAGGACCTAGGTTCATTTACATCTTTTCTAGGATCTTTGGGGCCTCACATGAGTCCCCCTACAGACAGTGTTTTCTCACAAAAGTGTATTTGCCGGGGGAGCCCGGTTAGAGAAGAACTTGGCTTACTCAAATTAAGAGTCTGATTGGCTATGAGGTTGCCCATCTTCCAAGGAGCCATTTTTAGAGAGTAGTGGAGGGACAGGACCATCTTTGCAAGGGATCAAAATGCTTTTCTCTGGGTTGAGTGTGAAGCAGGTTATCTGGAGAATTGGAACTTTATAGGAGCAGGAAACTAATGACTTGTGGAGGATGGTAGCTTCAGGGGAAGGGAAGGGCAGGCATATTTGTATGGGGCTTTCAGAGAGGAAAGGAATAGGGGTCCAAGCACTTTGGCTGGAGATGTACAGTTACTGAAATCTCTCCGCGTATCCAGTTAGAGCTCCATGCAGTGTCCGGTGACAGTGTGGGGGTGGTGAGACAAAATCAGCTGGAGGTAGAAAGAGACATGACCAAGTCAGGTGGTTGGAGGGTTCAGAGCAAGCAAGCTCTGAAATGCATCTGGTGAATTTCAGGACTTAATTGATGGTGTTAAGGGGTAGAACTCTGTATTGGATTTCCCTTTAATGTCTATACAAGGGAGCTAAGATGTCATTTGCATTATCTACAGAGAACCAGGACACCCACACATTTCAATTTGTATAGTACTTGCAATATACACATTGATTTTGAACCAGTGTTTGCACTTAAGTCTCACAAAGTTTTATTGATGCTGTGGAGCAGGTATCTTGTATCGTTCCCATTTACAGCTTAGAAAGCAGATTAAGATCACCTGGGGTGGAAACAGTTGTCTACTATTATTGGCTGCCACTTACTGAAGACTTACTATGTGCCAGACACTGCTGCAGTCATTTTACTTGTTTTGGGGGTATGATAGGATAGGAAATGAAAGCCCTGAGAGGTAAGTGTGACACAGAGAGCCCCTATTTGAAGCCTTTGTAATAGAACAAGGCTATGACAAAGCTAGACAGTGTATTAAAAAGCAGAGACATCACTTTGCTGACAAAGGTCCATATAGTTAAAGCTATGGTTTTTCTAGTAGTCATGTATGGATGTGAGAGTTGGACGATAAAGAAGGCCAAAAGCCAAAGAAGTTATTTTGAGCTGTGGTGCTGGAGAAGACTCTTGAGAGTCCCTTGGACAGAAAGAAGATCAAACCAGTTCATCCTAAAGGAAATCAGTCCTGAATATTCATTGGAAAGACTGGTGCTGAAGCTGAAGCTCCAATACTTTGGGCACCTGATGTGAAGAGCTGGCTTATTGGAAAAAGACCTTGATGCTGGGAAAGATTAAGAGCAGGAGGAGAAGGGGATGACAGAGAATGAGATGATTGGTTGGTACCACTGATTCAATGAACAGAGTTTGAGCAAGCTCTGGGTGATAGTGAAGAAAAGGGAAGCCTGGTGTGCTGCAGTCTATGGGGTTGAAAAGAGATGGACACAACTGAGCGACTGAACCACAGAAAGGAACAATTGAGAGGTGGTCCCTGCTGACTGTTCTTGAGAATCCTGCATCAGCATCTGTTATTCACATATAAATGTGACCCTGTGTGATGTCCAGGATATGATGCCCCAGGTTATTGAGGGAAACCTGGGGTGAGATAAAGTCAGTGTCCATTTATAGCTAACTGTGCCATTTCTCAAATAATTATAAGAAGAATTTGAATAAGGAAGAAATGCGTCAGGCTAAAAGCCTGGGAATAATTTCTCTTGTTTTCAGTTTCATGATGTGTGACATGAGTAGCCTGGTAATTTCACTGAATGAGAGGATCTTGATTACATTTAGTCTCAAGCCCCTTGGCCAGCTGGTACATGCTGGGATCAGCATGACAAAGGAGATTATAATGAGCATTTGAAGAGTTTTTAGACCAAAGAGTGAGAGCTTCAGGAGGTGTGCCGTGGGATAAAGTGACAGGATGGAAAGAGGGGGCATTTGTTCTGGGGCTTAGCTCACTGACCTGTTGGGATGGCAGTGTGGATGTCAGTTTTGTGAGACAAAGGCTCTGAGACAAAATACCAGGGTTCAAAGTGTTAAGTCATTCAGTTCAGTTCAGTTCAGTCACTCAGTCGTGTCCGACTCTTGCGACCCCATGAATCGCAGCACACCAGGCCTTCCTGTTCATCACCATCTCCTGGAATTCACACAGACTCATGTCCATTGAGTCCGTGATGCCATCCAGCCATCTCATCCTCTGTCGTCCCCTTCTCCTCCTGCCCCCAATCCCTCCCAGCATCAGAGTCTTTTCCAATGAGTCAACTCTTCACATGAGGTGGCCAAAGTACTGGAGTTTCAGCTTCAGCATCAGTCCTTCCAAAGAAATCCCANCCTATCCAAAAAAAAAAAAAGAAAAGAAAGAAAGCACAAATGCTCATAAATTAAAGAGCATGTTTTAATTGTTGTGCCTAGTATCACATATATTAATGGTAATAAGTAAAATCATTTCATATAAACATTAAAGTAAATAGATTAAAAAATAACCATAATATTGTAACAGTGGTCAAGACAACAGTTCCCACTAAACAAGTCATACACAGATATTGCTCCCATGTTTCTAAATGCCAGCATTCAATAAACTTCATCTCCATAACCTGGATAAGTTTAAATATTGTATCATTTTTACTAGCCATGTTCTAATGTCCTATTGGGAATAGTTTTTATGTATTTCATAACAAAACTTACAGACCACTGGCATTCAAGAAAAGAGATCCATAATCATTTCAAGGTGAATTTGGGTGCTTTAATGTCCTACAAAATGAATTCTCTTTTTCTGTTTGGCTAAAAATAAAAATAAATTAGTTACTAAAATATAAGGGTTTTGCAGTTTTGTGTGTTGATTTTGTGTCCAAATAATTTTGTTAATATCATAATGGAGTTCTTGATATATTGAGTTACTAATTAGTGTTGAATAGACTTTGATTTCCAGTGACAGAACCAACCCAAATAAACAAAAGCAAATTTATTGGCCCATACAACTGGAAATTGTAGGACAAAACAAATCTTAAGCATAGTTGGGTCCAACACTCAACTTGTGGGTTTGCTCTCTCTCTCTCTCAGCTCTGCTGTGTTGTGTGAGCATCTTTGTCTTCTTTGTTGGTCAGACTTTTTCACATGGAAAAGAGGCTGAATACCCGCAGCTGTTCCTTCACACTCATGCAGGCCCTAAGTTAGTCAAGAGAAAGGGAAACTGAGTTTTGAAACATTTTTGATATGTAGTAAAACATAATTTGTGTGCTTGTTTCTGTGCATGTGCACATGCAAATTTTTCTGGGAATGTTTCCATAATCTTCTTCAAATTCTCAAAGGTATATCATAGTTTATTCATCTAAAAATCCTTTACAAACTTTCTTTGAATTACTGCTGTTCCCCTGCTAAATCATATGATTCTGGCCAGACTTCCAATTATGCTACCTTTCAGTTCTGACAAAGGTACATAATAGAAGTTTACTACTTAATTTTCTTGCCATCATCATGATTGGTTCAGAAAACGATCTGATTGGTTCAGGATAATAGAGATACCCACATAAAGGCCAATAAGAGGTTTTTGTCTTGATGTTTTTATTTTAAATTGGCACTAAAGAATCCAGGAGTCTCAAATTTAAGCATTTGTTTCATACTAGTACTGTAATATATTGATTCTGTCTGCAAACAGCTGCCCAACAGTAATTTACATAATGTTTCCATTTGCTTGGCTTAATCAGTAGGCAACAGGCAATTAATTTAATTAATCCAAATCAACAAATGTACCTGGAGAAACTACAGTATGCTAGGAATTGTTCCAGATATTTCATCTTAAACATAAGATTATAGATTTGGAAATTTACTCAAAAACTTATAGCAGCTGACCTTGGAAAAGGATAAAGATGTCTGAAGTAGTGCAATGATCTTCAACCATATCAAATTAAAAGTTCTCTTTCTAAAAGATAAATATTGCATAAAATTCATTTAACCTACTGAACTGAAATTTATCTAGAATATCTCCTCTTATGTATAGTTTCAAAAATATTCTATATAATCCCTTAACTATAAATAATAAAGCATGATAATCTTTTTAAATAAAATAATTTTTATTTTAAAATATATGTGCTACTTAAAATGACTATTAGGTTCACGAAATATTCCAAAAGGGCAATTCTGCCCCCTAGGTTTTAGATTTCAAAAGACCAAAGTAATTCAATTATGGGTAATAGTTTCATTTGCTTGTTTAGCTTGGTTTCTAATTTCTATGCACTGCAGCCCCCAGGTCTGGCCCATGTCATGCTAGCAGGTACTTCAGACATGACAAATATGTCTTTAATTTAGCTTAAGTATCTTTTAGCTTAAGTGTTTTATTGTAATTTTGACTTATTCTACTAATGAAGAACAAAATATTATGATGGTCTATACACCACATTGTCTTGGGCCTCTTCTGTGACAGCTGCAATGGGTCACTGCCTAGTGGAAGTTTCAACCTTACTTTGATTCTTACGTTTTCTCTAGGACAGTTCTTTGATAACATTGCAAAGTACCCACTTTGTTATAATTTTATTTTCAATGGTTGCTTAATACATATAGAGTGATAGTAAGAAAGAAGCTACAAATCTTTCTTCTTAGTTTTATAATTTAAATATTAAGAGAAATTGGAACTTAATTTATAATGAATCTCAGAAAATCAAACTTGAATAAGAATACTGCAAACCTGAGGATAAATAGCAGAATTGACAAATGCATTGAAATTCATAGCATGATAAAATTTTATTGCCATGTGTAAAGTCCAGAACCTACTTAGAGTTAAAACTTTGGCAAACAGTTGGCCATAAACCTGAGAAGACTCACTATAAAGATCTGGCAGCACTATAAAGAAACATAGAATGTGAGCAAGATTTGGCAATGGAATGATCAAGTGAAAAGCAATGATTCTACTGCTGNGCATTGAAATTCATAGCATGATAAAATTTTATTGCCATGTGTAAAGTCCAGAACCTACTTAGAGTTAAAACTTTGGCAAACAGTTGGCCATAAACCTGAGAAGACTCACTATAAAGATCTGGCAGCACTATAAAGAAACATAGAATGTGAGCAAGATTTGGCAATGGAATGATCAAGTGAAAAGCAATGATTCTACTGCTGTACAGTTCTGAACTGCTTTAAAACTTTCAGAAATATTACATCAACAGTAATGATCAGAGAAAGATGAATATGAGAATATATTACTATGTTATATCTAGATAAGGCCTTTTTATAATATAAATTATAATATATGGGGTACAATGGATGAAACCCAAAACAAAGGAACTCTTTCCTAGATTGAAGCTTTATAGATATTAAATGATTGCAGCTCAAAGAAATATTTCATTTAAAAGCCATATCCAGATTTTAATATCTGAAAGGACTGATATTTGAATTCCCACTTGGATTGTCTTTATTTGGGGCAAATCCTCTCACTAAGCATTTAGTTACACAAATTAAAATCAAGGACATACTCATTATTCTGGAGAAAACTTAAATGACCTAAAAGCAAATATTTTAGGCTGTTAGCTAACTGTTAGAACAGAAATGCTAATTGTCCTCTTAAAAAGTGAAAGTGTCAGTTGCTCAGTCATGTCCGACTCTTTGTGAACCCATGGAATCAGTCTACCTAGGTATTTACCATCTACCCATCTATGTACCTATCTGTCATCTCTATCTAATTTCTATGATACTGTGTGTGAGTGTGTGTGTGTGTAAGTGAGTAATGGTGAGGAGCATCAGGAGTTCAATTTATCTAGAGGACCAGAGGGCAAATCCACAGCACAGTATCAGGTCTGGAATTTTCCCTGAAGGATGGTTTATTCACTCTGGCAGTTGTCCTGAGAAGGGCATGGTTCTGAGGCAGAAAGTAGGAATTACATGAGTCATATTGCAGGGGAAGGGAGGCAGTTTTGACTTTCCCTGTATGTCTTGGTATTCAGGGCCCGTCAAAGATATCCAGTGCACTCCTTTTGGTGGGGGTGGTTTTCACTGGGAGTCATACTGCTCTAGTGGGTATTTTGAAAAGGAACAAAGGGCAATTTCTCAGTTACTATTTCATTTAATTACCTTGGTAATTAGAAGGAAAAACCCATGATCCTAGTCTTTCTGTTATACACACACAGTACTGAGAACTATTCCCCGAAGTCAAAAGTCTGCTTAAATAAATGCCCTATGTTCAGTACCTAACTCTATTTTACATATAAACCAAAATGGTTTTTGATAAGTTTAACATTCGCTTGCCTTTTCTTGTAATGCCATCATTGAGAAAATCAAGTTGTTTACTAGTTACAGCACTGCTAGGATAGGATGATACAATGGACAATACAAGGATAATACCTCGGAGCTGCTGCTTTCATTGTTAGTTATACTGTAGCTGCCAGTCTTACTTAAGATTACAAGTTTTATTTTAATTATTTTCTCTTTTTTTTAATACATTTTGAAAGGTTTGTTTTTATGTTGCATTATGTCTGAATTTCATTTTATTATGCCAACTAGATATTTGAAAATATTTGTTATTAAAAAGAACATTCAATTTAATAAAGTTGAGAATCACCAACATAGAGATAGACAAGGAACAAGTCAAGGAAGAGCATTATAAGTTATCCTCTTGTTAAACTACTTTTCCATTATGCTGAGCATTTTACAAAGTGTTCCAAAAATCTCAGTTGGATCTCAACAGTAATAAGAGAAATTTGGGTATGATCTTGGTCCCAGCTTACAATTAAAATAGTGGTTATTAAAAATATTTTTCATTGCTGAAATGCTGATTAAAATATTTTAGAGCTGTGTTAGACCCTGAGGCCAATAAGAATCCAGTAATAGCTTTAGCCTGTAACTTTTAAGGATAGTACCTGTATTTTGATCCCTGAACAGTCTTGATTCCAGGCACTGGTTTGGAAATTAATCAAATCCTGCTGCAGAATCTGAATGATTATCACATCTGTCTTTGTGAAAATTTTATATAAATGGGGTCAGAGTACTTACATTGCTGTGATGAGGAATCTGACTCCATTTTCAAACCCAGCCTTCAATGCTGCTTCACATCTGGACAAAGTGGTTTTAAAAAGCCTGGGTGTCCACTCGTTTGATGCTGTCATAAGACTAAAAACATGCCATCTCCTGCCAGTGCATAGACACTCCCATCTTAGCCCCATGTCCCACCTACAATAAAACCCCAAGTGAATCTTCCCTTTCTTGCTTTCTCAAGTCATTTTGGACCAGCTTGAGATACTTATCCTGGCCTCCCCAGAGATCTGTATTATGTAAGTAATAAATAATTTCTTACCTTTCTGGTTACGTATGACATCATATTTTGACATCTGAACTAGGACAGATAAACCGAGTTTTGACTTGTCAACAACAACAACAGCAGCAATTGAAAGCCAGAAATGGTAAGATACCTGAAAGTGTCAAGAGAAAATAACTGTCAAGCTGGAATTGCAAAACCAAGCAAATCTCAGAGTGAAAATCAATAGATTATCAGATATATTAAAAATAAGAGTTCACTAACCAGTCCATTCTAAAGGAGATCAGCCCTAGGTGTTCTTTAGAAGGAATGATGCTAAAGTTGAAACTCCAGTACTTTGGCCACCTTATGCAAAGAGTTGACTCATTGGAAAAGACTCTGATGCTGGGAGGGATTGGGGGCAGGAGGAGAAGGGTTTGACAGAGGATGAGATGGCTGGATGGCATCACCAACTTGATGCACATGAGTTTGGNAAAAAAAAAAAAAAACCTTCTTCTGGAAATGCAGACATAAAAATGCACTTATATGGAAGAGATCAGGGGAGAAAAAGTGACAAATCTTTCTCACAAACAGTGCCCTGGGTTCCTACAGGAAAATGGGGATTAGAACAAAAGAGAATGATGGTGAGTGTGAGACTGAATTTGTAATAAGAATAATATAAAAATAAAGTGAGAAATGTGTTTAGAATAAGTTTGCTGCTGCAGACTGTACTCTGGGAATTGATTATACAGTCAATACTTTCCTTTGCAGACCTTCAGTCTAATGCTCCTGTGTGTTCTAAAAAATCTACTTTGTTGGTTTCCATCCTCATATTTTAAATTTCTGGTCTGCTAGTTCTCTTTCATTCATTCTACTTTACATCACGCTTGTCATATTCAAACATCTAAAATGTCCAAAAAACAAAGCTAAAATGTATCCTATCTTATTTCAGAATATTGTGAGGGGTAGTTGACTGACGGTAAGGTAAAGTGCCATCAGTATCAAATTTCAATAGCGAAAAGGAAAATAATAAGGTAATTCTAGATTCATCCATAGTGAACTAGTTTCAATAGTCCTCTTTCCTCAAATCATGTCATATACGTTCTAGATGTGTTATTTAAGTGTGACTTTACATACATTAATGGCTACAATTTATTGAGTGCCTACTTTGTGATAAACAGAATGCTGTGTGTTTTATAGAACTAGTTTCTGCTATTTAATGTGTTCTACAGACTCTTTATATCTCTTGTTCACTTTCACAAAGAGAAAAAAGGTTCATGGAAATTGCATCTGAACTGAGGCCACCCCAATAGTGATTGACGACTGGCACTGAAACCTAAGATTCTCTGGATGCTAAATTGATATTTTTCTCTTTTCTCAAATACGTCATCTTCCCCCAGTTCACTTCCAAGGAACAAATTATTCTGCAAGGTAAGGGACAGTTAATGGATTTATTCCTTGTAGACTAAGCCACAGAAAGTTTCAATAACTGGCCTGTGACATCCCATAAATGAGTCAGCAAAGAATCAGAAGGCAGGACAGAAGTGCTGGACCATGGTCTAAAAACGACAATAAAAGTTTTCTCAAAAACTCACAGCACTGGCTTGAGACATGTAGGGGAATATGAAGTGAGCTATCTGCCAATAAGGAGCTTAAACTCTTACAGGTAAAACTAGCCTAACACAGATATTGAAGAAGAAGAAAAAAAAAGCCTAGATAGAGTAATACCTAAAATAGCTGGCCTGATCAGAGAATAAGAGGATTCATACATGCATAAACTAACATGTCTTTAAGCACCAAAAATGATGGTTTCTTATTTGATGTTTGATGACATTCTAGACTTTATTATACACTTCCCTGGCTCCACCAACATAGCTTCCTGCACACCATTTTTCCTTTCCTTGATGACTGGGGATCCTAACTCTGTGTATCAGTACCTGTTCTGAGCTGTGGGAGCGCAGTGCTTCCAGAAGTTGAGTCCTGGCAAGACATCTTCTTGGGCACCAATTGACCTTGGTTTTAGGACTTCTAAGGTTCTTTTATCCACACATCCTTCCTCCCCATCAGATATCCCCCGCCTTGTTGTTCTCATGGTGACTTTGCTAATTCCAACCTGCTGTTTCCAGGTGTCACATGCAAGACCTGTCATGACCATATCTCTAGCTTGTGTGTTCAGCTTTATCTCCTATTTTTCTCCTCCCATGAGTCTTATTCTCTGTAATTACATTACAGCAATTCAGAAGTCTATTTAGGTTCTAAGCACAAATATCTGCTCTTTCGCACTTCTGCCACTCTGCATTGAAGGCCTTTTCCTTTACTTGTCCACTTAAAAAACAACAACAATCCTTGTCATTCTTTGAACCTAACCTAGAAATAAGACTCTCCAGAAAGATTTACTGATACCATTTCTTGAGTCCAGAATAGAAATCATCAGACTTGTTTCTGGGCCACCCCAGCACTGGGTGGATATACTACCTGGAGCAGAAGGAAAACTTTTTTGCTTATAAATTTGTTCTCTCTACTAAACTAGAAACTGTTTATCCACTTTTGCCTTTAGCTTATGGTCTCCTATAGAATAGGTACTCAATAAATGCCTGCATTCTTAAGAAAAGTGTCTTGGTTTTTACATACACATGTCCAAACTCTCCTCTGCTATCAAGAGAGTGTTAGATTTGCTTTAGCACTGCTAGTCAAACTTTGGCATGAAGAATGCATGGCTATTTCTAATTAATTGTGTGCCACAGAAAACTCCTTGGAAGAAAAGTTATGACCAACCTAGATAGCATATTCAAAAGCAGAGACATTACTTTGCCGACTAAGGTCCGTTTAGTCAAGGCTGTGGTTTTTCCTGTGGTCGTGTATGGATGTGAGAGTTGGACTGTGAAGAAGGCTGAACGCCGAAGAATTGATGCCTTTGAACTGTGGTGCTGGAGAAGACTCCTGAGAGTCCCTTGGACTGCAAGGAGATCCAGCCAGTCCATTCTGAAGGAGATCAGTTCTGGGGTTTCTTTGGAAGGAATGATGCTAAAGCTGAAACTCCAGGACTTTGGCCACCTCATGCAAAGAGTTGACTCATTGGAAAAGACTCTGATGCTGGGAGGGACTGGGGGCAGGAGGAGAAGGGGACGAGAGAGGATGAGATGGTTGGATGGCATCACGGACTCGATGGACATGAGTCTGAGTGAACTCCGAGAGATGGTGATGAACAGGGAGGCCTGGCGTGCTGCAATTCATGGGGTCGCAAAGAGTCGGACACGACTGAGGGACTGAACTGAACTAGGTCATAAATAGTCATGTTGATGTTGTGACTCACCTTGGTCAAAGAAAATGGAGAAAAATGCTTAAGAAATGACAGAATTTGAGCCTCATATAAATGTCCCGTCTATCAAATCTGGTATTACTGAGAGCAAATACTTGTCTGGGTGAGCCTTACATGAGAACGTGTACAAGCCAAGGTTGAGTTCTTTCATGGAGGTCCACAAATGACTTCCTTTGTCTGTGCCTCAGAGATTTTCTGCAGAATGTAATTGTTGGATTAGATCATCCCTAATATCTATGGTCTGGCAATATGAATTTCATCTCTTCTGTTATTGAAATCATTGAAATGAACATATCTGTCTTTGGTGTGATTAAGGACTGTTTGTCAGGAAAGGCGTAGACAATGTGCTCTAAAAATTCATCAGAGGAAATGAGGAGCTCCATGTTTGCTTTTCTTAATGAATCTTGGCCATGTTTCCAAATATTTAAGTGTAAAATATGTATCACTTAACCGCAACTTCAATACTAACAGAAAACACAGAGCAGATGGTTAAACGGCATGTATTTTAAGATTTTAATCCCAAACAACCTACACAGACAATTTTCAAATAAGAATAAGCCTAGTCTCCACAAATATAAATTCTGAAAATTAATTTTTGAATTTCAGTCTTTGATCAAATTTTCCCCAAAATGTATTTTATCTCCAGCTACCTCACGTCATTGTGGGTTTTAAAAAAGATAAATAGTTGCAAAGGTACTGGGATGGCGAGATTTCTACTGAATCACTGCTCTTAAGAGGATTTGATCCCGAGCCTTTGGGTCAATGTAGTTAATCATTCATTCTGGCACCAGAAAAGTAGTTTTCCCCCAAGAAAGGCCTCCCTGGCTTGCTTCATCATTGTTCACAAGATTTTGGATTTGTAAATGCAGAAAAGTCTCTATTTTTTGGTGTTGAAGTGTCAGTTGGTGTGAGTTAAAACAGGAAATAAGATTTATAATGCATGACTGTTGACAAATAAGATGCTCTTTGCTGCTATATGTGTGTGTGAAGAGAGTGTCTTCATGGGACAGTGAGGGGAAAGGCCAGACCTCATGCTGCTGTGGGCAGAAACCAGGATGATGGTGGATAGCTAGATCCTAGGGAATGGTTTTCCTGTCTGCCTGAAGAGCAGCTTGCTTCGTTTATATCATTTATTTTTATTTACTTCTTAAAAATTTCTCAAGTTGCCCTTTCTCTGGATTTCTAGAGGAAAACCCAGAACCTTTGAATGCTCCATGGCCCCTTTTATTTCAAGCAGCATCATAGAGTAGAACACCAGCATAGTGCTGGGGGTAGATTCACCTGGGCTGAATTTGGGGGTCTGCTACACAATAGATCTGTGAACATAAGGTTCTCTCTGCCTCAATTTTCTCATCTGTAAGATGGGTCATTGTAAGGATTAAATAAGTTGGTTCATGAAAAGCACTTAGCCCATATGCTTAACACTTAGCACATGCTTAGCACTTAGCACAGATGACGCTATCCAACCTTATCTATCTTCTGTCTCTTAATTTTTATCCCTATTTCCTCTATCATTTATCTGTTATCATCATCTATTATCATCTATCTATCTAATCTATTTATCCTTTTCTATCTCTATTATATATATAAAACATTAATATATTATGTATAATGCATGCAATATATAGATCAATAGATAGTGAGAGAGAGATCAGAAAGTAAGAAAGGAGAAGTTTATTTTAATTTTAATTTTTTTAATTAGAGGATAATTACCTTACAATATTGTGATGGTTTCTTCCATAAATGAACAGGAAATGGTCACAGGTATTTGATACCATGCCCCCCACCCTGTACCAGTTCTTTTAAAGTAAGGTTGACTTTTTTTTCAGTTATGAAATATTTTGGGCATACAAAAAGCCACAGAAATTTAGCAGATATGTATTCACAATCTAGCATAAGAAGCAGAACCATGCAAGGTCAACTGAAGTCACTTTCATACTCTTTTAAAATCTATATTCCTTTCTTTCCTCTCTCCATTCTCCTTCCCAGAAGAAAGAAACCAGCCTGACTCCTGTGCAAGTTTTTACACTTTTATTATTTTGTCCTTATCTACCAACAACTTACATGCATTTAAACATTAAATAAATGATACAAGGTATATATCTATCTACCATTTGCTTTTCGTGTCTAATGTTATATTTCTGAGATTTGTGTATTGATATGTGTATCTCGAGTGTATTCATTTTAACTGCTGTGTAGTAGTCCACGTGTTTCCCCCTTTCCCCTGTCTGGTAGACTTTCCTTCACCAGCCTCTGCCTGCCATGTTTTACTCTAGCTATCCTTTTCTTAAATTTCTCCCCTCATGTCCCACCCAGTGAGATGCTGTGTTGGCAAAAGTGAACAGGAAAATTCATTTTTTGTTTTATTGCCGGCCTGTGAGGACACTCTTTGTGCTGATCTCTGTGGTGGATACATGATATTTTGATGTGGTTTAAAAATATCATTAACCTGTCAGGTATAAAAACATTTTACTAAATTTTTAAAAACACATTCGACTAAACAACATTTCTGAAAATAAATTCACCCCTGGAGTAGGTTCTGGAATGTCTACTGTATACATTGTATCATAATAAAAAGCAGTGTTTGAACAGCCTTCTCAAAATGCCTTTCTGTGATGGGAAAAACTCTTGTAAATGTTCTACTATTTCCCTCTCTCCCCTTTTCTTGGAGGAAACAATGTTGATAGAAGTCACTCACATAGTGTTCCTTTATGATCTTTTAAACATATTCCATTTTATACATGTTAAAATACATGTTTGTATGAAACTTCCCTGGTGGTCCAGTGGTGAAGAACCCACCTTCCAGTGCCAGGGACCTGGATTCAACCCCTGGTTAGGGAACTAAGAGCCCACATGTTGAGGGACAATTAAGCCCATGTGCCACAACTAAGGAAGCCAGTGTAGTCAGATATAAATATGTCTGTATACATATATGATGTATGTATATGTTATAATTTAAAAGAACATAATCATGTGGGGTGGGAGGTGGGAGGGGGATTCAGGATTGGGAGCTCGTGTACACCTGTGGTGGATTCATGTCGATGTATGGCAAAGCCAATAGAGTATTGTAAAGTAAAATAAAGTTAAAAATAAAATAAAATAAAATAAACAGAATTAAAAGACATTAATACTAAAATGAAAAAATAAAATAAAATAAAATAAAACACCCAGAGTGCTATAAAAAAGTGAAAAAAAAAAAAAGAACATAATCAGCATTCTTAAATTTATGTGTTTTAGTCACTCGGTCATGTCTGCCTCTTTGCGACCCCATGAACTGTAGCCTCCCCCAGGCTCCTTGGCCATGGAATTCTCCAAGCAAGAACACTGGAGTGGGTTGCCATTCTCTTCTCCATCATAAAGCTATATGTCAACCTTAAAACTCAAATGTCATAACAACTTATATCACCTATAGGCTTCATTGGAGCTGAAGACATCATTTAAAGTATTTCTTAGCCCTGGTTTTGAGCATCTGTACTTTGGTGAGGCTATGAAGTATCAGGGAGCAGGTGAAGGAGGAACCATTTGTTCTTTGCTTGGCATTGTAATTGCAGGAGACTGACGTGAGCACAGTTAGTAATGCTGGAAATTTAGATTTCTGAAGATATACCTGGAAATGTGTGAGTTCATCTCCTCTGGTGGGGCCTTAATTTTCTTGCCTGTAAATGGGAAAGACTGGATTAGATAAACTCTAAATTCCCTTCCATCTATTTGGTAAAGGGCTTCCCTGGTGGCTCAGATGGTAAAGAAGCCACCTGCCATGTAGGAGACCTGCTTAATCCCTGGGTTGGGAAGATCACCTGGAAAATGGAATGGCTATCCACTTCAGTATTCTTGCTTGGAGAAGTCCATGGACAGAGGAGCCTGGTAGGCTACAGTCTCTGGGGTTGTAAAGAGCTGGACATAACTGAGCAACTAGCACTTTCAGTTTTCACGTGCTTCTGCTAGGCCTCCATGGCTCCACTCAGGTAGCACTGGTCTGCAGAAAAACCCCTCTCATCAGCTGAAAGCCTCGCTTGCCTGCTCTGTCCAGTTATAGAACAGTCCTTCCTTGGGTTCTCTTTGAAGGGGTGACAGAAATCCACTGTTTTCCCTTAGCATTCCAGGGACTTGTGTCTTTCTTCCTTGAGAATGAATCATGGAATCAGAGAGCTGGATTTCATCCAAACCTCAAATCAATCCAAGTCATTCATTGTCTTTGAACTCAGCTTTTTAACTTCTTTTTTTCTTCTTCCTAGTATCTAGTTACTGAGTCAAGTTTATGACCCCTTTCAGACAACGAGGAAGTTCAAGAAGAGGAAGAGCTTTGGTGGGGGTGGGCAAGGATGAATGTTGACTTAAATCTTTGTTGACTATGATGCTGAAGATGAAGGAAAGTATTCTAAGACAGTCACAAGGGGGAATGCAGTGACTAATGGTCGGAGGCTCCAGGGATGTAGATCTGGGCTGATATAAGAACTTTTTGACAACCAGCCATTTTATGAGGAAGATGTTTGTCTAGAAAGGTGTCAGATATTGAGTAATTGATTAGGTCAATAAATACATAAGTATAGTTGGGTCGTGGGCTGGGTTCTATGTGGGAAACAAAAATGAAAATATATCATCCACACAGTCAGGAGTTTATAGCCTGGTAGACAAGTTCTGCTTTGCAAAATAGTGGGTTGGCCACAAAGTTTGTTTGGGCTTTCCCAGATGATCTTAGAGAAAAACTCAAGTAGACTTCTTGGCCAATCTAGTAGAGACCCCTTTGCAGAGCCGTAAGTCAGCCATAAGCAAAGCACTTTGCAGACTAGAGATGGAGGTGGCTCCTCAGGCTAAAGAAAGAGGAGACTTGGTTATGGGGTGGTCTGAGGCCCTGGCACATGAATTAGCCCTTGAAGGTAGAGAGAAGGTGATGATGAGGGGGTGGAGACAGTGTCTGAGTGAACAGTTTGGGAAGCAAGGAAATGGCAGCTCAGAAGCCCGTTACTATTAATATTTGCTTTCTGCACAACACAAGGCAGGTTCCATCAGTATGCTTTGGGCATTTGCACCCAAAGGGAGCACAACAATTTCTTTTCCACATAAGCTTGTCCTTCCAACTTCTCTCTTCACACAAGCTAGCAAACTTTCCTGTTTCCTTTTATCTCCTTCCTGTCTTTCCATGTCTATTGCTATGCCCCAGGGCGCCCCAGTCCAGCCTCAAGGTAAATTGAGGAATGATTCCTCCCACTCCTGCACATCACCAAGTACCAGGTATACAGTGGTTGTCAATAGGGGTGTAGTTTGTGGAAGCCTTCTTGACTGGCTGAGTGATTTAGAAAAAAGTGGCAATTATTCCCTCCCTCAATGACCTTCAGGGTGCCAGTGATGTCTCGAAGCAGAGAGAGTGGTGCTCTACCTCAAGCAAAGGGTAGCCTGCATCTGAGTTGCTGTGGTGAGGGGTCACCCTCCGTGTCTCTCAAGGTTTTTGAGCCAGCATCCACAAGGCAGCATGCTCTTCAAAGGGGCTTGGTCCTCCTAAGATGATGCCCATGGCCCCAGGGTGAAAGAGAGGGTGACCGGAAGTTCAGGCATTCAGACCCTTGTCTCTTAGTTTCCCAAGGTATCAATTTCCTGAGGTGTCCCCATCCTCTCTAAGCCTAAACTCTGCAGGATGCATTCTCATGTTAGGGGAAGGTTTACCTTCCATGCCCTAAAGGAATGCACTCATACTACACTTGCCCACTTTGGGGGGTAAAATGGAACAGATGGTGGGAAGGAAGTGAGTGCTGGTGCCCTGAAGATGATTTCAGATGAAAAGCAAAGAAAAGTGCAGTTTGATCTGCCTGGGGCACAACTCCATCAAATCATTCACATCTGGCTCCTCCTTTGTTTTCTCATGTGTCCTCAGTGGCTAAGTTGTGTCGTATTCTCTGCAACCCCATGGACTGTAGCCTGCCAGGCTCCTCTATCCATGTGATTTCCCAGGAAAGAATATTGGAGTGAATTGCCATTTCCTTCTCCAAAGGATCTCCCTAACCCAGGGACTGAACCCATGTTTCCTGTGACGCCAACAAAGGCAGTTAGATTCTTTACCACAGAACCACCTGGCTGAAGTCACTAAAGTTCTCTTCCCAGGAGTAAAGCAATAGACTCTCATTCTTTATTTTTCTCTTCTATTCCTTGCTGGTCTGGGTCACACTCCTTGCCCAGTGAATTAATTTATCAGAAACATCCCGGCCCTTACCAGCTCCAGCATGACTCCTGGACCGTTCCCACTAGGTTTTCTAGCTGCCCATGCTCTAAGGCATTTGGATCTCTGATGGTTGAGGAGCTAAGGAAGTATTCTTTTTTACTTCTCATGGTCACTTGCCTGACTGGGTGCTGTGGTTTGTTGCTGCTGCCCAGCATTGACGAGAGTATCACTAGCCCTGGGAAATAGATCAAAATTCAAAATTTGAAGTCCTGTTTCTTCTGAATACATATCGCTTTCATATCATCATAAAGCTGAAAAAGTATAAGATGAACTACTATAAGATGGCAACCCTCTGTACTGGGAAAAGAAAGATGCAGGGGGGTCTTTGGTCCTTGGGGATCATATTGTTCACAGACATGGAGCTCAGTTTTGCTATATTTGTCACCAGGCCTTGACTCATTTTATGGCTGACTAGCAGCATTTTTTGTTGTTGTTGTTTAGCCACTAAGTCATGTTGGACTCTTTGTGACCCCATGGACAATAGCACACCCAGCTCCTCTGTCCTTCACTATCTCTTGGAGTTTGCTCAGATTCATGTCCATTGAGTTAGTGATGGTATTTAACCATCTCATCTTCTGTCATCCCCTTCTCCTCCTGCCTTCAATCTTTCCCAGCATCAAGGTCTCTTCCAAAGAGCCAGTTCTTCCCATCATGTGGCCAAAGTACTGGAGCTTCAGTTTCAACATCAGTCCTTCCAATGAATATTCAGGATTGATTTCCTTTAGGATTGACTGGTTTGCTCTCCTTGCTGTCCAAGGGACTCATAAGAGTCTTCTCTAGCACCACGGTTCAAAAGCATCAGTTCTTTGGAGCTCAGCCTTTTTTATGGCCCATCTCTGACATCCATATGTGACTACTGGAAAAAGCATAGCTTTGACTATACAGACCTTTGTTGGCAAAGCAGCATATGAAGACATAAACTTGAGAATCACATGCACCTTGGTTTGTAGTAGCACAGTATATAGCATAGGTAGAACTACTAGCTACCTGATTCCTGGCAAGTTCCTTAACCTCTCTCTGCTCCCCTTTCTTCATTTGTCAAAGAATAGAAAAATAGCACTTCCTCTAGCAGTGTGAGAGGGATAAGAAAATAGCAATAACAATAATAGCCATGTCAACAATATTAATATTTATTGAGTAGTTACTACATGCTGGGCACTGTACTAGGTTTTCTTCATGTATTAACTCTTAATCCGTATAAAAATGCTACACAATAGATACTACTATTATATCTCTACTTCCTGGAGAAGGAAGTTGAGGTAATTCTCAACAAAGAAGTTGAGGAACGTGATCAAGCAAAGTGACAGAGCTAGCAACTGGTAGAACTGAGATTTGAACCCAGGCAGTCTGGCTGCCAAATCCTAAGCTCTGACCACAATGTTATTTACACTGCGTACAAAATGCTAGTCAGAAGTGGTATCAGTGAAAATGGCAGAGTCAAGTTCTCTGAAATGCTCTTCCTCATGAAAAGCAACAAGAAAATTGGCAAAAATGATCAGAATTGACTTTTTCAGAAGTTAGAACTAGCTAAAGGCTTGCAGCAATCTGGGAAGTGTATATTCAGAAAAAAATGGCTGAATCTGGCTCAGCTGGTAAAGAATCTGCCTGCAGTGTGGGAGAACTGGGTTTGATCCCTGGGTTTGGAAGATCCTCTGGAGAAGGGAAAGGCTACCCATTCCAGTATTCTGACCTGGAGAATTCCAGGGACTATATAGTCCATGGGGTTTCAAAGAGTCAGATATGACTGAGTGACTTACACTTTCACTAGAACAGCAAGGGGCTTCCCAGGTAGCTCAGACGGTAAAGAATCTGCCTGCCAAGGAGGAGACATAGGTTCAATTCCTGGGTAGGGAAGATCCCTTGGAGAAGGAAATGGTAACCCACTCCAGTATTCTTGCCTGGGAAATCCCATAGACAGAGGGGTCTGGCAGGCTACAGTCCATGGGGTCTCAAAGAATCAGAAACAACTTAGTGACTAAACAGCAACAGTGGCAGCAGAACAGCAAGCTTGACGGTGTTTTAAGTTGCCTTTCCCCCATCTTCTTCTTCAGTAGTGCAATAGCTTTAAAAATTAACAGCTTGAAAATCAAGTCGCACTGAATTCTAGTAGTCTGGCAGCCACCAGAAGGAGCAATTGAGTGAAACATCATTTCAAGATAATCGGCATTGTTTTACCTTTCTGGTTGTTCCCTGGGAGACACTCTTCAAGGCTGTCGTTCATTTCTTGACTTGGGACTTGTCCAGTGAGAAAAGCCTTTTGTCTAGAAGTGTTTGTTGAAATAATTACAGGCAACTGATTAACTCTGTGACTGCCTGAGGCAGTGATAATGGTTGGGCAAATAATAGACTTACCAAAAAATCCAACAGAAAGGAAAACTTAAAAGAGAAAAAGAAGGAATGAGATGTTCATGAAATGAAAGTCATTCAGTCATGTCTGACTCTTTGTGACCCCTTGGACTATACAGTCCATGGAATTCTCCAGGCCAGAATACTGGAGTGGGTAGCCTTTCCCTTCACCAGGGGATCTTCCCAACCCAGGGATCGAACACAGGTTTCCCCACATTGCAGCCAGATTCTTTACCAGCTGAGCCACCAGGGAAGCAAGCTCTTACATATTTCTGGGGATCTAGAAACTGAATGGAGGAGGGGCAAGCTCAGGAAAAACTTGAAGAGACCCTAAACTGTCACCTCTGACTGACTCTTAGGCTTCATGCAAGTAAGAAGTGAAGGCTAAGGCAGAGCTGTAAATTGTTGGTCTGAGTGTTACATGTGTGACCCAACATGCACACAGAACCCTATGGTAAAGTGCAGGAAATTTATTGGTTCTAGGACTTTAAGTAATATAAATCACTGCCCAGTCATTAGCTGAGTAGAGACTTTAGTGGCCATACATGACAAAGACTACAGAAGGTACAGATTTAATCCAGAGAATTTAGTAAACAAAAAACCCCCAAACATTCAGCCAAGGAAAGGAAACAAAGATCATTCAGATTGAAAGGAGGAAGTAAAGAAATCTCTAGCTTCAGATTATATGATTGTACGTATAGAAATAGTTAACATATTATAAAAAGAAGGCATGTTAGGACTAATAAAAAAATCCAACATGGTTACAGGAATAATAATGGTATATAAAGTTAATTGTATTTCTATACAGTAGCAATGAATGATCTGAAAATAAAATGAAAAACTCAATTTCATTTACCATAGCAACAAAAAGAATAAATTACTTAATAATAAATTTACCAAATGAAGCGAAAATCTTCTTCACTGGAAACTACAAAACTTGTGGTAAGAAATCAAAGAAGAGCTAAATAAATGGAAAGGCATCCTGTGTTCATGGATTGGAAGACTTGACATTATTAAGACAAACTACAGATTCAATACAATCACTATCACAATTCTAACTCTCTCTCTCTCTCTCTTTTTTTTTTTCAGAAATAGATAATTCCCGAAAATTTACATGAAATTACAAGGGACCCAGAATATTCAAAACAGTCTTAATAAGGAGGAACATGGTTAGAAGACTTATACTTCCTGATTTCAAATCTTATTATAAAGGCACAGAATTAAAAACAATATAGTATTGGCATAAGGTTAGATATACAGATAAATGGAATGGAATGAAATTGAGAACCCCAAATTAAACCCATACATCTATGGTCATTTGATTTCCTACAAGGGCACCAAGCCCATTCAATGGGGAAAGGAATAGTCTTTTCAACAGGTGGTGTTGGGACAAGTGGATATTTAGATTTAAAAAAAAAATGAATTTGAACATTTACCTCACACCATATACAAAAGCTAAAAAATGAATCAAGGAACTAAATGTAAGAGCTGCTGCTGCTGCTGCTAAGTTACTTCAGTCGTGTCCAACTCTGTGCGACCCCAGAGACAGCAGCCCACCAGGTTCCCTCGTCCCTGGGATTCTCCAGGCAAGAACACTGAAGTGGGTTGCCATTTTCTTCTCCAGTGCATGAAAGTGAAAAGTGAAAGTGAAGTTGTTCAGTTGAGACTGACTCTTCATGACCCCATGAACTGCAGCCTACCAGGCTCCTCCGTCCATGGGATTTTCCAGGCAAGAGTACTGGAGTGGGATGCCATCACCTTCTCCAAATGTAAGAGCCAAAACTATAAAATTTTGGAAGGAAATACAGGTGTAAATTTTTGTGGCCTTAGATGAGACAGCAGTTTCTTAGATATGACACCAAAACCACAGGCATCAAAAGGAAAAAGAGATTAACTGGACTTCAAAATTAAAAACTTTTGTGTATGAAAGACACTAACTAGTGCCGCGGCCAGCACAGTCAAGGAGCAACCCCCATAAGGAGGACGCGAAGGAGAACGCCCGCTTAGAAAAAATAAGATGACAGAAAGATGGGGTTGAGAGGATCAGACCTTATTGTCTGATACCGACTTTATTAGGTATTCAGTATATATAGGATAACACACATGATTTATGACATCTGCTAGGTTATTTTTACCTAGATAATTACTCACCAGACCTTCATCATTGTGTACAGAACATAAGGCCTTGAAGTGCGATAAGCACCTGTGACCAGAACATAGTGACCAGACATCTTGGAGACACAAGGTCGTAAACACATTCTTCAGGGAGGTGGGACAGAGAGCTTAGGGCAATGCCTAGGGGCTCAGCGATATCGCTGAGCAGCTCCCAAAACTTAACCCTTCACGGGCAGTCCCCCGCAACTAGTATATGAAAAAGCACCTCACAGAATGGGAGAAAATGTATGCAAATCAGATGCCTGATTAGGGTTTATCATCCAGAATATATAGAGTTGTTACCCAACAATAAAAAGGTAAAAGAATCCAATTTTAAAAAGTGATCAGGAACTTCCTGGTGGTCCAGTGGTTAAGAATCTGCCTGTCAATGCCGGGACATGGGCTGGTCTGGGAAGATTCTAATTACCTCAGAGCAACTAAGCCTTTGAGCCACAACTACTTGAGCTCACACCCGTAGTGCCTGGGCTCTGAAACAAAAAAAGTCACCTCGATGAGAACCTACATGCCACAGCTAGAGAAAGTCCATGTGCAACAACAAAGACCCAGAGCAGCCAAAGCTAACTACTAAAAATAAATAATTTTAAAAATGGTCAAACTCTTGAACAGATATTTCTAAAAGAGGATCAAGAAATGACCAATAAGCATATAAAATATGCTAAATATCTCTAGTCTTTATGGAAATGAATATCAAAACTCCAGTGAAAAACTACTTCACAACCACTAGGTTTGTTATAATCAAACACAGAAAAATAACAAGCATTAATGAGGATGTAAAGCAACTGGAACCCTTAAAAATTGTTGGTAGGGATGGAAAGCTGAGTAGCTTCAGTGGAAAACAGTTTGGTGGTTCTTCAAAAAGTTAAACATAGAATTTCTATATGATTCAGTAATTCCATTCCTAGGTCTATACTGAAAAGAACTGAAAACATATGTTCAAACAGAAATCTATCCATAAATACTACAGTAACATTATTCATAGTAGACATAAAGTGGAAATAACCCAAGTATCCATCTGTTGATGATGGGATAAGCAACATGTGGTATATCTGTACCGTGGAATATTATTCAACTGTAAAAGAAAGAAGTACTGATATATGTTACAACAAGGATGAATCTTGAAGACGTTAAGCTAAGCGAAAGGTCAGTCACAAAGAACTACACAGTGTGAGATTCTATTTCTATGAAATGTTCAGAATAGGCAAATTCACGGAGAAAGAAAGAGGACTAGTGGCTGTGGGGATTAGGAATGGGGTGACTGGTATTGGGTATGATGTTTGTCTTTGATGATGTTCTGAAATTAGATAGTTGTGACGGTTGCACAATATTATGAATAAGTTAAAAACCATGAAATTGTACACTTTAAAAGGAATTTTATGGGGTGGAAACGTCAATTAAAAAAAGGCACATTGCCCTGGCTGAGACTAATAGTAATAGGTAAGTTATGGAGTGCTTAGTAGGTGCCAGACAATGTGTAAAGTGCTTATACATGATATAATTTAGTCCTTATTTGTGCTCAGCAGTTTCTGACTCTTTGTGACCCTATGGATTTTCACATGCCAGGCTTCTCTGTCCATGGGACTTCCCAGGTAAGAATACTGGAGTGGGTTGCCATTTCCTCCTCCAAGGGATCTTCCCCACCCAGGGATCAAACCTGTGTCTCTTGCATCTCCTGCATTGGTAGGTGGATTCTTTACCAACAGTGCCACCTGGGAAGCCCATAATTTATTCCTTGCAGCAACCTTAATCAAGGCACAGATGGGTTAAATAAATTGCCTAGGGCCATGCAGACGGTGAGTAGCAGGAAGTGGGACTCAAGTGCAAGCATCTGATTCTGGAAACTATGTTTTTATGTTGCTCTTCTCCCCATTTCTTGCTGCTACAGTGACTATTATTTTTCTTTGTATGCCGAGGTGGCTTGGATAATCTAACCAATCTTTTCTTAAGACAGATTCAGGAGGTAAAATTTGCTCTCCTACTCCTAAGGAAAAACTTAACTCTTTACACCAGAAATGAAGGCATAGAGTACAGTTTCAAACGAGCCTCAGATATTTTTTCTTATTGAAAAAAATAAAAAGGAGTTCCTTTCCCAGGAGACTTGCATTAAGGGCCTAGCCTTCTGGGGGTTGGGCTTGTGTTGCTGGTCATACTGTCAGAGCAAGGCTGAATTTGACTGCTCTCACGCTAGGCAATAGCTGGAGGCCTGAGGAGTGCCATGGTGATCTAGCACTCAGCGATTCCAGTGCCATGTCTGCAATGCTGGGAGCTGGAGTGATTTCATTGTAAACAAGTGTTTGGTCCTGTTCAGAGAGGAAGTCAGCACTATTTAACCAAGAAACTAGGATTTGACAAAGCCCAGTGCCAGCCACTCCTGTGCAACACTCTTTATTTTGACTTACATCTTTGCAATCAATCACTTTTTTGTTGTCGTTTTGATCATTTAATTTTATGACATATGTATTGGTTGAGGTGGCAGGACATATGTATTTATTTGACTAAATGAATCAGTGAATAAATAAATGAACAGATATAGGCCAAATGAATATATTATTAATCTGGGTTATGCACAGTGGAGCATGGGGCAAGGACCATGACCATGGGTTTGGGTGAAATTTCTAGGGCTATTAAGCTGAGACATCTTTCTCTGAGTCTACTCACCTTATCACATGATTTCTTCACTCTCCAGGACTCACCTGGCAGGATGGGGCTACATTCTTCTCTCTTCATGCTCACTGTTCATCGTGGATAAACTTTTCGGATGTTGCTTCTTGCTTTTGCACAGGAGTGAAGTATTTGTTGAGTTCAGAAGGAAGGCTTCTCTCTCAACCATTTAGGTACGGGCCTTCTTTCTCCTTGGTCACTTGTGGAAAGACGTGTGCAACTCTTCCCAGTTGTTACTGTGTGTGAAAAGCTGGCTTTGGTATATTTGGGTCGCATCTATGACCAAATAGGCAAAGCCTGCCTGCCTGCCATCCCTGGGTGAGCTCGATGAGCTGAGTGGACACTGACCGCTGGTGTAGTTATGGCTGTGGCAGAATATGAAGAATATTCTTCATGGCCTTGGGTTGCTTGTTGCACTAGACTCCGGTTTCATCTCTTCATTTAATTTTTTAAACTTTACTGAGGAATAATTGACAAATATAATCGTATACTGGAGAAGGAAATGGCAACATGCTCCAGTATTCTTGCCTGGAAAATTCCATGGACAGAGGAGCCTGGCAACCTACAGACCATGGGTTGCAAAGAGTTGGACAGGACTGAGCATGGTTTCCCTGCTGGCTCAGTCGGTAAGGAGTCTGCTTGCAATTCAAGAGACCTGGGTTTGATGCCTGGATCAGGAAAATCCCCTGCAGGAGGGGATGGCAACTCACTCCAGTATTCTTGCCTGAAGAATTCCATGGACAGAGGAGCCTGGTGGGCTACAGTCCATGAGATTGCAAAGAGTCATACACAACAAGTGAGTAACACCTGAGCATGTGCACACACACATATGATTATATACATTTAAAGTGCACAAGGTGATAATGTGATACACATATACACATTAGAGCAAGGTAAGTAACACATCTGGTATCTCAGCTGGTAAAGAATCTGCCTGTAATGCAGGAGACCTGGGTCCTGGGTTGCATCCCTGGATTGGGAAGATCCCCTGGGAAGAGAATGGCTATCCACTCCAGTATTCTGGCCTGGAGAATTCCATGGACAGAGGAGCCTGGCAGGCTATAGTCCGTAGGGGTCACAAAGAGTTGGACACGGCTGAGGCTGAGCGACTTTCACTTTATACTTTTATCACCTCACATAAGTAACATAGTTAACTTTGTGTGTGTGTGGTGAAAATGCTTCAGATCTACTCTCAGCCACTTTTAAGTATACAGTACTGTTTTATTAACTAGAGTCCACCTCTCAGTTTTTATTGGGTTCTTTGTTATCTTCTGATAGTCTGGTACTTGGAAGGTGTAAGAATATGCATTGGAATTGAGTAATTGGAATTACTCAACCTAAGGAATAACATTGGGTCATTTGCAGAGACATGGATGGACCTAGAGTCTGTGAGAAAAATATATTTACTGTATTTATATATACATATATATGTATATACAAATGTAAATACAAATATATTTACTATATATATATATATATATATATATGGAATCTATGGTACTGGTGAACCTGTTTGCAGGGCAAGAATAGAAATGCAGACATAGAGAACAGTGGATGGACATAGAGGTGAGGTGGGCTGAATAGGGAAATTAAGATTGACATATATGTACTACTATGTGTAATAGTAGCTAGTGGAAACCTGCTGTTTAGCACAAGGAACTCAGCTCAATGCTCTGTGGTGATCTGAATAGAACAGATGGTCAGAGAGGGAGGTCTTTGAAGGGAGGGATATATGTTTACCTATAGCTGATTCAATTCATTGTACAGCAGAAACTAACCCGGCTTTGTAATACAACTAAACACCCGCCCCCCATGCCCCGCGCCCCCGCCTTAAAAAAAAAAAAGAAAGAAAACCAAAATCTTTTAAGAGCTTCAAAACCTTTCTTTTAAAGAATGTCAGCTTTGCCCTCCTCAACTGAAATCCCCAAAGCCCTTTATTAGCACCCTTTTTCCATCATGTTCTGAAGCCTGTCCCGACCTCTTTATTGGCCGGGGTCAGAGGAAGTGACCAACAAGCAGTGAGTAGTGTGTGTCCCAGGAAAGGAGTACGTGCCTGGCGAGATTTCAATAGGAGGCAGGCTGGTCCCTCCCTGCTCTGCTATGTCCTGTCGTGTGAGCAGGAAGAGTTACTTACCTTTTTGGGTCCCATTCTCCACGTTTATAAAATTCTGCTCATAGTGCCCTATTGGGCTCTTGTGCAAGTTAGATAAGAAAGTCTGTGAAGAGTACTTAAAACTTTCTTTCAGTTATTCACTCAGCAAATATTTCTGGAAGGTCTACTGTGGGCCAAGTATCCTAGGTGCTGGGAATAAAACAGTGAACAGCCACTTATGGTTCTTCAACTGAAATTGAAGATAGATAATACCAGGGAGCTCCCCAAATAAGATCTTTCTGTATTTTTCTAACATTGTTGAATATTTATGATAAATGAACTCATGCTAGTTCCAGGCACAGATCCAGGGGTTTTGCACAGTAATCTTATGATAAACAAGCAGGACCTGCAGGATGTCATCATAAACGAGCCTTTATGTTGAGTCCCACAGCTTCTTCAGACTCCTCCTCCAGGACCAGTTTCTCCCCTGCCCTGTGATGGAAATCTGGGGCCAGATCCCACAATTTTTCTGGTCACGCTTAGGTAATAAAAATCCCCTAGCTGCTCGAGTTTCCCCAGACAGCCTCAGTTCAGTAATTTAAAGCGTTCATTCTCACATCACGGTCAAAATTCCTCAAGGTCATTTAGAGTTGAAGCTTCTTTTGCTACGTCCCCTCCCCCTTCAACGACCCCCCTCATTCCTTGAACCTTGCGCAGATGGGGAGCCATTGGTGGGCAGGGCCATGACCTCTGACCCTGTACCGGGCACTTCTTTCGGATGTGGGGAACACATCTCCTTCTTCAGCCTCTGGGCCGCCATCTTGGGCGGGCACTAGCCATATCTCCAGCTGTGTGCTCCCTCCTGTGTGCAGACTAGTGGGGAAGACATGCCCAAATCTTCCTCCTGATGAACTCCAAAAGCACGGGCTTCCCTAACTCAGGAACCTCCCTCCAGAGCGTGGGCCAAACATAGTCCCCTTCTGGTTTCCAGGCGTGGAAATGACCCAGGTCCTCTGTGTCCAGCAGGTTGAAGGCTGTAGGGAACACTTGGACTAACTCTCTGTCTGTCTCTTCTTTCACTGACTCCAGTTCCAGTGCATAGTGCAAACACTCATCAGGTAGCAGAGACCACATGGTGTAGTGGTTAGAACCACAGACTCTGGGTTCAAAATTTCAGCCCTGGGTTCTGATGTCAGTTCTGCCATGTGCCAGGTGTGTGATGCTGGGCAGTCTACTCCATTCACTCTGTCCCTTAGTTTCTTGATCTGTATAATAGGGATGATGAGAAAGCCTATTGCCTAAAAGTTTCAAGAAGATTAAATAAGATACAAATTGGAAAGTCCTTAGAGCAGTTTCTCAGACATTTTGGGCAAGTATGTGTTAAATAAATATCAGGTGGGAAAAAATGTCTGAACACTAAATAGCAAAAGGCACGTTAATGGCAAATTTACCAGACACTCTTGACTTTTAGGTGTTCTGGGGTCTTTCATCTCAATCTCTTTCGGGTGAGGTCCAAGCAGGACTGCTTACAGCCTCAAGACCCTCAGGCATAGCTGGTATTTGAGGAGAGCCTGAAGGTCTTTTTTTTTAAAGCATTGTATTATGATTTTATTTATTTATGACTGTGCTGGGTCTTTGTTGCTGCACAGGCTTTTCTCTAGTTTTGGTGGGCGGGGGCTAACCTCCAGTTCTGGAGTGTGGGGTCTAGGGCACTCAGGCTTCAGCAGTTGTGGCGCATGGGCTCAGTAGTTGCAGTTCCTGGGCTCTAGAGCCCAGACTCCATAGTTGTGGTGCATAGGCTTAGTTGCTCCGTATGGCATGTGGGATCTTCCCAGACTAGGAATCGAACCTGTGTCTCCTGCATTAGCAGGCAAATTCTTTACCACCGAGTCACCAGGAAGCCCTGGAGGTCTTCTCAAATGCTAGAAGACACCCAGTCCTGTTTTTCTTCAAGTGCTAGAAACGCTAGAAAATATGTGTCTAGGGAGGGTGACTCAGGGCTTTAGAAGGAATGAGCATAGCAAGATTTCCCAGACAGAGTTTTTCAGAAAGGGTTTCTGGGAAAAGCAAAATGAGGGTGGGTTCTGAGAGTTTCATTCTGTAACACTCTGCCAGCCCAGCAGCCCTGTTATCTCACATCTTGTTCTGCTCTGTTCATTACTGTCTACTCAGGATGGGGATAGCCACATGGATTATGGGACATTTTTGAGTATCTTAAGACAATTAATTATCCTACTCTTGACATGCCTAAGGGGGCTAAAACTGAAACACAGAGAAATTATGCAACTGAGCCAGTCACGTAGCACGGGTGGGGCTGAACTGGGTCAGATCTCTGGACTCCAGACTTACGTTTAATCTGATGAGATCCACCGCTGGGCTATTATCCCAGCACGGAGTTTGTTTAGTCACAGAAGCTGCTAACATGATTTCAGAGATGTGTGGTCAGGGACCCCTGGGTCATCTGGTGAAAATGACGTTACCAGGAAATTAAAAAACTCAGAGCTCTGGAGAAAGTTGTGTGTGAGGATGGAGTTCGGAAAAAAAAAAAAAAATCAAAACAAGACTAGAAATTACAGTATATATAAACAAAAGGGAAATTATTTCACTATGGAAAATATGGATATAGGATAAAGTGAAGTGAAGTTGCTCAGTCGTGTCCGACTCTTTGCGACCCGTGGACTGTAGCCCACCAAGCTCCTCCGTCCATGGGATTCTCCAAGCAAGAATACTGGAGTGGGTTGCCATTTCCTTCTCCAGGGGATCTTCCTGACTCAGGGATCGAACCCAGTTCTCCCACATTGCAGGTAGACGCTTTTACCTCTGCACCAAAGGTATTGTTAACTCAATGATAACTTCCAGAACATGCCAAGGTTAGTGTAGCCTCACAGAATTGGAGGAAACATTTTATCATTGCATGTTTGTGTTTAATTTTTAGTATCTGGCCATCTAGGAATTCACTTAAAAAAATGTTTCTAATTGAAGGATAATTGCTTTACAATATTGTGTTGACTTCTGCCATGCATCAACATGGATCATTCATAGGTATACATATGGCCCCTTCCTGTTGATCCTCCCTCCCACCTCCCACCCCTTCCACCCATCTAGGTTGTTACAGGAGTCCCGGTTTGAGTTCCCTGAGTCATATGGCAAATTCCCATTGGCTATCTACTTTTCATATGATAGTGGCTGTGTTTCCGTGCTGCTCTCTTCATTCATCCCAGCCTCTCCTCCCCCCAACGCTTGTGCCCATGAGTCTGTTCTCTATGTCTACATCTCCATTGCTGCCCTGCAAATAAGTTCATCAGTGCCATCTTTCTAGATTCCACATATATGTGCTAACATATGATATTTGTTTTTCTCTTTCTGACTTACTTCATTCTATATAACAGACTCTAGGTTCATCCACCTCATTATAATGGACTCAAATGCATTCCTTTTAATGGCTGAGTAATATTCCATTGTATATATGTATCTGCTAAGTCACTTCAGTCGTGTCCGACTCTGTGTGACCTCATAGACGGCAGCCAACCAGGCTCCCCCATCCCTGGGATTCTCCAGGCAAGAACATTGGAGTGGGTTGCCATTTCCTTCTCCATGTATCCTTTCTTTATCCATTCATTTGTCAATGGACATCTAGGTTGCTTCCATGTCCTAGCTATAGTGCTGCAATGAACGTTGGGGTACATGTGTCTTTATCTGTTATGGTTTCCTCAGGGTATAGGCCTAGAAGTAGGATTGCTGGGCCATATGATAGTTTTATTCCTAGTTTTTTAAAGTAATCTCCATACTGTATTCCATTATGGTTGTATCAATTTACATTCCCACCAACAGTGCAAGAAGTTTCCCTTTTCTCCACACCATCTCCAGCATTTACTATTTGTGGATTTTTGATGGTGGCCATTCTGACCAGTGAGAGGTGATATTTCATTATAGTTTTGATTTGTATTTCTCTAGTAATGAGTGATGTCAAACATCTTTTCATGTGTTTATTAGCCATCTGTATGTCTTCTTTGGAGAAATGTCTGATTAGGTCTTTTGCCCACTTTTTGATTGGGTTGTTTGTTTTCCTGGTATTGAGCCTATGAACTGCTTGTATATTTTGGAAATTAATCCTTTGTTAGTTGTTTCATTTGCTGTTATTTCTCTCATTCTAAAGGTTGTCTTTTCACCTTGTTTATAACTTCCTTTGCTGTGCAAAAGCTTTTAAGTTTAATTAGGTCCCACTTGGTTATTTTTGTTTTTATTTCCATTACTCTGGGAGGTAGGTCATAGAGGATCTTGTTGTGATTCATATCATACAGTGTTCTGCCCATGTTTTCATCTCAGAGTTTCATAGTTTCTGGTCTTACATTTAGGTCTTTAATCTATTTTAAGTTTATCTTTGTGTATGGTGTTAGGAACTATTCTAATATTATATTTTTACATGTAGCTGTCCAGTTCTCCCAGAGCCACTTGTTGAAGAAACTGTCTTTTCTTCACTGTATATTTTGCCTTCTTTGTCAAGGGTAAGTTGCCCATAGGTGCATGGGTTTATCACTAGGCTTTCTATCTTGTTCCATTGGTCTATACTTCTGTTTTTTGTGCCAGTAGAATACTGTCTTTATGACTGTAGCTTTATAGCATAGTCTGAAGTTAGGAAGATTGATTCCTCCAGCTTCATTCTTCTTTCTCAAGATTGCTTTGGCTAATCAGACTCCTTTGTATTTCCACATGAATTGTGAAATTTTTTGTCCTAGTTCTGTGAAAAATGCCATTGGTAATTTGATAGGGATTGCACTGAATCTGAGGAATTCACTTTTTAAAAAGTTTTATGAAGACTCAAAAGGAGTTGAAAAAATATCTTTCTTTGATTTTCCACTCTTTCTCAGTTCTCTTGGTTCCCATTGAATGAAGCAAAGAAGAGTAGACAGAGAATGGGTTCTATAATTGTGGAGATCTGGGTTTCAATCCTGATTTTAATACTTCTATATATATATATAATTTATTTGTTTTGGCTGTGATGGGTGTTCATTGCTGCACAGGCTTTTCTCTGGTTGTGGAAAGTGGAGGCACTGTCTGCTTATGGTATGAAGCCCTCCTGTTGCTGTGGCTTCTGGTGCAGAGCACGGGCTCTACAGTGCATGGATTTCTGTAGCTGTGGCTCAAGGGCTCTAGAGCCTGGGCACAGCAGTTGTGGTGCATGGGCCTTGTTGCTCCACAACATGTGGGATCTTCCTGGACCAGGGGTTGAACCCTTGTCTCCTACATTGGCAGGCAGACTTTACCACTGAGCCTCCAGGGAAGCCCCCTGGCTCAACTACTAATGAGGTGGTCTTGAGCAATTTACTTAGTGTCTCTGACCTTCAGTTTCTTTATGTATGGAACAATTATAGTGGGGTCGCAAAGAGTCAGACACGACTGAGCGACTTCACTTTCACTTCAGTTTATAGTGACACTTACTACACAGGGTTGAAGTAAGCAAAGTCTCTCCCAATGCCTGGTTCACAACAGACACTCACCTAGGGATGGGCTGCAGTGTTTCTTAGACTCGTGAAAAACCCCAGTTCAAAATGGATTTATCAAAGGAGTACAGCACTGATACAAGGATAGATCCAAAGAACAGACTAAAGAACTCAGAAGTAGACCAACTAAATGGTTAATTAATTTTTGACAAAGTCCCAATATAATTCAATGGGAAAAGGGTGGCGTTTTCAACCAGTGGTGCTGGAAGTTGGACTCATCCGTGTTAAGAAATGTTTGCTATTCAAAAAAATGCTGCTAAGAAAATGGGAAGCCACAGACTAGGAGAAGATATTTGCAAAATGGATTTGTTTATTTAATATTGCTGTCTTCTTGATACTGTGGTATAAAGTAGATGTAATCAATAATTCTTGTGTCCTCCCCATCCTCTCCCTGATAGAGTACACTTTCTATATGCTTTCCCTTCCTCCCTTACTGTTTATGTCATTATTCACAGCCATAATTCTCATAATATTGTTATGAGTGAGGGCTGGAGAGAAGACTGAAACTTGTGAGGTTGCAAGCACTTCATCTAAATTCCATTCTTGGTGGGAGAGAAGAGAGCAATGATGAAAAATACAGAGACAAGCATGTGTCCATTAGGAAGCAGCCTGAAGCTGTTGGTAACCCTCTCAACAATGACAACAAAAAGCATAGACTAAGAGCATATGGCACTAAGGGCTGTGCTTGCATCATTTAACTGTAGGAGAAACATATGCAGGAGTCATCCTAGGGTCCCAGAAGAAGCAGGGCCACCAAGCAGGCCTCCAGGAGAAATTCATCTGGGTTGTTCCTTCCTGACACCTGCAATGGATTTTGTTCTTCCTGTGTCTCTGGATTGCTTTATCCTTTGGACGTCATTCTAGATTCATCCACGTCTTTTCTTGGTTTTACTGTTTGGGGACTGTTGGCTTGATTTTGAAGATTTATCTTGTTTGAAACTGCAGTCTCTGTTTGGCTTGCTGGCACCAGGCTTTGTACTTCTTTGCTGTATAAATCTGGTAACCCTTCCCCCAATCACCTCTCTGTGTCTTAAAGCTTCCAGTTTGCAGTGTTTGGCCATCCCTGGGTGATTACTTATCTCATACATCCCAAGGTACATAAGCATCACTACTGGCATCAACAATTGATAGGCAACACTCTTATGGGTCTCTCTTGTTCTTGTGTCCCTGGCAAACCACTGTAAGCATAGCTGAAGGAGAAAGCCTTCAGGTACTTATGACATGTACAGGTTGAGGAGGCCATGTCTGCCTTGGCCAAGGAAGCTGTGGAGCTTTTGAAGTAGATGTAACTGTGAGGATGTCCTTATGGATGTGAGCCAAGTTCCGTGTATGGAAGATCTTGGAGTTGGAATGGTCAGCCTGTTGATATTTGAGAGTCAGCTGAAGACTTACGGGTGAGCACAGATCAAACCACAGGGTGAATAGACCAGTGGGGAAAACAGAGCATGTACTCACCATTCTGCTCTTTCCACAGGTGTCTAAATAGAATTAGAGCCAGGCATTAAGCCAGTGTCAGCAGTGAAAGTCCCAGTGCCTGGGATATATCTATATCTATATATATCTCCAGCTTCCCGCTGGAGCAGAGGGAAGGTACCACGTTTCCCTTCAGCTTCAATTTAACAACAGCTAGACCACAAGAGATGTCTTCTCTAGAGTTGATTCTCCACAATAGTCTGGCTNATTCTTGTGTCCTCCCCATCCTCTCCCTGATAGAGTACACTTTCTATATGCTTTCCCTTCCTCCCTTACTGTTTATGTCATTATTCACAGCCATAATTCTCATAATATTGTTATGAGTGAGGGCTGGAGAGAAGACTGAAACTTGTGAGGTTGCAAGCACTTCATCTAAATTCCATTCTTGGTGGGAGAGAAGAGAGCAATGATGAAAAATACAGAGACAAGCATGTGTCCATTAGGAAGCAGCCTGAAGCTGTTGGTAACCCTCTCAACAATGACAACAAAAAGCATAGACTAAGAGCATATGGCACTAAGGGCTGTGCTTGCATCATTTAACTGTAGGAGAAACATATGCAGGAGTCATCCTAGGGTCCCAGAAGAAGCAGGGCCACCAAGCAGGCCTCCAGGAGAAATTCATCTGGGTTGTTCCTTCCTGACACCTGCAATGGATTTTGTTCTTCCTGTGTCTCTGGATTGCTTTATCCTTTGGACGTCATTCTAGATTCATCCACGTCTTTTCTTGGTTTTACTGTTTGGGGACTGTTGGCTTGATTTTGAAGATTTATCTTGTTTGAAACTGCAGTCTCTGTTTGGCTTGCTGGCACCAGGCTTTGTACTTCTTTGCTGTATAAATCTGGTAACCCTTCCCCCAATCACCTCTCTGTGTCTTAAAGCTTCCAGTTTGCAGTGTTTGGCCATCCCTGGGTGATTACTTATCTCATACATCCCAAGGTACATAAGCATCACTACTGGCATCAACAATTGATAGGCAACACTCTTATGGGTCTCTCTTGTTCTTGTGTCCCTGGCAAACCACTGTAAGCATAGCTGAAGGAGAAAGCCTTCAGGTACTTATGACATGTACAGGTTGAGGAGGCCATGTCTGCCTTGGCCAAGGAAGCTGTGGAGCTTTTGAAGTAGATGTAACTGTGAGGATGTCCTTATGGATGTGAGCCAAGTTCCGTGTATGGAAGATCTTGGAGTTGGAATGGTCAGCCTGTTGATATTTGAGAGTCAGCTGAAGACTTACGGGTGAGCACAGATCAAACCACAGGGTGAATAGACCAGTGGGGAAAACAGAGCATGTACTCACCATTCTGCTCTTTCCACAGGTGTCTAAATAGAATTAGAGCCAGGCATTAAGCCAGTGTCAGCAGTGAAAGTCCCAGTGCCTGGGATATATCTATATCTATATATATCTCCAGCTTCCCGCTGGAGCAGAGGGAAGGTACCACGTTTCCCTTCAGCTTCAATTTAACAACAGCTAGACCACAAGAGATGTCTTCTCTAGAGTTGATTCTCCACAATAGTCTGGCTGCAATTCACAGGCTGCAGAACAATGGGGGTGGGGGGAGAGGGGAGGGTGCAGATAATCCCTTATTTATTTCAATTTAAGATGAGAGCCTCTTAGAATAAGCATCCTGGGGAGAGGAAGGACAGACACCAAAGTCTTCAATTCCTTTGGCAATTTTGATCTCTGTGACCATTTTAACCCAGAGTCTGCTAGGTTTCAAAAGCTTGAACTTGTGCTCAGTTGCTCATCAGAAGAATTCCTGCTCCCCCCCTGACCTGCTCCTCCCTTGACAGCAAAGTGATGTGTGAATGGTCTCTGTGACGCTCTGGAGAAGCAGTTATGTGCCCTAGAACTGGAGAAAAATTTGTCCACAGTATCTTGCTCTGTAAACTGTTTCCACTTCACATAGACTGTTGAAAAGCATCTGGAAGATATATATTCATTATTGTTAAAAAAATAGATTTATGAGTGTTATGAGATTATGATGCAGAAGTCAGAAACTGTCAGTGTTTTTAAAGTGCAAACCCACACTCACCAGCCTTAAGTCTTAGAGTGATCAAGCTGACAGGGACTCAAAAACTCACAGAGTTCATATAATTTTACCTACTGAAGCCCCCAACATCCAACAATTTTACAGTTCAGGAACCTGAGGAGCGGAAAGGCTCAGGGAGGATTTATTACATTTGCATAGTCAGTGGAAGAGCTGAAACTTAAGCCCTGGTTCCTTGATAGTAAATCCTGCACTTGTCTCTAACTGTCTTTTATCTAAATTAGGGTATTTGACTTTCTGTTTTTGAAAACCTGTATAGACATCACAGTTATTTCCCCAGAGGGAGATGAAGCATGAACTAATTTTCAATGAGAGTGAATCTGGGGGGAACAGTTTCAGCTGGGCACATTCTTTCCTCCTTTTTCATGGCCACCTGAAAACTTTGGCTGGGTGCTGGGGGGTGGGACGCTCTTCCCACTTCCCAGCCTTTTTCTTTTCACAGCTGCAAAGTTCAGTGAGTTGAACTGCTGTGCTGTGAGTTCACTGTTCACTCTGCCACGACCAACCTCTGTTGTAAATTTTCCTCCCAGAACACGTGACGATGCATTTCTTGACTATATATCCCAAGAGCAGCGGCAGAATTGTCAGAGCGCGGAGCCCCACACGCAGGAAGAAAAAGACTCTCGGACTTGACCATTTAGGAATTCAGGACTTGGGGGACAAATTCGCCAGCTTTTGGTAAGTCAGCAATGCCACTTTGCTTCAGAAACATATGAAAGGCTACTCCCGGCAATTTGTAGATGCAGTTTTCTCTTCCTTTCCTTTTTTCTAAGGCAGTTTGTCTTGAATTAAAAATAGGTTGACGCTTGGCAGCGAGATGTAAACTTTCTTTTTTTCTGCTCCATCAGCTCAAAAAGTTTCCCAAAGATCCAGACCTTATTTCTTTTCTCTCTGCACCCCTGTCTTAAAGGGACTTTTTTTTTTTTAATTTTAAAATGACTGAAGCAAAGCTTTTCACATGTTCACTTTATGAAATGAAAATTTGATGGACATGTAAAAAAAGAAAGTCTTTTCATTTCCTCCCATCTCCCGGTGCCCTTTTCTCCCCGCACACCCCAGCCGGTCATAGCTGACCCCTGTTAACCGCTAGGAGGGACTTAGAGTTACTTCTCCAGGCAGCAGCTGTAAACCTTTCTGATCCTGTAGTTCCACAAACCTGGTGCTCTTTCCTGTAACTGCAGTCGGGTGGGAGAGTCCTAACCTGCAGCTTTCTCCCCAGCTCCTGGCGGTGTGAGCTGAGCTTCAATGCTGAAGATGGAGCCGCTGAACAGCACCGACGCTGGCACCGCAGCCCCCAGCGCCCCCCTCGAGTCCCCCGTGTCCGGCAGCGGCCACGGCAACGAATACTTCTACGTTCTGGTGGTCATGTCCTTCTACGGCATTTTCTTGATTGGGATCACGCTGGGCTACATGAAATCCAAGAGGCGGGAGAAGAAAGCCAGCCTCCTGCTGCTGTACAGGGACGAGGAGCGGCTCTGGGGGGAGGCCATGAAGCCGCTGGCCACGCTGTCCGGCCTGAGGTCGGTGCAGGCGCCCACGATGCTGAATGTGTTGCAGGAGAGCGTGGCTCCCGCCCTATCCTGCACCCTCTGCTCCATGGAGGGTGACAGCGTGAGCTCTGAGTCCTCCTCGCCCGATGTGCACCTCACCATCCAGGAGGAGGGGGCAGACGATGAGCTGGGGGAGACTTCTGAGACCCCCCTCAATGAAAGCAGCGAAGGGTCCTCGGAGAACATCCATCAGAATTCCTAGCACCCCTAGGACCCTTTGGAGGTGACCCTGTGAACCAGCACCCTAAGAGCGAGGAATGACACTTTCCGTGTCGGGTTTCACTTTTGCAGGGCAACTGCCACTTTCAAGGGACCCGCGGCAAGCCCCTGAATGGGGGGTGGGATGGGGCGGTGGTGGTGGTGGGGGTGAAGGCTCAGACAGGGCCAGCCGCAGCCTGGAGTCCGCCGCATGCCTGTGGTGTAGACCTGCAGCTGAAACAGGCCTGAAGATGCGCGGTGTGTACCTTTCCTTGGGTCCTGGCGGGCGGGGTTCCGTGCAGAACTCGGCAGGTGGGATGTCCTTGCGATTGTACTCTCAGGGGGTGCCCCGGATAACTCCTGCAGCGTCTGCCTACTCCCAGGGCTGCCGAAGGCTTAGGGCGTCCCTAGGGACTAGTTTCGGTTTGCTAATTTGCCCAGAGCTTTGTTCTTCTAGATCTGATTCGCTGTAAGAGCCTTTAATGTGAACCTGTGACATTATTTCACCGCAGGTTACAGAGCTTCTTTTAGGGGGTCTTTCTGGATGGAGTAGGGGGATATTTGTTGGAGGGGAAGCTGGAGATCTCTACCTGGTCTATTTGCCTACTGTAAGAAGAAAACCAGACGACTTTTGAACCGGTCAACATGAGCTGAGATGATAAGAATAATCTGCTACTTGACCCTCTGTCTAACCTGTGACCTTGAACTCTGACCTGGGACCATCCAGCATCATGTGCTGGCATGACTTTTTTTTTTTTTGGAAGGGTTTCCCCAGAATCTAACCTGCACTCCGAATGGCTGTGCAGGGAATATTCCTGATCTTTCCAGAGGGGTGATGGTGGGGTTGAACCAAGCCAAACTGTTAGCTCTGTTGCTGCTTTTTATTCCCAGCCCAGTTTTCTGAGCTGGGAAAAGATATACTGTGGGCCTCCACGACATGGCATTTGGTCACGTAGCTAAGACTTAGAAGGGCATACTCTGGCGAGATTGTGCAGAGTTGGGGGTCCTCTGTTTGTGAATCCCAAGCCCAGACTCTGATATGCTGTGTGGTCCTGCACATGTCATCCACAGACTAACTGCCTTCGTGAGACTCCTGATCATCTAGATCCCTAGGGGCCTGGGAGGATGTCTTTAGATTTTAAGACTCTGTGATGAATCCTACATGGCCTGGTGTGAGGAAGCTTGGACAGAATATTTCCTTGCTGGCCAGTAGTCTGCGAAAGGATCTGCTGACTTAAAGGAGCAGTTGGAGACTGAGAACGTGTGGAACTGGGAGATCCAGGGCGGCTCACCCACCATCCCCTGCTGTCACTTTCCCAGCAGTGACTCCAAGAGGCAGATCCCATATTCTACTCCGCTGAGTTGTCTGGGTGGTGGACTGTTAACACGCCGGTTCAGGGAATGAGACATCTAAGAGAAAAGACTCAGGAATGCGTGCTAATGTCTCCCTGTATTCCTGTGGTTAGTCACTTTGCAGCAGACTCTTTGAGCCCTCGAAGACAAGGAGGAAGAGAAACACACCAAAAGGTCAAATTTAATTCTAGTAAAAACATAAAACTTTTTTTTTAAACAAACACAATCTCCCTGGACTGGAGACAGCAGTAACTACTGTTCCCATGGAAGGGTTAACAGTGTAGGGACTGGTTTATCAGTTCGCCTTAACATAGTGCTAGAGGAAATTTATGTTTAGGGAGGAAAAAGGGCCCTCCGTTCACTTTAAAATTCAGAGTGTGGATTTACTCCAAAGGGGGCTGTCTAAGGTGAAAGAAGCCAAGTTGAGTTTGGCCCCTTGCCTGGAATCACTTGAATTCTGAAACTTTACTGCGACGGACATGTGCATTGTCACATTTTCCATTGCTTAATCCTGAAGTTTGGTGCAAGTCTATCTGCGCCTATTAAAAAGTGATGTATATACTTCCTTCTTATTCTATTAAGTTGTATAAAATTGTCTTCTGTATTTAACAGTTTGTAATTTTCACGATATTTTTTTTAATTTAAATAAAAAAACCACATTTCCCCTATGGAAGTTATGAGTTCTCGCTTTGATTCTTTAATATAACTCCTAGTTTCTAAGACATCCCAGATGCATTTTTCCAAGCCATCTCTGAATCCGGGTCATCTTTCAAGTCAGACTCACATGAAAGCATATCTCATTTCTGCCTAAATCATAGAATGAGCAGGGCTGGGGTTTTCCTTCCTTTGAAGGAAAGCTTTTCCATGCTTTGCAGTGAATAAGAAGCAGGCTGCACGCGGGTCTTACATCCACTTCAGTTTTTAAATTTGGTGGTCATGGGGCCTTGGAACTTGAACACGGGATGACATAGTGACTGTTGTGAAGATGTTGCTCCAAACCTGGTTGCAAGAAAACCTTTGATTTACACGTTGGCTGGATGAATATCCACACATGGCCGCAACAGCACAGACAAACGGGCAGGGAGCTGCTGGATATAGATGTTGTGTATACATTCAAATGGACACATACATAATGGGGAGGGAGATTTTTATATAGACACAAACTTAAGAACATACCCAAGCACACAGGCCATGAGTTGGGGTTGGTCCTCCTTCCTTTCCCAGTACCATCCCCTCTGTCCCCCATGAAGACTGATTGTCTAGTTTCCTCCCCTGGGGTCTTGCTTTAGCTCTGGTCCAGGTTGAGCACAGCCAGCCTATCTCCCTTAAATTTGTATTTACATAAGCAGAAACGCTACAGAAAAATTACCCAAACCAGTGACCTGTCTTAAGTTATGCAGCTGGTAGAGAATGGCCTGACTTTTCTGTTTCTCTGTTTTGTGCAAGGTGTTTGGCTTTTCTGTTTGAAGTAAATGCTTCCCTTAGGTTCACAAATAACTGTCTCCCTAAAGGATATATCTGGGCAAGGTACAGGGGAGCCTGGATCCTTGTCAAAGTACAACAAGTGCCTCAGTCCACCCGCCGGTACTTTGACAATGTAAGATGAGAAGATTATTTTAAAAGACAAGGAAGCCCTTCAGTGGATTCCAGCTTAATGTCATTCTTGGGGAGGAAACAGTTAAGGAAAGAAGCTTTTACCGTGGGCGGAAGAAGAGGGAATTCTAAACTCTAATTGTCCTAAAAATATGTGGAGTACACTGTGTCGTTTTAATGGAATATTTGTTTTCTTTAAAAAAAAAACAACAAGAAACTTCTAAGCAGAACCTAAGACCCAAGGGGTTTAGTCTATGTGGATTTACTCATGCATGTGAGAAACTGAGAAGGGAATTTGGCCTCGTGCACCTAGGATATTAGAACCATATTTTAAAGCACTTAAATGTTAGGGATGAGGTAAATGGATCGTCTTGCTTGTTCCATGCTGTTCTAATTACACCTTTGTACGTCAAAGTCAGACAGGGATGCTGCAGAGAAAAAAAGATTTCTTCCACGGGCAGAATCACAGGATCAAAACTACCGGGAAAGGCTGAAGCTGGGCCAAGGCGTGAGTGCTCTTGGCCTGTGATTCTGGTTGGAAAGTCGATCCCATGGTACATTTCAGAACTGCAATTGGAGGGTTTTGTGGTCAGGCATGCACTTTCAGGGCTCAGATGAAGAAGGGTCATTTATCATCCTGTAAAATGCTGCTCTGACCCTAGACATTGTGGAATGGACAGAACACAGAGCTTACAATGCAATGAACACCCTAGGTTTAGAGCATACATTTGCTGAATCATCTCTTCCAGAATCTAGGCACCTTGTTGGAGGAAATCACAGGCAGTATCATGGGTCATGGAGCAGGAGGTGGAGTCTAAGGTCGGAGGGAGGCATGGCAGCTGATTGACCCGGATGATGGCTCAGGCATGGGCTGGACCACAGGATGCAGGGTGGAAGCAGGGGTTCCGAAGAGGCTGCCCTGTTGCTTTGGGAAAGGTATCCATCCTCTCTGACCTGGAGGCTCTGTATTTCAATGTGAGGGCACACAGGCCTTCCTCTTTAGGGGCTGCTACTGAAAAGAATGATGAAGCATCCTACTGAACAAGGCATGAAACTTACAAGAAACAAACAAACAAACAAAAAAAAGCAGCTCCAGGCTTCTACTTTTTAAAATATATCCTGGGCATACGTCTGCACTTGAAGTTGCTGAAAACGCCTCCTCTGTGCACGGTTTCCTCAGGAGATGGCAATGTTCAGGGAAAGGACACATTTTGCCAAAGGAGAAGGGTCATAAGAGAGGAAAACCACTGTTCAATTCTGCCTTTCTCCGTTTCTGAAATGCTTCCTCCCACAGGAAGGAACAGTTTGGGATGTGAGCTGTTACCATGGAGATAACCAGCCAAGGTCACTTGTTTGAAGGAGCCCATGGCCCCACGGCACTGAATCATTATGGAGACTTCAGGAAGCTGGGATTTGATTCTTGACTCAGACGACCGAGCTTTGAGCCCACAGCAGCCTACATTCATAGCTTGAAGGAGAGGGTCCAGGGAGAACACATGTGGAGAACACACACACATATACACATACATACACACATGCACACATGCACACAACACCCATCCAACTCTATCTTTCTTCTCCTTGCACTTCCTGTGCTCCATTCGATATGGGGCAAGATTACTTACAATGTAAGTAATATATTCTTACATTGGTTTTTTTTTTTTGCTAAGAAACATTATCAAAGAATCTTTGTAAAATCTTTAAAGATCAATATACAATTGATATTACACAATATCACATCAATACCTATACTTACTGTTTTTCTGTCCTTAATGGTTTTTCAGTCCCTGTTCCAAGATGGTGAATAACATCATCTCTCTTTTCTTAGTCAATTCCAGCTGTTATAATAAAGCATCATATTCTGGGTGGCTGAGGGACAGTAGAAATTTACTTCTCACAGTTCTGGGGGTGACAGCATGGGTGCACTCTGGTGAGGAGCCCCTTCCGTTTTCAGGGGGCTCACTTCGTACTGTGTCCTCATGTGGCTGAAGGAGAGCCAGCTAGCTCTGTGGCCCCTTCTAAGAGCGCTAATCTCATCCATGAGTGCTCTACCTTCATGGCCTAGTGACCTTCAAAGCCCCCATCTCCAAATTCTATCACACTGGGGATCAGACTCAACATATAACTGTTGGAAGTGAAAGTCACTCAGTCATGTCTGACTCTTTGCAACCCCATGGACTATACAGTCCATGGAATTCTCCAGGCCAGAATACTGGAGTGGGTAGCCTTTCCCTTCTCCAGGGGATCTTCCCAACCCAGGAATTGAACCAGGGTCTCCTGCATTACAGGTGGATTCTTTACCAGCTGAGCCACAAGAGGGCCCTATGGCTGTTGAGAGGACATAAATATTCAGTCCATAACATCTCTTCTCCTAACCTCCCATCCTGTTACCCCCTTCACTTCTTTCCATTACACAAAAAGAACAACAGCAAAAAAATCCAGTAACCACAAGCCATAATACGCTTTTACGGCATGCTAAGCATATACTTTACCCAGTTGTTACAATCCTATGCTTTAAGCTTCTACTTTCTTCTAGGTACTTCACTAAGTGCTGGGGAAAATGTATTAGTAACACCCACTCAACCCCCAGAGAGGCCATAGTCTCCATGTAGATGAATTTGCAGTGGAATATTAGTCATAAAAAGGAATGAAATTGTGCCATTTGCAGAGATGCAGATGGAGTTAGAGACTGTCATACAGAGTGAAGTAAGTCAAAAGAGAAAAGCAAATATTGTATATTAATGCACATATGTGGAATCTAGAAACATGGTACAAATGAACCTATTTGCAAAGCATATGTCTGCTCTCTATCAGACATAGAGAACAAACATGTGGACACCAAGGGGGAAGGAGG